>JAYDZK010000202.1:32106231-32142152 GCA_034509185.1 Euphonia xanthogaster | reverse complement strand
TCCATATTTTGAAACATCCTTGATACTTTTATTCCTATACGTGTAGTAGAAAAACAAGTTCAGAATAAATTACCTACTTTTAGGACTGGGAAAATATATCACTATTTTTAACTATTTCTTCGTCATTGCTTACTTTTTCTAAGTAGATTTTCAGTTGTCATTTTGAACGGTGATAGTTTTACTAAGTGGGTGATATGCAGTGGAAGCAAAAATTGATATTTTTAAAATAAAACTATATTTAATTAAATAGTACTATATCTTCTTTTTTTATATATATTTTACAGTAGCCACTGTTCTGATTTTATGTTACCAAGATGTCAGGTTAAACAACCCATCTGTACTTCCTGTGAATCATGGCTTTTGTAATCTTGCAGTACAAATATTTGCCATCACAATAGCTAAGGAATTTCATAGCATTTATTAACCTGATTGGTTTAAATTTTTTCATTTGAAATCATTTCAAGGAGGTATAGTAAGAAGCATTGATCTGTGTTTATGTGTATTGGGTTTAGGTATATTTGATTTGGCTCTCTTCAGCAGCCTTTCCTTTTGAGAATTTTGTAGCTGGAAAAGTCAGTGGCTTCATCTCCGTTGTTTATAAAGCAAAATAGCAGTAAGAAAGTCTCTTAGCTCGTGAACTTACTGAAATTGGCTATTTACCTTAAAATGCCTTCAGTTCTGGGTAAGGTGACTGCTAGATCACAGTGGTTGTTATGACATGTTATTTTTTCTCTTCTATAATTGCTGGATCATATAAGTAGTCCAGCTCAGGACATTGTATTTGTTCTTGGTAACTGATTCCATGGTAAATCATACCAGACAAGAGCACTACATCCATCATCAGAATATTCAAATCCCTTCAACCATGAGCTAAGGCAATGTGATGTCTTTCAGTTTCAGATTTTTTTTCCATTATGAAGAAAACCCAAATAGCAGCATTAGTAACAACAACAAAAAGCCCCAGTCTCCTTTCAAAAAATGAGGCTAAAGGATAGGATACCCATTGAAAACATTAAAGATTTTGGTGTCTGTGCTTAGGCCTAACACAAAGAAAATGGAGAGCTTAATGACAGCCAAATGAAAAGATGTCTAATTAATTTTTTTTTCTTATTGTTATGCATTGATACAACTACAGTTAAAGAACTATACTGTTAAGAACATGGAAGCTTAGTGCCTGAAACATAACATTCAAAACAAAGCCCTCCCAAACTTTACTAATACAAAACTGTTGCTATTTGACTTCATTAAAACTGCTCTCAGAATCACAGAATGGTTTGGCCTTGAACGCATCTTAAAGATCAGCTAGTTGCAACCCCCCTGCCTTCTCTTCTGTGGGCTGAAGAACCCCAAGCCTCTCAGCCTGTCTTCATAGGGGAGGTGCTTCAGTCCTCTGAGCATCCTGCTTAATGTTCATTGTCAGTTCTATCAAATACCTTTATGGAATTGAATTCCCCTGCCCAATGCATTCTAACAAAATAGTATTTGAAGTAAGAAAACTCTAACAAGCTTATTCTGTGCCCCTTCTTCCAATGAAAACAAAGCAAAGAAAAATTATTAGTAATTTGTTTCATGTATTGATTATAACGCGGGTTATGTAACCTGGAATAAGCAGCCTATAAGTCAAGTCTATTTTCTAGGGATAAGTAAGGCTTATCACTCTCTTGAGGCATCAGTGGAATTTTTATTTCACTAATGTTTCATGAAAATGCCATTACTTTCTATTACTATTACCTGAGGATTATTGTCATACATCAATAGAAGTAATAAAGCACTAATACTTCATAGTCCTAATAGAATGTATTCAACTTGTTGGTATGTGTGTCATTATTTGGTGTGACATAATTTGATACTTCAATTCTGAAACTAATGGTAACTACTGTATTACTGATAGTAAGCTGATCCCTAAAACAGTAGAGGACTAATCCCACTGCAACAGATTGTTAGTGGTATTTTTATAAAGGTCTGAGAAACCATTGCATTAATGAGTCTGACTTTCCATAGAAAGTTCACCTATTTATTTCATTGTTCCTTCATTCCTACTCTAAGTGAGGCACAAGTAAAGCATGCCTTTCAAAGAAATCGCTGAATCTTCAAATATTTTCTATACCTTCATACTCTCAAAAGTTTCTTTTGGTGGTTTATAATTAGCAATTAGTAAAGAACAGAGATTAGCATTTGGAGATATCTGTCTTGTTTTGCCAGTGGCTGCTTCCAGGGACCTACTCCATCATTAGGAGGAATAAATTCAGACTCATTGGTTTGGTACAAGGAAATATGTTTTAGGACATTATTTGAAGTTTATTATTCAGAATGAAGTCTATTTTATTTTTGTTTACTTCTATCAGTCTAAGGGAAGAAAAATAGATGTCCTTTATATTTTATATATATAATAGATGTATATAAAGGAACTATAATTAAGAATAAAATATTATCAATTAGATTAGAACTTTAGCTATTTACTAGATTGTTGTTTCAGCTCTCTGCAACCTTTTTTTTAAGCTAGTTGTTTCCAACATGAATGCCAAGAGAAAATAACAAAAAGCTTTACAGTACATTGCGTACTGCACAGTAGAAAAGCTGTAACCAATGTTAGTATATCTGCAGAGTATATAGTTGCACTTCATAATTAATTTTGAAAAATAAGTTGAAATTCACTAATCAAATACTGAGTTAATCCTGAATTTTCTAAGGTTCAGTAGAAAAAAAATACGATCCTAATTTTACTTTCTAGTTTCCTAAATGTCACACAGTAGGTAATATGATATAACCTTTCATCAAAACTCTGGTTTAAATGAATGTATTCCTCAAACATAGAGTTGAACACTTTACAAAAGGGCAGTTGCAATTGATTAATATTCATATCATGAAGTTCTCTTTTGCTTTGCTACACTACCTTATTTTCCCTTATAAGATAAATGGTAGAAACAACCTGGTAGCACTCTGTTGTCAGAAAATACACTACTGTTCAGAAATTCTGAGGGTACCTGGAGCTTTAGGAACTCCTGTAAAGTGGAAGGTAATAGAATACCCATTAAGTACTGTATCCTAGAATTTCCAGGGATAATTCACCATGATAAAGTGTTGCTTCTTGGAGATCTCTCTCCCCCTTTGCCTATTCAAGTCTAGAGTGTTCTCAGATAATTGCAAAATAAATATATATACACTGAATATGATTCTGAGCTATATCAGATAAGTATATCAGTCTGGAGCACCTCACTGACTGTTCTGTGTTATTGCATTTCTTTCTGGGTAGGCTTGAAGAAAGTACATCTTATGCTGTCTATGGATGGGGAAGTAATACTACACGGAGTGTCTGAGCATATAAAGTTTAATGCAAAATATGCACAAATAGCAGTAATTACTTCTGTACAATCTTTATTTACGTAGCTCCTCCAACTTAGCTAAGGCGAGCTATAGCCTGGATTTAGCTACATAAATTGGCTTGAAAATTCTTCAGTGTATAAATGGTTTTGTTCATAGTAGTACATGTTTTAATGCAAAGTATACACTTCTGCTGCTGCTTAACCCATGCATTAAGCATCCTAATGCTTAAAGCCTTATAAAAACAGCAACGCTGCACAGCAATATAAAATTGGTAGAATGTTTTTCTATCAGGTGCTGTGAAACTGCTTTGGAATTTTGAATGTATTTGGTCTCTCATCAAAGAACAAAGTATGAAGACATCATATTAAAGAAGCTGTAGTTACACTGTATTTCTGTAAGAGTGAGCTGCCTAAGAAATCTGCGCAGAGTAACCTTCTGTGCATGTTCTATTGGGATTTTTTTTTCCTGAGTTCAGCTCAGAACTGTGATCAGTTCTAGGACAATTGATGATAATGAGGTGTATGGATAGAAGAGTAAGGCAAATGAAAAAATTAATCCTTAAAGTCAGCATGTAGATTTTATTAGATTTTTTTTCATTGTGGAAAATGGCAAGATTTGGAAAACAGGCCTTTCTCTGCTTCAGTAAATGAAGGAATATATATTTGGCCTTTTACTACAGTTTCATTGGGCCTGTAGGATCATTAGGATTCCTCATGAACAAGGTATTACGTTGGAAACCAAAAAAAAACAAAAACAAAAACAAAAACAACAACAACAACAAAAAAACCCCAACAAAAACCACAACAAAAAAACCAACCAACCAAACAAAAAATTTATAGTGCTACTAAACCTCAGCAATTTAGTGAAATAAGAATGCTTGAAATTAAAATCCAAACTACTACTCAGCTGTCTTTCAATGCAAGATTTATCAGGGCTTATAGGTCCTATAGGTGCTTATTTGTCATGGGAGCTACCTGCAGCCTGCTACAGGCAGGTCTTTTTACACTAGCATTGGTTTGGAAATGTGTCTATATGGATCATGAACAATCCTATCAGAAGGAATTGTTTCTTTGAAAATGTATTAATCTGACTGACTCTGCCTATTTAAAAAAAGAAATGTTATTTCACAGAACACAATACACAGTGTATACATTTGGTATAAACAGCGTTACTGTGTCATTAGCAGGAAGCTGCTTCAGTTCAGTTGGTACTGAAGAAACATTGGGATTTAGACCGTAACTTCAGCCCAGAACTGCTTCACCTTGAGGGCAAAGGCTTTGTCTGCTCTGCTTTACGTGATCCAAAGCTGCTTTTGAGGATAGTATGTGCCCTTGCAACTGTCTAGGTTATTTGCTTTTATGTCAGGCAGGCCTGAATAGAAAAACCTGTGGGTCTTTGTGTAGAACTTCTTCTGTCCACTTTTCATCCATAGAAGTCACACACTTTGTTGAAGCCTGGTCTAGAGGTAGTTTTCCTTCAGAGTATGTAATGATGATGTTGAAATTTTTCATACCTTTATGTCTTCTCTGCTTCCTCTTTGCTTTTAAGTGATTCTAATCTGCATGTAGAGAGGAACAACTACTTCAAACTCACCTTCCTGGCTCTGCTATGATTGTTCTTCATGTTCCTCAGGGACCTAAATCAGCAAACCAGGAACCAAATCAGTGTATTTCACAGTTTACCCTTCCTGTCTCTGTGGATGGGCTTTTCTAGGTTTGGTTTTGGTTTTAATGACAGTCATTTCACTCTTGTACCGAGGCTCCCCGGATACTGTTGGGTTGCTTTCATATAGATTCATGAATCTAAGACTTCATCATGGTTTCTCCACAGGCCTGTAAGCCTTATTTTTTAAACTTTCATATTTAGTAATATTTCTGGGAACACCATTAATTCTGAGCACTTCAACAGCTTTATATATTACCTTTTTTTTGCCTAGCAACCTTGCTTCATGTCTTGTTTCCTTCACACAATCTTATATTCATGTGATGCCTTAATCAATACAAGAACAACCTGTGGCATATTATTTTCTCAGAATTTGCTGCTATAAATGGTGGCAATCTCTAAGAAGACTGGGCTGTGTATGCAGAATAGCAGTTCAAGAATTCTGCTGCGAGCATTAAGCTAAAAAGCTTTCTGCAGTAAATAGCATTCTGACAAGAGCAAGAGGAAAATGGTTCACTTTTTGCACATTCTTTCTTCCTTACCATAGTAAGCAAGGCCTTGCTTGCTGCTGCTTAACAGAACAGCTTTACAAATGTAAATGTCATTGCTTCTGCTTTGCATGCATTTCTAGTTTAAATTGCAATTGTACTGCTGTTGCTAAGAGTCTGCTGAAGTCTGATTCTATAAAACTTCTTTGAAACACAAATGTTCAGCCTAATGTCATTGATCAAATTGAGTCTGAGAATAGTTTACCAGATTGCTTTGTGCAGTATGTGTGCTTGTACTCCCTGGCTGTGACCATGCTGCTATTTCACCCATGAATAAAAGGTTTCTGTACATTTGTAATTCAGAATTCTTGTAATTAAAGTTGTTGTATTAATTTAAATGACTATATTGTTAATTCAGCTACTATATCTTGTACAAGTTTTAACAATAATAACTATTCTGGTACCTCTCTTAATGAAATATTTTCTTTAACAAAAATTATTCTATTATTATTATTGTTATCATTATCAGTATAGTACCCCTACTGCAGAATTAGCCATCAAGGTAATGAACAAAAACCAGATTTTCTGCATTTTAACTATATTTTATTATATGTCTAATGGTAAGTTTTTGTTATAAAATGTAGAAAAGCAAGTAACTTTACACTCTTTTTCATCAGCTTCTGTAATTAATGGTGTATGCTTATTAAATTTTTTAAATGTTAGTCACATGTCAAGGACAATCTACCATATGCTTTATACTAATTAGTACTTTGTTTATTTTAGGAATTTGATTAATTCAGCAGCCACTTTTTAAATAGAGCCAGCATAGTAAAGGAGGCTTTGTCTGAGTTTTCCAAAGACAAAATAAGGCTCCTCTTCTTTATCAGGAGCCCACTCTGGCAGACACATACCCAGATCCTCAGCAGGTGATTCAGGCAGAGCCATAAGTGGGGTTCTGTATGTAATACAGTTATGTAGTTTGCCTTTTACAAAACATAGAATTAAGTGGCAGTCAGAATCCTTCTATGTGCAACATCCAAGGTTTATAAACAGTAATTTTCTTTCAAAAAGGGAAAAAACTAAACAAAATTCTCATGATATATATTTAAATGTGGCTAAAAAATGAGCTTTACTTTTTCTTCAGTGGTTGGTGTATTTTCTTAGTTCTAGAATGTCATCTACCTTTACAGATCAGCTCTGATCTTTCTTATAAATAGCTTTGTACCTTCCTGGTAAATAAGGACTCCCTTTTATCATCCTTCTTTACACTCCTTATTGCTAATATGAAGCCCTTCTAAATAAGACTTGGTACTTTGACAATCTTATTTAGCAAACATGATATTTCTGAATAATGCTATCAAAATGTTTTAAGAGATGTTGATAGTGTTTGTATATTAAGACAAAAAAGAAAAATAGCCCTAGAAAAGGAACTCTTTGAAAAAACATTTGTGTATATTTAAAGTTTATACATTAACATTTTGTGTATACATTTTAACATTTTGTGTATATTTAAGTGTCTTTGCAGAGCCTCATTTGATTTATATTGGAAATAGTTTATGACTTAGGATTTGTAGCAATAGTAATTTTTATGGTCAACCATCTGTGGTAGTTTTCAGTTCACAAACATAACAGAAAATCTGAGATTGTCTCCATGAACAGTTTACTTTAAATTCAGACTTTTGGGCACACAGAAAAGGTTTCTTTACATTTCTAATATCTTCTGTGTTGATACATTTCATCAGGCTGATACACTGTAATGCAACACAAAGCCATAAAATGCCATTCAACCTGTCTGAATAATTTGTTTGGAGAGTGTTAAACTCAAAACTATTTTGCTATATTGAAGCTGATAAAAATATCCTGAGATGCAAAATGGTTGGTTCTGTTTACAGATGGCACATATCAGTAGGTACCAGTATGGTATCGTAGTTCAAATAATCATTCTAGACATATAGATCCAGAATGATTACATGAATGAAGATATATATAGATATATATATGTGTGTATGTGTATATATATATATATATATAATATTTGAAAATTTATTTATATATAGGTTTTGATTGTTAACACGTTGGGTAGAAATATTTTGTTTATATATCATAATGCAGTACAGGAGAAAAATAACAGAAATATGTGTAATAATACTTTCATGAAGTCCTCAACACATGTGTTTATACAGAAATATGTTTTACTTAATACTATGATGCTTGCACATTTATATATTTTCTAATATATGCGGGTAGAATTTTGTTGTTTTCAGGCCAACAAGCATTAAAATCCTAGCCCACTGCACAAATGCAGGTGGAAATAAATGTCATTATGAACAATTTATTCATTATGAACCATACTGCAAGTTTCAATAGTTCTTTCACCTCTCTCACATTCCAGGACCCTGAAAATTTTCCTTATTTGTTTGTGTGTTTCCCCTGAGGACGAGCAGCTCCTATTTCCCTGAGGATCTGAAATTAATTTTTCTAAGTTAAAGATGCCTTTAACATTGGGTCACTAGCATAATTCTATGGAAAATATTTCACATCATTTTTCTTTCAATATTAAGGAGGAATCTGTATTTCATTCACCCTCAGTATAAACTTGTCTATGTTTTTTAACTCTGTGTTTTCTATTGAAAAGTCTTATCTAGCAAGATTTCTCTAGGCAGAAAATTGTTTTCTGAGTGCAGAGATGTTACACCCAATTTAATCACTGGTTAATTTCGAAATAACTTGAGGCATAGAGACTTTTCTTTCTATGTGGGTGCTCTTTGCTGCTACCAAGCATCTTGGTCCAAGGAGTATCACACCGATGTTGCTCTATGATCTGCTATGAAAGTCTTTTCTTTCTAGCTTGAATGGCAGCTTAAAATAAAAATTTGACTGTTTTGATTAAGCTAAGCCATGAAGATAAGCTCCAAAATCTTCAGCTGAAATTAAAGAAAACAAAGATATTAGAGAAAAAAGGTCTGAAAATATATTTTCAGTTAATGCCTCCTTTCCTTGAAATCTTAACACAGTTCCTTAAAAAACTCCTGCAATCTGTTTTTTTTTTAAATGTTAAAATTTCATCTAAATCCTTTTGTTTCTGCTCTAAACTTTGCCAAGTTTGTTGCATTCTCTTCTTACTAAAAGTAATTTTCATCCTCATTAGTGTTTCTCTTCTCCTTTGATATCAATATTTGACTTTTAATGTTGCTTTCCTGCAAGGCTACTCTGATCTAGTAATCAATTATTGGATTAAGTCTTTAGAATCTATTTGCAGCTTTGTTGGCAAAAAAGTCCATTCTTCTGATTTCAAACTAAAGAGAGGAGAAAAGACTCTAGTGAGTTTTGTGGAACTGAACAGTGTCTGTGGAGCTCATAAAATTCCACCATCTAAAATGCTAACACAACTTGGCTACATCTTGACTCTCAATCTTGGTGGTTGGTTGATATTTTAATAAGCACAGACTTCTTATCATGAACAAGATTCTCTGAGTTTACACTGGCCTATTAAAGGCTAAGTTTCCCTGCATGACTTCTAAGGATATATAAAATAAAAATTACAAGGAAGTTTTCTTTTAGAAGACTTGAAGAAAGTACTAGACAGATCCTCTAAACCAAATGCTGACTGTAGTGTAAAATAAAATGTGGAAGAACTTCAGTAATTCTAAAACTATTGCTTTAAATTTAGTATAGCATGAAAATCAGAATGGCATGAAAATTGAATCTGGTAAATTCAGCACATCATATCCAGTACTTCAGGAAATACCATTAATTTGGTTTAGGAAATACTAAAATGTATCTAGTACATCACATTTTACTGATAATGAATTTTTCCTTTTTTTTTTTTTCAATATCTTGCTAGTGTTTCTAATGTAGTCATGGAGAAATTTGAAAGCATATTTTCCAAATACATACAAGTTTTGACATACTTATTTGTTTGAAGAGAAACGAGAAAAGAATCATTGACTTAGATTTGTAAAATTGGGTTGCAGGGAACAACAAAAATACCACATCACTAGCCATGTTATTTATTATTTCAAAAAATTAAAAGTGTTGGAACAATATGTGTTACTTGAGGATAAGATGGCCTTATGCTTAAGTTAATGTTAACTAAACATTTCCATGTCCCTGAGAGTTAGAAAATATTAGCAGATAGACTGTTAAAGGACATATGTATTGGTGTAGAAGTATTAATGTCTTTCTGTAGATTTCCATGTACAATCTGGATGCTTTTAAGACTTAATGAACCTGTTCTGAGCACTGTGATAACAAATCCTTGGTCTGTATAGGTAAAATAAAACAGTGCAAGTAATACTGAAGGGTAATCCTTCACTGTATTTTTTATCAAAAGCTAAAATGCTTTAAAATGCCCATTAAAAATTGCAATAAAAGAAAAAAAGCTATGTACCTAACTTCCTTTTCTTGTTAAAATTGTAAAAGAAAAGCCATCATTTAATGGAAGAAAATTTAGAAGTGTATTGCATTTAGCCTAGTCCTAATGCTATTTTTACTGGCATAAGTTTATATAGCAGCAAATATTTGAAGAATTGCAATATCCAAAATAAAGAGCATCTTTTTGAGCCAATATTGTGTAAAATTGAAGTTTGAAATTTTGGTGGCAGGTTAGTACCTTGAGTAATTTTTCATGCTTCACAATTACATCATGGGACAAATCCCAGTTTTACAGGGACTTGTGCAGTTGAATTATGAGCATCTCCCAAGACAGAGGTCAAGCGACAGAGACTGCATGGCCCCACTGGGTAATGTGTTCCAGCACTTAATCCCAGTCGTTGTGGGAGGGAAAAAAGCAAAAGTGAAAACAACTAGTTTAAAAATGGGTTCTATAGGACTCTTTAGGCATCAGGCAAAGTGTAGTTGATTTTACTTTGGGACAGGATGGAGGAGGAACTACACTGTCTCACTTGGGTCATGTATGTCTATGATTTTATGATTTTTGTGATAAGTAATTCTGCAATTAATACATTTTTCTGCTCTTAATTGCAGCAGGAAAAGAATCATGAAAGCTCAAGAAATAAAGGTAAGTGCCAATTGTTTTCAAAATGTGGACAGTCTTATAATTATCACAAATGTAGCATTCATTTTTGACAAAAAAAATCCAGATGGATTGTTTGCTAAATATTTTAGTATTTGAAATGGCAAATATGTTTTTAGGAAAGGGATTGAAATTTAGAAAGTAAATATATTGGCTGCTATTTTTGGAGCCCTGAGATGAACAACACTGATTGCTGCACTCTGGATGGGATGGGCTGCACCGTTTCTCACCAAGTTCGTGTCCTTGACTATGGCTGGTTATTATCCTTCCATAAAACATCAGTACCACCAATTTAGCTTCTCCCTTTCCATTCAGTAAATCTGAAACTGGTTGTGATTCCAATTCGTGCACAAATTGGTCATGTCCTTAATAGGTTGCCTTGCAAAACAGCTGTTGTGGGTGGTTTTTGCATTCAATTTATATTTTCGCTGCACCTTACTCTGTGCCAGTGTCTGAGCACTATCTGAAATAGAGTATCCAGGTTAAAGAAACAACCTTTTATCAAGAATATTAAGACTTCCAAAACTCAAATGTAGATTTCACACCTTTTTTTCCCTAAAAGAAAGTATGTTAAGAGAGAGAACAGCCAAACCTCTTCATTAAAAATTGCTAAGCAAGCAATGAAAAGCAGAATTGCCAATGGTGGCAAAGCTTGTTCGCTTGATATTTTAGCTTCATATAGAGATAGGATATGAGATACTTTAAAAGGGAAACAAAGGGAGGATAGGAGAAAGAGCGCCAGATAAATGTTGCAAAGACAGGAGGGAATTAAGTGACAAACCAACCTATATCTTTTTTATTACCTTAGGAAGCAATGTGTAATCAAAATCACCTGAGTTAGCTGTTCTTAATTCAGTTATTTATGTACCACAGTACTCATTCATCTCAATTTTCCTGCTTTCTCTCACATGGAGGATAAACACAAGCATCTAAAGGCAAGCTAAAGCTGATGGTTGTTTGGAGTTGTGTCAGGACAATTACATTGTTTATGATGATATGATAATTTACATCTTCTGAATGACCTATGGTCCTTCATTTGAAGAGTGTGAATGGGAAAAATAATTGAACCAAAAAATTCCCTCTATCTTCAACCCATTTGTGATTTATAATTTTCTTTTCAGAGGTAATACAATATAAAGGTGAATCTTCTCTAGATGTAGTGAGCATATCCATGATGAATTGTTCAAAACACTTTCCTGTCTGATGACTTAATACCAATTATACAAAAGACTGTGACAACTCAGATCAGATTATGGGAATAAATTATTTGTGAATATTGAGGGATTCTGAAATGGGCCAAATCCCAAAATTCTTTGTGGATTTTTATGATTTATGTCAGTTATATTTGATGTTTGACAGTCTTTCTCACACACCATGCTGTTGCCAGGAGGTCATCTTGGTATGTATGTGAGCAACAAGTAAAAGTAGGAACACAGTAATGAGCTGGATGGGAGTGCCATCTTATTCATTAGCTGTTAATTTAGTGAACTAACCAGGGAAACAATTTTCAAAGGAAAACTAACAAGGGAAACAATTTGCCAAGTGTTATCCACACCTTCAAACAAAGGAACCCATTAAACTCTAGTCGAAGGGAGATACCCATTCTCTCCAGCTAGGCAGTGATATTGGTGCTGAGCTGCACAAAATTTGTTGTGATTGTATCTGTACCATCACTTGAGGAAATATTTAACCTACTAAATTTCCTGCAAGATATGTTTGTCTCTGCCTAAAGTGATAATTCAACTTGGAAGATTTCAGTGGTCTGGAAGACTAATTATGCACATAGTTTTTGAAATATATTTGTATCTACAGATATACTTTATTGCATAATTTTATTTTGAGGTGAGTTTATTATTGGTTTTTTTGTGGTGTTCTCTTTTCATGTTCTTTGAATTTATTTGTTTTCATGTGTTCTTTATCCATGTAATTGCAAAGTTTCAGAGAGATATTTTTATTTCACTTCCAGAATATAAAATCTTAACATTCTACTTAGAATACTGGTTAGTTCAGATGAAACAAGACTAAATTAATGTTTCAGCATAAGCTTTTTTGTCTGTCCATGAGTAACTGCAGTTGACATGCAATATCTAAATGTTTTGTGCTCTGCGTATGTTCTTCTGAGACAGGTAAATTTTCCTCAAGTTCTTGGGATGGGTTTCTAACAATATTCCTTACACTCTACATATTTCAGCCACTACATATGGTAAGAGGACAAAAAGTTTTCTGTGGTTTCTTAACAGTTCTGATGCTTTCAAAAGCAATATTGTTCTCTTTCAGAGGGCAACTTCATCATTACCAAGTGAAATGCTGGCATCTCTGTTGTGCCTTATAACTTCTGTTGAAGTCAGTAGTTCAGTACCTAGTTTTTATTAATAATTTCATTAGATTGTATTTTTAAGAGGGGAGGATATTGCATCAGAATTCAAGTCAAATGCTTTTTGACTTAAGTAGGATCAATATATTAGTATAAAGGAGCATTCTGTATCTTTCATTGCATTATAAATACCTATGAATTTTTCATTTTAACTAATTTATAAAAAATGCTATAAAATACATCTGATTCCTATTTTTACTTTAATAAGTATGTTTTTATTGTTCTGTAGTGTTTTTTTTTTCTCCTGATACATTTCTGAACTGTTTGTTTTTCCCATCTGTTGCTTCTCTTTTCAGCCTCTAAGTCAATCACACCAGAATAGAAGCCAATACTCAAACACCCCTGTTCTGACACTAGTCTCATCCCTTTCTGATCTGTGATATTCTTTTTCTTGTTTTACTTAACAGGTAACAGATCTTTCTCTACAGTTCCTGAGAAAAGCAACACTGCTTTTATGTAAAACACTATGTTAATGTTTTACAGTTTTAATGTACGTTGGCAAATTTTCTTATGCTTCCGAGAATTTTTTGTATGTGAAAATGATTATCACCAGGGCAAAATACAAATGAAATTAGCTTTATAACACTTCTGTAATGTGAAAGAAATAACAAGGCAATTACCAACCAAACCTTGCTTACTTTTTATTGCTAGCTTGAAGTCCCATTTGACCTTCCTTACCTTTTTTTTTCCATTGTTAACTCCTTCAGACAAAAGAATGTTTTGTTTCCAAACCTATAGTGGAAGATAAAATAAATATTTTTTGTGATGATTTGGAAATGTAAGACATTGTGTTACATTTAAGCAATGTGCAGAATTTTTCTTTCCAGCCTATGTTTGACTTTAGAAACACTAATGTGCTTTTAATAAATAACATCATAAACTTTAAAGTAGAAATAGTTTCTGACAATATTATTCTGAAAAAATTTTACTTCTGAAGTACCAGAAGGTTGACCCATTTTAACTAATTGCTAAATCTTAAAGGAATCTCAATTCCTTTTCACAGAAAAAACAGTGGAACACAGGAAATCATGAGCCACAAAAATATTTCAGCTAACTGGTAGGGTTTCAGATCAGTCCCTTAGCTTAGTAATAGTTTGAATTACAGTACAATAAACTATTTTTTTTTTTTTGAGAATTAAAAAATTGATTTCAGTATAGAGACACAATGTGTAATATCTTTCTAAAAAACCACCAGTAAAATCAGAAAAATGTCTGAATTTAGGCCAAGAGTAAGGTGGTGGTTGTGATGATATTGAGATATGATCCAATAGTGTAACTTTGCCTAATAGTTCTAGCAACTTAAAGAACACCTTTTGAAAGATAGAATATGTGCTCCACCTAAGATTTGGAAAATATGCACTTTTCATAACATTTTTAAAAGTGTGCATGCAAGTAATTTTAATGATATTTATTTGAAGAATTTTTTACTTTAGTTAAGAGCACCTGTAGAGGTGTAGTATACCAGCTGTATAAGATGTTTTAAAATGTTTGCTAGCTACTATTGATATGAGCTTTGAACATCACTAACGCTCAAAATTCAACCATTCAGAGAATTTTGACAGACATAATTTTAATTACAGCTTGAGTTTCTAATTGTACTCAATACTTCTCACTTTATGCTTACCTTAATAATCTGAATGTAGAACCATTATTGACTCACAGATTAGTTTCAAAAACATAATTATCTATGATTATGAACATATTGCCAGACTCCTCTGATATCACTAACAAACATCTGTTCCTTTTTTAATCTTTAGCTACCAAAATTCGAGAGGAAATCATATAGGCATCACTTGCATATCTTACTTGCTTTTTCCTCTTTAAATAGGTAGCTTACCTTCACAACATTCCTGTTTTTTTCTGAAATCCCAGATTGGTGTAATCTTTTTTTATGCACTCATCACATGCAATTTCATGAATGTAAGACAAAAAGAAATGGAAAAAAAAAGCTTAAGAAATTTTAAAATTTAGGATATTTAAGGGACAAAATCAGTGAGGCCTTATTTGAATAATAACTTGTAAAAGTGAAATTGTGTCTGGAGATACTCTCAAATGCCAGTGGGTGAACAAACTGTTAGATCTATTCTGCAATATGTCTGGCTGTTATTACTTTTTGTAATGGACAAAGCTATGCATGTTCTGATGCAGAATACATGATACCAGCATCCTTTGTCATGTTAAAACCATTAGCTGTGGCAAAAAATACAGTTTGTTACATTCTGTAATGTATCCAGTGATTCAGTTTGTCTACTCAAGCATTATTAAAATATATTATAATAATTAGAATAATATTATATTAATATTATAATAAGTATAACTACTATACTATAATATTGTTGTAATAATGTACAATAGAATAATAATAATATAATTATTATATTAAAATAATTAAACAAATTATTCTTAATTTGTTTTTCAACAGACTTCTATTAATTCTGTGTGGTTGAACTGCAATCCTCCTGGACTGAACTGACTAATGTTTTAGTTTGTTACACTCTGGTAGCTTCTCTGTTAGATCAATACATTTCAGAAAAAAATGTAGTATAGATGTGTAGCAGCGAAAGGTTGGTAAATGTTTGTCCAATCTGACCCACCTTCAGTTTTTGTTCTGAAGTTCTTTTCTTTGTCATTACGTTCCAATTTACCTGACGGAATAAACGTTGAAGAGTTGTATGAGGATTTTTGAATCAAATGTGCCAAATCCTATCCCCTTTATCCTGTTCCGTTCTCCAGGGCCTGGTCGACTGAAACTCAAATCTCTTTGTTACTTAAGAATTGTCATAAGAAATGGAGCTCTGTTTTGCACCTGAATAATTCTCTTTTCCCTGTCTTACAAAAGACCTGCAGACACAGTGTTATTAACTGAATGTTTTGGAGTGTTCTTTCTTTATGATTATATTGGAATGGCTTTACCATGATGAACATTTATAGCAATTACAGTGGTAAGGTCTGAATCAATTGAGAGTCAGATTATGAAATGCATTTAAAAGAAACAAATTTCTGCATGTGTAAAAATAATTTTACTATAAGAGCTAATCTTAGAATTTATTTTTCAGCAGACTTGAAGCTCATTTTGAGAAAGTAAAGTGTGTGAATCAGTGTCAGATATCAGTTCTAGGTGGTGTATTTGATAGCAGTGTTATTACCTGACATAGAAAGTATACACTAAGAGCCAGGTCTCTTCTCTATATACAGATTCATGAAAATGTTTTCTTATTTCTTTTAAATGAAGCATTATTTGACAATGCTGAAATCTGATTTTGATATCTATCTGTCAATACAGCAGAGTATTTGTGTACTAACCTAGTCAGACTTGCTACCAGTGTAATGCCATGGACATAAACAGTGTAACTGCACAAATATGGCCTCAGCCGTTGTTATCTTGAGGTAAACACACTTTACCTTAGTCAAGAGATTAATTTAAAAGACTAGTGTAATAACAAGTGAATACAACATGGTGCATATATTTTACAGAACTGCAGCATTTACCTTAAGATAAATTCCAGGCCTACATTCCATACTAGTGAAAAATCACCTGCAGTTTTATTGTGTTAGTGTCAGGGGAGGAACAGTATCACATGCAATTTCTTGAGTGTTTTGTTACAAATTATGTCTGCATTTTCACAGAGGAGTTATTTCCAACTTTATACTGCTTGGCTGCAAAGTTTCCAAGTCCATTTCTGCTATGAGACTAAAATTATTTTTTAATTATGAAAAAATTCACAGCTGTCTGTGTATATTCAAAAAATCAATTGGAATAATCAGATGCATCTTTTCTTAAATGCATATCCATTATTTCCACTTTTATCCATTATTTCTACTTTCCATTGACACTTTTAAAAACTTTTTAAAACTATGTGGGGGGATGCACATATATTCTGATAATGATTACAGAGATAACTACTGATACTTATTATTATTATAATTCATAAAAGAATTATCCTATATATATATTATGTAATAATGTATATATAATGATAGTGGAGAAAATATGAAAGCAAAAATATTCTACAACTGTGTCTATTGCATTCATAAAAGGATGAAATTCTTTGTGCCTGACTTGTTAGCAGGTTTAAGACTTATACATACAAAGAATTTCTTTCTTCTCTGGATTTTGCTTGCAGCAGGAAAATGTACATATGAGTTTGGTTTTCTTCTCATATGTAATATTCATGACATTCAGAAATTTGGAAGGGAAAAATATGGTCTGTGTCAAAATTCCAGGCAAGAACTCTTCTCCAATATGATATATCTGTTCCAACAAGAGATACAATAGTTATTTCGGCGTGTAGTAGCATAGTAGAGCTAACATAAGAGATTGGTATCCCAGTTTTGTATTTTTTAAAACATTCATCTGTGTCCTCCTAAAATTTAAGTTGCATTCTGTTAAATTATTAAATCTACTTCAAAGCTGAAGTTGTGAACTTGACAAGAGAGAATAAGTTCAGTGTATTCATGAGGTTTCTCTCTGTGGTGCACAAACACTTAACTTGAACAGATACAGTGGAGAAGAGATTCAGCACTGGCAGGGGAGGGGAGTGCTGAATACTGACTGGAATACATATTCACTCCTATTAAGACTTCACTATCTTTAAAGAAGTCACTCAGAGGATGAATGTAGCAATTTTGGTTATTTAAATTTAAATGTATTAGTAGTCTGAATTTTAATGTTGTGTGACCCACAAAAGACTTTGAATAGCAATACAGTTTGATTTTTTTTTTAAGCTTCCACTTAAGGGTAGCTACTGTTTAGCTAGAATGTTATAATGAAAATGTTTTGGGTAATTTCTTGTGTTGTTTCAGGAGTAGGCTGAGAAGAGTTAATTAATGTGACTTGACTTTAACTTAGTCTGTTGTTTTATTATTAATAATGTTGAGGTTTTAAAGTTAAAAGTTAATGCTAAAAGATTTGTAGTTTTATATATTTAGATTCTTTTTTGTGCTTAAGACAATGTGTATTTTCAATAATGGCTTTCATTTACCTCTTTCATCTTAAAAGAGGTACACGAACCACAGATGGCTCTATGAGGTAATTTGAATTACCTTTTGAGCGCTGAAGGTTTGCACTAAATTCACAGAAAAAGTATTCTTGGATCCTTTAATACAGATACATTATATTTAATACAGATATACATTAGTGCAGTGTCTGTAGGCTATGCATGCAATGTTTCTCACATGTAGTGAATATTCCTTTGATTACGCTAACAATGGAAATCTGAACCTAAAATGGGTCATTCCTGTGAAGCTTAGCTGGTTTAAAGTATTATCTACCTTTTCTGTGTACCCTATACCTTTGCAGAGCCTTCATTCTCAGAATAAAGAGCAAAGTATGATTTGCATCAGCACCACAGATGTCTTAGTTAAGTTTGGCATATAATAGCCAGGGGGAGCAGGCGATTTCACACTACTTGTGGTGTAGCAGGGAATTATTATGACCAAAAATAAGCAAATGAGAATGATAGAAAGTGCAGCTCACATTTTGTGTAACAGACTGTTGAAGCAAAACGATCTTCCTATCTGAACAACTTGAAGTTTTCCTTTTAGAATAGATTTTCAAAAAGCAAAGTGCGTGTCAGCAAATATACTAACGCTATTAAAGGAAAAACTTGTGGTCTATTTGTAAATAAAGAGTGTACAATGTAATAGCTAAAAATATATATTAGAATTCATACTAGAAGAAAGCAACTTCTGTTATTGTCTTTTATTTGCCTGTAGCTTAACATTTGCTTTATCAGTAGATCTCAGTATTATCTCAATGTTTATGTAAAATAGTCTGCTGTGATACTTCATTACTGCACAGAAAGGAGGCTATGATATTTATATCACTGAAAAAGATATACATAGAGATAATTTTTAAAATTGACAGAGATGTTTGCATGCTCTTTAAAAATTTTTTTTAGATATGAACTTGAAGTCCAATGTAGGCAGCAGTTCAATTAGGCTATTCATACAGAAGTATTTAAAGTTGAGAAAGGGTGGTCATGAAAGAAAAAAGAGAAGTTGAGGAGGAATACATAGCATTCAGAAGCAAAAGATCTGAATAAATACTGGTATTTCAGAAATAAATTCCATTTAATTTATATATTTTTTTGTAAATACCTGTAAATAGGCATCTTTTTCATTCAGGTATGAGGCTACTGGTTTTTATTGCATAGTTATAACACTGACAGCTATCAACATAACTTACATATAGGTTTTCTGTGCTGTTTATAGGCCATAAACTTTTAAGAATATTTATATAGAGAAAACCTGATGATGCATTTGTGTTACATAGCAGAAATTTCCATACTCATGCCATCTTAAACAGAATTAATTTTTGCATTCATATAGTGTTCTTCAGAATGCTATTGATTATACATTAAAAACATATTTTCTCCTATCAAATAAGTCTTGCAAGCAACTTAACGGACAATCAGAACTTATATAAACTTGAAAACTGAGTCTGTTGAGCACAATTTCCACTTCAAATCTCACTCCCAATTATTGCAGCACCGTGTATCATTCAGATGCTGGTTGAGACAATTACAGTATTCAGTTTTTGCCTTTGTCTTTGAATAGCAAGGGTTGATGTGTTTCATTATCATTAAGGTCGTGTTCTGGTTTACTCCAAGCACACTCTTTTGTCGCTTGCCTTAGACACCAGAACATGATTGATGGTGTCAGATCCTGTTAAGGTTTACATCATAACTGAAAGTAGGTGTTACAGTGGAGTGCAAATTACAGGCTGCTGGAACGCCTGTCACTAACAGTTATGGTGGGGCAGTATAAAATTTCTCATTTGTTTCCAAAGGTCAGATTAATAAAGCTGCGTGGCACATTATCATAAAGGGTGGACCTAGCTGTCTGTTTAGATTATGCTTAAGAGTCTAGTGTTTCTAAGGAAACTTTACATGGGTTGAATGCATCCATTTTAACTAGCAGTTTAAAGGTGGGTAATTATTATATCTTCTTCTGAAGGGATCCAAACCAGATGTTGCAGTCTGTCCTGTGTTGGCTATATGATGTTTGTATGTCCTGGTGTCCTGCCAACCCAGGAAACAGTCACTCAAATGTCTTTCTGCTTCTTAATTCATATATTATATATATATATATATATATGTATGTATGTATATATGAGACTTTTTTATAAATTTCTTTTTTAATCCTCAAATTTAAAGTAGCTTCCCAAGACCTGAAAAGCTAATTCCTTAGATGAATGAGCTGTCAACTAAAATGCATCAAATAATAAATATAGGCCTACTCATGTATATTCCTACATGACACAAATTAGAACAAGGAACTTAGCTATTTAAATAAAATATTTTAATTCCATTAAAACAATGAATAGATATTTTGTAGCTTAAAAATAAATTAAAGAGAGTAAAATTAAAAATTATGTTTCTATTGTAACTGTTCAAGTGATTAGTGCAAAAAGCATACAAAATTCGTTGATTATGCAATTCTGTATGTCTTTAGCGAATAAATACAGCTTTCTACCCTTTCTTCCTAATAATAAAATTTGTGGTAATTTTTCAAATTAGCTTTTAAAATATTTGCTGAAATGTAGAAATTAATTTCTATTATTAAAAAAGGTGGTGGTTTGGTTTGGTTTTCTTTTTTTTTAAATATACACAACAGCATCCTGGGAAGAAAAAAGGGAGACTTCTAATTTGGCAAGAAGTTAGCAGTAGAGTTACTGAGATGTAGATCTGAATATACTACTGAAGGAATTAATTTTTTAGATTGCATTTAATTTAATCGTAAGCAAGTATAGAGAAGAGTTACTCCAGTGATCAGACAGTATTTTTAAGTAAAACTCAGGACCACAGTTTGTTTTTCCTAGCAGAAGGGGATACTTTGAAAGAAAGTTGATACAAATGCTTGAAAAAAGCATGGAACTCCTGCAATGAAAAATTAGGTAGATGATAATTATTTTTAACAAGAGGCAGTACTGCTTGCATGCAGCAAGATATTTCTTCATGTGCAGTTTTCTCTTCTTTGCATGAATTAATATCATCACAAATGGTATGTGTGATTGTGTGCAAATAATAAAGTAAAAGCTGAATGAAATGTCTTTCCCTGGTTCTGTGAAACTAAGCAGGAAATTTGGTGCTTTACCTGTACACAAATTTATTGGAGTTTGTGCAAAGTGATGCATTAATGAAAGAAAAACCTCAGGAAATTGCCTGAAAGAGATGATACAAGGAGTCACTCAGCTTCTCCTTTAAATTGAAGCAGGACTTCTCTTATCTGGAAGACTAATTTAAGGTGTTCTGTTTACAGGGCAAGGTAAAATGTTTCATTTTATGGGTTATGATAAAACGCTCTTTTTTTTTCCTTTACTCACCTGTGTAAATATAACTTCATTTGTGCAGCCATGGCCTGGATAATTTTCTCTAATTTTCTCTTATTTTTCCATGTTCTTTCCCACCTGTGCTCCTTTTTGCATAAGCTCTGTCTCCCTTTTTCATACCAGCCATTCATATCTTTCAAGATTTGGCATGGCAGAAAGTAGTCTGTGTTCTCTGGGGGAGAATATGTGTAAGGCTTAAAATGCAACTTCCCTTGAATATTGAAGGGTAGGATATGCCTTTGACCTTTCAAAGGTTTTTAGAGATTAAGTATTTGAAGTAACTTCTGGCTTTCTTCATAGTCATAGGGCACATAGTTTTCAGTTTCAGATTCTGAAAAGGAGTGAACTTCATGGATCTGAGTGAAAACAGTTAAGGTGAACATTCAGTTTGGATCATATCTTTATAAGCTTGTTTTTCGTAAACTGAGCTATTCTTCCATCACCTTGGAGGGCCTGGTGGATCTTCAAGAAATAATTATATTTTATTAAGTAATAGGGATTCAAATATTTTCTAATTTTAAAATGTTATCTGAAATCTTAATAAAGTAAATTTTGACTGATTATTAAAGACTTTTTAATTTTATATGATGTATAGATAAACAGAAAAAGGTTATCTTTCAAAACTGTAGTAGTTGACAATAAGGTTTGCCAGATTTTGTTTTGTTCAGCTGTGGAAAGGATATCCGTATGCTATCATTGCAATGACAGCAACAAACTGTAATCCTGTGTGGCCCAGCATAACTACATAAAGCAAAGCCTTTGGCTGCTTAGACAACAATTATTGATCAAAAAGCTGTTTATCAGAGTTTCCAGCCTGGGAAAGAAATACAGTGGGATGGATTTTTCTTCATACACTTACCAGAATTTTCTTGCACGGGGGGTGGTTAAAAGGTTAATCCACGGCTGGTAAAGTAATGGCTGATGGTTGCTTAAATCATCTGAGAGATTTGACACGAGTGGCTGCACATCTAAATACCATTCTATAAGCAAGTGTCTTTGTATTCAATGGCAATGTGACAGTGGGAATCTTTCTTCTCTTTGTGCTCTCACTGGACTTCGTAGCATGTAGAATTTATTTGCACATATGATACCCAGGCTATAAATTTTTGTTTCTCTAGCATTTGGTGTCCTGTCTAGACTTAAGCATAGGCTTAGACTGCTATGCTGGCAGGATATCAAAACAAAAATTCTCAGTAATAAGGTTCAAATTATTCTTCGTTTGAATTATGCACAAAACCCACATATACATTTGGGAATGCTGGCCCACTAGCAATAATCAGTCAAACCTTGATATTTTCATTCTTTTAAAAGACTATAAAAATCTATGGCAGCATTACTTTAATGGAAATTTAAGAAAGCATTTCATTATCTCAGAAATAAATAAATCCAAGAGTATTAGAGCAAGCATTTTTCTTAGCATTTTTAAGTCCTGCATAGAGCTGATTAAATGAAGGCTCTCAGAAGGAAGGAAAGATTAGAGAATTTTAGCAAGTAGAAAGGCATAGAAAATTCCCATTTGTATTATAAGTGCCACCAACTTTCTAATAAGCACACATTGATTCTTCCTCATAAAATGTAAAAGCTGTGATTTGTAGCCTTAAGGATAATTGCCCACTAAAAATGCATTACAAATGGAGGAAAAAACCCAATAAAAACATTCTGGTATCAGAATCATAATTTCTGTGCTCAAAGGATCATGTATGTAGGTTGCACTCTGGTTTAATTAGCAGTAATCTGACCTTCTTTCCCCAGAAACATTGAAAAATCTTATTACTCTGTATAATTGTAACTGACATCTCAAAATAAAAGCAGTACATAGAGTTAAGAGTATCACAAATGAAATACATTGGCAGAAGTAATACAGAATTATGAAAGCTAAAGATACAGATATAAAGCTATTTATATGCCCTAAACATAGTCTTTCTGAGGCCATTCAACATACTCCTGTGTAAATATATATTAATAAACTTATATAAGTATATCTGTATGTTCACAGATGTACAGATAAAGTGTCAGGACAGACATACAATTAAAAATGTGTAGAAAGAGGATCTCAGAACAAAAGTCAGAATCTAGGAAAAAAAGGATTTCTTGTGAGTCTTTAATAGCCTTTAAGTACATATTTTAAACAACCATTTTGAGGTATCATGTCTTCTATATCAAGTGTAATAAAAGCAGCAGGAAATGCTGGACTATTTCCTGTTCATTTCTTTATTTCCACTTCAAACTGAAGTGTTGGATTAGGCAAAACTTGGAAGTGTAATGTAGTTCAAGATTAAAATATACAAATTCAAATGTACAGTATTATAGATATTTCTTCCTTTATAATTGGAGTTTTATGGTGTGTTTGGGGAGGTTTTTGGTAAAGTATGTCACGTGACTCTCTGTGTGGCTGTATGCACTCATTCTGAATGAATGCTCTTGAAAGCATTAGCATTTTTCATAGGTCTGTGTTCTAACGCACTTGCTGGACATACTGATTGCTGAATTTGTAAGGTGTGTGACCTGCTATCTCCTCTCCTTGCTTATTAAGGAAATAAGTCTTTTTACTTGCCCACTGATCTTCATAAGCAGTCACTTGCAAATGGCATTTCTTCCTTTCCCTGTCTCTCTGGAGAGGTAACATGAGACATGAAACCTGTTTACTTTCTTTCAGGCTCTTCTGTACTGACTGAGATTGCCCTTTTCCACATGTCTGCTTTATTCTTGCAGTTGTGGCAAACGCTCAGAGTTTAGGGGAATCATAAATGCAAGCAAGCTAGAGGCTTGCCATGCAGAGCATGAAGGTCACTACTGCTTCCCACACTGGGATTGCAGTGTCTCAGCAGGCACCTTAGCAATCTGATCTAGTTGCTATCAGAAAAGTCAATATTTGCATTTTGTTGAATATGCATGCCTACCAGTGTTTGGAGAAAGGGTTATTTGGTATCTCTGCTTGTGTGATTATCTTGTTTGCATTCACAAGATACTATCTGCAAATCCTCTAATGATTCGAAGACAACGTTGTATTGAAGTTATTTCATTATTAGGATTAATTCATTGCTATTCTAAATTAAACAGGTTTAGCATTTTTGTTTACTTTCAGATAGGGCACTGGAAGGACAACTTGAAGAAAAATGTCCAAAAATGCTTTAACTCATGGAATGTTAAGTGTACACAGAGAAGCTATTGTAGTTCATGTTATGTTTGCATATCACTTTTTCAAGAAATTTTGAATCATGCTGGTTGCTGAAAAACATTGGTTTCCCTGCAAACAGTAATGCAAAATAGATTAATGAATTTTAAATGGCCCAAAAATTAATAGATGGAATTTTAAAAAGCCCCCTAATTTGAATATGAGGATTTTCTTAACTTGGGTGCAATCACCTTTTGCAGGCATAGAGTCAAAAACATTCTCTACTAGTAGATTTTTAGATACATATATTGAATTTGATTGACTTCAGTGGGATTCTGCAGGTGTGCTTGATTTTGATGGCAGACAGAGATGTAAATCAGAGCACAAAATTCTAAAAGAATTAAAATGCAGGAAAAAATTCCTTTTCAGAGTACCATCAAAGCATCTTAACAATACATTTAAAAAAATTCTCTCTTATGCTTTGGGAAATACTGGGCAGAGATCAGTTATTTAGAAATTTGTATCTCTTTTCAGAGTGATTCAGTTCATGAAAATGCTCTTACTTTCTTCACACGGAAAAATTCTAAATTCATTAAATTGAGGTAGAAGAGGTGGGTTGTGCTTAGCAAAAACAAGGACTAAAAAGATCCTGCAATCTTCCAACGGCAGATGGAAACAATTTATTGCTTAATATTAAACATTTTAAGGTTTTCTTTGAAAGGGAATACCCCTCTGTTAAACATTGACCAGCCAATTTAATTGTGCCTCTGCTCATCAAGGACAGTAGCTATAGAAGATGGAGCTGGACCTCAGAACAGCCAGGAAAGTGTTTTAAGGTAGTCAGACCTGGCCACTTCTTCCAGCACCATTCTCTAAATAAGAGAGAAAAGCTGGATACCAGTGGACCAATTTAGTTAATTGTGTTAATTTTTCCTTGGATTTGCCTCGGGACTCATGAGCTTTAGTGAGCTTTTCATTGAGTGGGTGAATCACATCATTCATACAAGGAAAGCTAGCAGACACCTAATTATTTATTCTGTCATTCTGTCCTGAATATTTTCTGACTTGAGATGGTGTGGAGGCCCAGAGAAGCTGACTTAAGTTGCAGAGTGGACTGTGGTAATGCTACTTTGTGAAATGTAAGATTTTCCACCTAAAAAATAGACATAAAGAAAAGCTCTTCTATAACTCAGTGAGCAGGAGAACCTAGGGGCTAAATATGTTGTTGTTTTCTAAATAAAAATGAAAAAGAGCAGTTTATCAGCCATAACATACAACAGAACAAGCTGCAAGAATAATGTTAAATTTAGAACTGCCTATAGGATGTACATCCTCTCAGTTGAAGGAGTACTCGTGCCATATTAATATTTGGCTTTATCAGAGTTATGGAGCATATTGTAATACAGCCAGCTACTGAAAATGACCTTTATTTGCAGAATCTGTATGTCATCACTTATTAGTGTTTCTTTTATTCCTGAGAACTCTGTGGTATAAGCTAGGCCTTTCAGAAGCAGGAGCTTAAGTTCATATTGCGTGAATTGAATTTGTTAGAGCCTTTAGTCTGTCAGTCTTTCCACAAAGATTCATGACCAAGAGCTTGAAATACACATTATATTCATTTCATGCCAGTACTTATGTATTGATTTCGGAAACTTTGTCATGTCATGTGTAAAACAGAAACTGAAAGCCAATTTCACAATGGAAAATCAGAAATATTTTAAATAAGGAGAAATTTTTCCTTCGGCTTTACAAAGCGCACAGAAATTCCTTAATTTTGGTGCATTCCTCTCATAACTATTTTCTCATTAGTAATTATTCCATAGATTCCTAATATTTGTTTTCACGTGGGTACTGCTTGATTGATTCTATTTTGCTGTTCCAAGAGCAGGAGAACAGGATATGTCTTACTCTCTTTTTGTTCACCTTTTACACTTTGACATGTTTTCCTGGAGTTAGAAAGAATGTCATCTTGAACAATATCAAACTGATTTTTTTTGGCTCCTGGGTTGAAAATGTTTGGCTACCCCTATACTAAATAAATAAGCAGCAAATGTTAAATAATGGAGCAGTCATTTTCTTCTACTAAATAATGAAATTCATGTAATGAAAACATAAACCATTCTATTTTATGTTATCTGAAAAATTGATAACTAGTTTGTAGGCTTTACATTATTCAGGTAACAGAAAATATGGAATACATTTGGATTTGATCAGCTTCTCCCCTTTAGCTATACAACTACAAGGTTTAGCAGAATATGTTTTATCTGTTTGCTTTGAAAGCCATAAACATGTATGTTACAAATTAGAAAAATCAAATTATATTTTTTGGCTTCCAGTGGAGTAATAGTTTTTGACTTTTTGCTTAAAAGGTAGTCTGAATAGTAGCTGGTATTTCTTCAAAGATAAAAATATATTAGCTAATTCCTTGGTACTAAAAATATATTTTCTGCTTGTATTTTAATAAGAGAACTGTAATTAATATGTGGAATGACACTACCTACCTTTTTTAATAATAATTGTTTACAAAATTAGTGTTACCTTGATTCCAGTTTGCACATACCACCAAATGCTGGTTTGGAAAGAGGGCCATATGTCTGACATGCAGATTTACATACAAATGTCTTAAAGGGATGTCGAAATGCTTGATGTTCTCTTTTATATTAGTCGTGTTTAAAAAAATGTGTTATGTGTGCTTTAGTTATGAATTTCAGGATGGAGTTTTGACTGAGCTTTTCCAGTGTGGCATTACCACACTGAAGAGATTTGGCCTAAATTATACAATGCATCAAAAATGTGTTTTGTACTTCTGTTGGTCATATCTCATGTGTTTTTTAGAACCTCAGAAATCACTTTATTGCCAAAATGGTTGCAACTTAATCAAAATGACATAAACTTTTGGATGAACCTATGAGCTAAAATTGGTAGCACTTCTATCTTTTTGGTAGATTTCTATTTTTTTCCTATATAAGTAATAATTTTATTAATCTAAAATACAAGCAAAAAGTGAACACAAATGAAAATTTGTCCATTTCAGCAATGACCTTGTAGTATAAGAAATGCAGAACCTCACAATTATATGCCAGGCAAGCAAACCTTGTTTTCTATTCTTTATTTCTCTTTTCTTTAATAATTTTTAAAGTTTAGAACAATACTATGGAAATCCTGTTTAAAATAATTGAATAAAAGCCCTTAAATCCAAACAACCTTTTGTGTTTGAAAGTTATAAAGAGAAGCTAGAAAACTTTTGCTGTTTTTTAACAAAGTTTTTAAGAGTTGTGATAAGTTAAAGTGGTTTAACAACAGACTAACAGACTAACAAAATAAATGCTTGAAAAGATATTCAAGTTAGGGAAATAATGCATTTGAATTTAATTATCATGACTTGGTTTTCTGAGCTTATTGTTTGGAGATGTAAATTTTATATTGAATAAAATAATTTCAACATTAAGTGGGTGGGAAACTCTTAAAGAGATCAGAATGTGTAGAAGCTACTTTTTGGATGCTAAATGACTGGTGAACTTACACCCCTATTGACACTGCTGAAAAGACAGTTTTGTGCTGTCTAGTGCTTTTGACATGGTGTTACAAATGAAAAAGATACCGAATGAGAAGGAAATACAATTTTTAATAGATGATACCAAGGTTACAGGATTGCCTTCTTTAGGAGAGTTAAGCAAAAGTCATCTTCCTGTAAAAGTGAAAGATACTTACAGGGGAGATATAATTTATGTTCCTGTGGAAGCTTTCTGAGGAAAACTTGTGTGCATATAGATTTTCAAGCATCTACGCAAGGGTTAACCTGATGTTTTTATTCTTTGTATGTAAAGCTATACAGAAAGTATCTTCTTTGCTTCAGCATTTCAAAAGCAAAAGCTAAGATCTAAATTGCTGGTTGGGGGAAGATTCCAGTGGGGCCCAATGGAATTTTTATCTGTAACACTCAGCTTTTAAAATCTCCATAACTGCACTGAGCAAATAGTGTGGTTTAGATCTATTTTGTTGTTTTGTGTAGCATAACTTTTCAAAGACTTCCATAAAGGACCTAAGAACAAAAGCTGTATTTTCCATGAGCTAAAATTGTGTGTGTGTGCAAAATTACAGTACATACTACTAGCAGGGTATAATGTGCATCACAGATTTATGTGTATATCTTAAAAATAGAGCTGGACATATGAAAAAAATTGTAAAAACTACAGTAGAACATCAAGTAGTCATTAAAATTATTTTGGTGTATTTGGAAAAACACTTGTATCTTTTTCACTACAATAGTTGCTTGAGTAAAAAATCTTTCCCATTTGGCTGGGCTTGAAATATTTTCATGTCTTTGATTTATGATGTCAAAATATAGCAACCAGTTTAGGAGCAGCAGTGAGAGACCAAAAATATTTGATAGAATAAAACATCAGTGAGATAAATAAGTGTCTGTAAAATTGTAAACCAGCCACAGATAAGTAAAAATCTGATTCATCTTTTTGGAAAAGGTTAATTTTATAGTTTTAATTAAAAATTTTAAAAAATTGATTATATAGTCTGGCAATAAAATCATAAGCTTGGGACTATCAAAGGCCACAGCTAGAGGTTTTGAGTAGATTACTCAGCAAGACTTGGCCACCCCTACCCTGACCAACACTGGGCAGGAGTCACTTTCTGAAATGAAGATTATACTCTGATGTTTGTCATGTAAAGGTTAAAATGTTCTTCTAGGCTGTGAGAGATCTAAGTTTGAGTCAGATCCTACTGATTTCACTATTGAAGTTAGATCATAACACAGCTAAACAAGATGGGCAAGACTGTGAGAGACAATTTGACCCTGTAGTTTAGCAGATACTTTTTTGGTTTTAACTCAACCTTTCATGTCTTATTTGCCAACAAGGTCTGATCAGAACTTTTTGTAAAGTCTCTGGAGTTGAGTTCATGAGGCAGCTGCAAATATTTTGTGTTTTAGTGGCTGCCAGACTGTACCTTTTAAAAAATACCTTGAAAGAGCAACAAAAACTTTCAGGCAGCAGAGCAACACCTGAGCTTCCTTTATACATGTGAGCTGTCACAATTGATTTAATTCCTCTAGTTTAATACACTCTTGAATGCTAACTTGTTGACTGATGCAGGGGATAGCAAATTACAGCGTCCCGCATAAATCTGTGTACTGAAGATTCCTTCATGTATGGATGATCTAAACATCTGTATTAGAATCTAGTAGTCAAAGATGCAGAAATTAATATTAGCCCCTGCAGTACTCTGCTGCTACTTCATGCTTCAAGGGTTCTACTAAATTTGCAGACTTTCTGTGTCTTTATTTTTGGCTCTAAATGACCATATATATTTTACATGAAGCATATCAAATCAGATTTTCATAGGGAGCTCTCATATCTCTGAAAAAATGATATTTTTCTGCACAGACCTTGACTGTACATCTTTAATGTCCTCCAGAGCTTTAATCAGAGGGCTTCTGTACTTTTTTCTGTCAGCTTTTCCTATTGAAATATCTATATTTCTTTATGTATGGAATATAGGAAAGCATCCTACTGACTTATACACACAAGGTAGGTCACAAGTCATATTCTTCTGTACCTAACAAATATTTTAGTGTTTTGGTAGCAGAATTTTTGAACTAGAGAGATAGTCCCAGTATGAGATTACATTTGTAATCCTTGTTTGCATTAAAGGAGTCCAGACTTTTGTCTCAGAGGAAACCATTAAAGCATTTATAAACCACTAATCTGTTCAGGGATTTTCTATTGTTTATCTAGGGCAAGCCTACTGGGTGGCAATTCTATTTAATATTTCCTTATTTGGAGAAGACAATGTTAAGATACACAGAAAAAAAATTTATACAAGATAGAAATTAATCATTAAATAATCAAACTAGCATGAATGAACCCACATAGAGTCTAAAGCTGGTGTGGTCTCATGCTTATTATTCAGAAATTTTAAAAAATGCCAAAAAAGGATTGATCGTGAGGAAGACATCTCTAGTTACTTAAAATTGTTTTACTTGACTCAGCTGAACATGGCTAAAATGTCTAATTACAATCGAAAATGCCTGTGCTATTGTTGAACATTTATATTACAGCTTTAGGTGCCTGTGAATGCATCTGAAGCATTTAAATGCACCTATTTGGCTACGTTATTTATAATTTTGCCTGGGGATCACTAGTTTTGGCTTGAGGGGGAAAAAAAAAAGAAATATTGGAAATTTAGGAACATGAACAGATATTCAAAAACTTCGGTAATCAAGACTACATGCTGAAGGTATTAAATTTTCACTGACTCTAGTGCTCAATCTACAGGTGAATGTGCAAAGGAAGGACTAGATTTATGCCAATAGGCAGGAAGATGATTGCATTCATATTGAGGTTGCCTAACATGACAAACAGCCTTTAACTTGAGGAAATGAATCTCATATTTGTTTATTTTTCATTTCTGTAGCAGGAATCTATTTCAATATTTCTGTTGTTCTGGAATGTGGCACTCTATGATAGAGAAGAGAGGCAATTTTTATGTGTCTCCAAATTATCTAAGCTTAAAATTGGAATTCTAGTGGAAGACAATATAACTCAGACTGATCACAGTTCAAATTTTGATGTGAATTTCTCTGTTGACAATCAGACAACAAGTCTGTATCAGTCTCTCTCTTTCAGAGTTTAGTTTTGTGTATGAAGTGCATTTATATGCACCAAAAAAAAACCCCAAAAAACAATACAACTGTCAATTTCCTTAGAGGACACAGGCAGGGGAGGAAAGATTCAGAAAATTAAAGGCATTCTTGTAGATACAGTAATGATATTGACACAAAGCAGTGCCAAGAATCTAATAACAAGGAACTTGTATTCTGAATATTTGCATTCCATCTCAAGTGTTGTAAATATGGTTACATTTCTAGCAATTTATCATTATAGCTGTCTCCCTAAAGTCAAGAATATAAGAAATGAAAAACAATTATTTTCAGAACTTATAACATATTTTGGTTTAGTGAATGCAGAGCATACGAGCACAGTTGGCTTAACTCTGACCTCATACCTTAGACAACCTAGTTTCTGAAGCATTTCTATAACATATGTATAATGCCTGTTGTTATTCAAAGTTTTAGTAGTATGAAGAACAGCGGGAAAAATTGAAGATATGAAAGCAGTAATTTTCTTTCCAAATCTCATTTTATGCAATTTCTTATAGCTAAAATTGGGTTGGATATTGTGCAAATAATAACAATAACTTTCATTTAAATAGTTAATGTGTGTTTATATGGTACTAATTCCTTTTTTTTTTTTTTTTTCTGGGAGCTGGTCACATTATCCACCAGAATAGGAAATGGACTTTCTATGCCATATTTTCTAGTTAATAGGAATTTTATGCTTTATCTGCTATGCTAGAAGTAATTTTTGTTTCATTCTCCATCTATCTACACTGTCCATAGAAGAAAACGTTTTTGAGAGGCATATGCCTTGAGTGTTGGTGCTGGGGTTTTTTAAAAAAATGTTGCTCTTCTGCTTTTTTTTTTTTTTCTTTAGTTAAACATAGTGAAAATGTGAGTAAACTGTATCAGGAAAAGTACATATGCTTAAAACTATAGGAGGTAAAACCAAAAAAGAAGAAAAAAACCCATTTTCACATTATCTCCTTACTACAGAATAATAATTTAGGGTTTTTTTTAAAGTCCCTGAAACTTGAGAACTGGAGCTTTCTTAATACATACTGGGATTTCTTTAGGTGAGTTTTCAACACAAGCATGCTCTTAGTATTTATAGTTAGAGCATTTTAAATAAGGAATTGCAACCTAAGAAGGAAACCATTTTCATTTCCAAAATCCACTGAGCCTTTGTGTAGCAGTGGTCATTCCAAGGTGCCATGCAGCAAAACTTTATCCTCATTATTAGGAGGAAAGGAGCTTCTACTCCTCAGTAACATGGCTACTGGGATGTTGATGGTGATTTACTTGAAGTGTTCAGTGCACTCATGCATCCCACAACTACAGGCAGCAGTCTGAAAAGTCTGTCTGCTACCAGATTTTCTAGGCTCTGAAAAAACCCAGCAAAATTAAGAATGAAAGGAGAGAAAACAGAGCAACTGGCATTTTTTTCACATCACTGAAACAATATTTTAACTGTGGCGTCTCTGTGTTCTGTGATTTACCCTGATAACTCTGGATTTGCTTCCGTGTCTTTACATAAGTAGGGTGTAAGTTCCACTGTGATTATAGAGCAGAGATCCACCCCTGAGCCTGGTTATGACAGCACCACAGAGAAAAAGGAACACTTTAGCCCTGAGGAGAAATTGCAAATGTTGGAAGTATTTTCTGTTGGTCTGCTGAAGAATCTGAAGATGGGATGAAAGAGATTTCAGGACAGCACATGACTTTTAGTACAGCTTTCAGCAAATCTAAACTATCTGCAATTTCAGGCTTCAAAATTTTGACATCAATGTTTAGAACATGAACTCTTCATTTTCTTCCACTGTCATATTAATGTATATAAAATGAACATTGACATAGAAGTCATCTGTGATTCAAGCGCAACTTACAGACAAAAATCTATTTTAAGAGGATTGCATATTTAAGAGGGTGGTATTTTTGTAGCTCTGACCTTCTCACACTTGCAGTGAGCAAGTGTATAAATGTCTGTAAAATTAAAGAATTTGTTTTTTATATGGAATTTGGGACTATTTAAAAGATGTTGTAGGTGATTAACATTGAGAAAAATGACAAGAAAATTTATGCACTAGTGAATGCAGCTAACATTCAAATAGGCAAACAAATCCAGTGACAACGTTAATTTGAACTCACCTTGCATTTATAAGATGCTGAGTGCCTTTGATGACTGCAGTGAAACTGTTTAATAGCGTCAGGAATGTGTTTACTTACAAGATGTTTTATAAACCTAGCACAAGTTTAACTGCAGGATGAATTTTAGGTAACATTAAAATTATTTTGAGTCGCTCTCACTCTAATAAATCTCCTGATGGTCATTCTACTTCATTGTTGTTGTTGTAGGGTAAGTTGTTTTCGTACCCTTACTATCAGCTCTGTCCAAAGGTAAATGAAATACTTCCTAGTCTGTTCATCGTTAACTATTTATTAGCTGCCATTTTATTCTTTATATTTTTCTTTTTCTTCTTTATAGTCTGGGTTATTTAGAAAAGTGAGCTTATAGAGTCATCTGAGTCACCTTTTCCTTTTTTTCTCCTGTCAGTCCCCTCATAATAATTTTTTTAAGCAAATTGGTCAGGTTGAGTCAACTTGGAAACAGAAACTGTAGTTTTAGAAATACATTCTGCCGTGTTTATCTTAGTTAACAACTTTGCAAAATTAACTACTTAATTAGAATTTCACAGAGAGAAATGGTGTTTTCAAGATATGCTGCAAATAAGTATTGTCAGGCTAACCTCTGTATACATGCTGGCATGTCAGTTGGTTTGCCTGCTTGGTCTATTCACCATATACTGGAACTATTATCTGGTAGCCTGTTATAGGAAACATGGATTTACTGTAAAATATGAGAAAATTTTGGGGCAAGAAACAGAAAAATGCAAAGGCAGTGCTGAGAGACAGAGGACGATGAGAATACAAGTTTCATTAGGCTGATGGCTCAAAGAGCAATCTATACTCTTTATTTTTAATTCTTACTTGATATAGCCAAATGATTGTAATTTCCTCAATAAGAAAATTATATAAGTTCAAAAAAGACATGGAAGAAAGCAAGGTGGATCATAAAAATTTTTCTGCAGAGAGAAGACTGAGTGTCTTCCACAGAGAGCACCTCAGATGTGGTGTAGGGTACTCAGGATTTAAACAGAAAAGCATCTGAGACATCTAATCTTAACTCTTATGCAAGTAGATAGGTGGACCTTAACACTCATTTTGTTCATATATCTCAGGAATGAATCTTGTGGCCTTTGAACACCTGATTCAAATTAGTCATTAACCAAAAGGGGGTAATATGCCTGTCTTTCCCCTTTGGCATGCACCTCTTCCTTGGAGCATGGGTGACCTGCATGGATAGTTTCCTGTTGATGCCCAAAGTGGTGTGAATTGCTTTGTTTCCCTGCAGTGACCAGGAGAGTGCTTACTGTTTAGAGAAATAAGTTTGCATTAACGTGGCTTAATTCTGCATTCTAACTGATTTATATTAAATGGAGCTTGGCTATATGAAATAAACTTTTTACAAAGTCATGCCATGTAAGTTTGCATACAGTGCCTTTGCAATAACACTATATTTTTTATGAAGCATCACTGTTATTCTGTGGCAATATGTGTTGTTTATAGGAGTACTGCTGTGTAGAAACAGCTCCAGTCCCATGGTATTTTGTGGGGAGCAAAACTATTACAATTCCTTTTTAGCTTTACTAGAATTATCCTTGGGTGAGTGAGGACCTTTTGCACTTTTTAAAAACTTTATCTCAGAAGAAATAGCAGGAGGCATTCAGAAGGTATAATTATATAAAGCTCTATATAAAGTAGAAATGGAAAAAGAAATGAAACGAAAGAAGTTCTGGGTTCTGTCCTTCAGGAGTAACAAGACAAAATTCTGTTCTAAAGTGTTGCTAATGATAGTAGAGACGAGAGATGTGCATGAGTATTAGTGCAGAATGAGTATCATTCATCATTTTCCTTTTCTGAAATGACACCAGAAAGAATACTCATTTCACTCCATGAGGATGGAAGAGATGAGGTCTCTGAACAGATTAGAAGACTTCTGTACTCTGTTAGGTGCTGTCAGATTTTTATATAGTTAAATCTTAACTCTAGGTGGGTTAAGAAGCTTTACACTACTGAGTACCATCATTGTGAATAGTATTGATGAAAAGCAAGCTGTGAAGGGATTTTTTTACTTTACATTATGGCACTGCACTATATCACAGACATATGGTGAAGACTTTCCCAATATGGGGAAAATCGAAAGTATACTCAAGCTTGGACAAATTTTTGACTGAAGTTGATGGTCTTCTTCTGTTTCAGAAGTGAATCAAAATTTTATAGTGACAGTGAATTGAGACTTCTCAGAATTGCAACTTGTTCAGAGCCAAGGGGCTTTTTACCCTCAGTAAATTTTATTGCCTTCAAGTATTTTAAATGTGAGCTGTTTTAGTATCCTGTGTCCTCAGCAAAAATCAGGCTACTGTCTATTACAGTCTCAACCACTTTACCTGGTCAATTTTTTCAAGTGAATATCTTCCCATGGAGAATTTTTTCCAACAAATTTATATTTTCTAATATAAATCTATGTAACATTATCTGATTCTTGCTAGAACAGTGTTTGCAGTCAGCTTCATTCCATATGATCGTTATTCTCTCAAGAGCCTTAGCATCAAAATGCTTACTACTGCATTTTAAACTCATCTGTGACCCTGAAGTGTACTTAATAGTGAAGAAAGCAACTGAGATGACTTTTGCTGTATTTTGTGATTTTATCACATGCAGGAAAACTTTCAGTGTGACTTCAAAATCTGAAGGTAAAGTTCTCTCTAGCAGAAGACTGTATTTTCCTTGACTGATCACCAGAATTGTTTATTCCTTAATAATTTAGTTAATTTCCTTTGATTTTATAAAATACTCAGCAAAAGCATAAAACAACGTAATGAAGATCGGAAGAGCGTCG
>JAYDZK010000202.1:32067609-32106131 GCA_034509185.1 Euphonia xanthogaster | reverse complement strand
TTAATTTCCTTTGATTTTATAAAATACTTAGCAAAAGCATAAAACAGCGTAATGATTTTTGTATTGTTCTATATCAGAATGCCTATGAAAGTGAAGAGTTGATTTTTGGACAGAATTTGGTTATTCCTTCATGTTGCTGACTGCAATATATATCTTCATTAAAAGTTCAATTTTGATTTTGTGGAAGCACTTGTCATATGTTATGTAGACCTGATGCATAAGGTTCCTAGCAGACAAAGCATGAAGAGAGCTGTAGTACAGCAAAATATCTTTTTCATGACAGGTTGACTTTCCCTAATGAATTATTTAGCTTTATTGTTAAAGACGTGCTTGAGCCTTTTTAAGTAACACATTTTATTCTTCCCCACCTTTTTAGTTACTTCTCTTTTTAGATGAGTTTCTTATATTCTTTTTCCATATTGAGATATTGCTGATTTTAGTAACAATTACTCTAAAGCTGACCTCTTATTCATAGCCTCTTGTTCACAGGATTATCATACCGTGTATGGGGAACATGATAAAAAAAGATTAACAATACCTTGTAGACAACTTACAACTATTTTACTTTGGTTTTAACCTTTAGTTATTATTTATATTTAATCTTCATGCATGTTGCTCACTTGAAGGCAGCATTAAAAAAACCATTATGCAGAGAGAGGATTTACCTGATGAATATAGCAACTAATAAAATTTGGTGAAATATGATATTTCATATTTCCCTCCCTTCTGATTTAAAGAAGAATCTATGAGTATTGGTCAAGTACTGTTAAAAAGAGGTTAACTTAATAATGAGAAGAAGACCCTAATTGTGCACAAGAGTAATTTAGATATTACTGGAGGATTGGGTTTTTTTAAATGCTAAAATATCACTAAATTTTTTTTTCTACTTTTATTACATCTCAAAGATACAGCAGCATTTGATATCCAAACAAAAAGTGTTGGAATTCTGGGCTCAATAGTTGAACATGTGGAAAGATTTTAGATCTTCTCTGTAGTGACAGAAGTACTTTTTTCATCTATAAGAATGTGTGACAGTCACAGCAATAAGGCCGATTTTCTTGAGGAATGAGAGGGAAATAATTTATTTTTACTCTGCTACATTTCCATTTTGAAAGTATAGTTTTCAGAAAGTATAGAAGTATTAGGAAAAGTAATCAGAGGGTTCCAGAATAACATCTTACTTTTTCCATTTCAGAGAAGAATGCAGATGTCCTTTGCTCTTTATGCTTCCCTGTTTATGGACAAGCTATGTGTATTAAAACATTCTTGAAAAATAGCTGTCAATAACAGCTCTTTTCACCTCATATGCTTTCCTTTGTTTTCTCTTCTTCAGAATTACATGCATTGCTATATATTTTGTACTCAGAACACAGTTCATGTCAGTATTTCATAAATTAGGTTGTGTAATAACTTGGAATTCACAGGTTATAAAACAGATATGTATACTAACATAGTGATATAGAGTTATATGCCTGATGATAGATGTTATCAAGCCTATTCATAAAAGCATTTTTTCAGTTTAGCCTCAGATTTTGTTGATGTTTATCCTTGAAAGTCTGTGTCAGCACCAGCATTAAAGTAAATCTAGTTTTTAATGCTATTTGAGTTCATTTTATGAGACATTGTATAAGATGAATTATGCATTATTTTATGCATACTTGCAATGGTGTCTTTTAGAGTTTAGATTTCTTTTTATTTTATTTCATTTCATAGCTTTATTTAACGCTTGAATTGTCATGGCCTTGGGGTGTTCTACTGTTTTTGACTTCAACTTAGGGCCTATAGACCTTCTATTTTCCTCCCATTTCTTCACAGGCCTGTAACAGCTTTTCTACTTTGTTTTTGCATCTGTTCTTCAGGGAAGCTACTTTTTCAACCAGATTGTTTCAGAATAGTTCAACAATAGTATCAGAAAAATAAACAGTGAGTTTGTTTAGATGACTATTTTCTAATGTTGCTCTTATTCTAGGGGGAATGTAGATATTATAGTCTTTTTGCACATTCCAATCCTCATCACTAGTATTTCTTTTAAGAACTACCATGCTTGAGGGAATTCATCTTGCTTACAAAATTTCATGATCTCAAGAAACAATTGCCAAATCCCTTATGATTACCTTTTCTTTTTTTCTTAGTGTGGGAATTCAGGCGATTCAAGGCCCAGAGTTTACACCTGACTGAATGAGTGCCAAATTGGATTTTCATTTTCACTAGAGCCTTATGAAAATAAGGCTCTAGTGGAGAAGCAGTAATGAAAACACACATCCTTGCTTTACTTTACATTGGTAAATTTATTTATTTATTTATTTAGGTACTGAAGAGGAAAACCCTGTTGTTCAATACAAGGCCTCTGGGTTTTATTTTGTTTTGAAAACTGCTTACCTTCTTTAGCTTTCTCATTTTCTTAGAAAAATCAGAAGTTGAACTATTTTCTGCATGATCACTGAATACCACAGAACCCTTGAATAACACAAACCAAAGTGGAGAGTTCAGTTGAAGTCTAGAACAGATAAATGTTTGAAATAACAGCAGGTTAAAATATGAATGGTTGATTTTTTGGTCTTCAATTATTTCCCCTTTCTTATGTTTAAGTTATTGGCAAAGAAATCAGTGTCTTATGCATAGAAGGATATTCTTACCATTGGAAAACATTTCTAATATCTTGGTATTGAAAACAAGTCATGGTGGACATGCAGATTATTACCACATTTGAAATCATTACACAGACATGTCTTTTTTCCAAATGCTTTGGGTGAATCAAACAAATGAAACTTGAAGATCTCCCTTTTTTTTTTTTTTTTTAGCTGTGTTTTGTGTATTTCCATAGATGCAAAGTTAGGAACCAAAATAACATGCTTAAGATTTTTCTTTTTTTTTTTTTTTTTTGTCTTTGTGTCTTCCATCAAATATAAGTTCATGACTGAAGAACTGGCTTCCCATGGCTTGGACAGGTATATTCTTCACTGGGTAATTAACTGTCTGGATGGCCAGGCCTGGAGAATGATGGTGAATGGAGTTGCATCCAGTTGGTGGGTTGGTCACTGGTGGGATTCCCCAGAGCTCAGTATTTGGCCCAGACCTGTTTAGTATCTTTATTGATGATCTGGATGAGAGCACTGAGTGCACCCTCAGCCAGTTTGCAGGTGACGCCAGGGTGGGTGGGAGTGTTGATCTGCTGGAGGGCTGGAAGGCTCTGCAGAGGCCATTTGTATGGGCCAAGACTCAAAAAGGCCAAGTGCAGGGTCCCGTGCTTGTGTCACAACAGCCCCGTGCAGTGCTACAGGCTTGTGGCAGAATGGCTGTAAAAATGCTTAGTAGAAAAGGACCTGGGGGTGCTGGTTGACCACCAGCTAAACATGAGCCAGTGTGTGCCCAGGTGGCCAAAGAAGGCCAGTGGCATCTTGGCTTGTATCAAGAATAGTGTGGCCAGCAGGACCAGGGCAGGGATCATCCCCCCGGACTCAGAACTGGTGAGGGCACACCTCAAATCCTGTGTTCAGTTTTGAGCCCCTCACTACAAGAAACACTTTGAGGTTCTGCAGTGTGTCCAGAAAAGGGTAATGGAGTACAAGTCTGATGAGAATTGGCTGAGGGAGTTGGGGTTGTTTAGCCTGGAGAAAAGGACGTTCAGAGGGGACCTTATCGCTCTCTACAACTGCCTGAAAGAATGTTGCAAGTGGGGATTGGTTTCTTCCAAGTAAAGAGCAATAGGAAAAGACGGAAAGGCTTCAAGTTGCACTGATGTGTGTGCATGTTAGATTGGATATTAGGAAAAATTACTTCACTGAAAGAGCAGTCATTGGAACAAGCTGTCCAGCAAGGTGGTAGAGTCACCATACCTGAAAGTGATCGAAAAATGTAGGTGTGGCACTGGAGGATGTGGTTTATTGTTGAAGATGGCACTGCGGGGTTAATGGTTGGCCTCAATGATCCTAAAAGCCTTTTCTAACCTTGATTCAATGGTTCTATGGAAAATTGATTTTTAAAAGCATTACACTGTCTGCTTTTTTTAAGCTGGTGATTATCCCTCTAGAAATCTAAATTGGACTGAAGATTCCTCCTCCCTCTCACATATTGGAATGAAGAAAATAAACTGAAGTTAGCCAGAATTATCTTAAATATGAATTCAGATCTGAAAATAGGAGTATGGCCATTGCTGTTGACCAGTAGATTCTAAAACTGAAAATTGGGAAAAAAAGTAATACTTTATTCATCTGCTGTTCCTTGTGGTGTGTATTGTCTTTTAAGATGTCTGTTGGATATTGTTATGAGATTGCACATTATTTTAAAATAAAAGGCACTAAATAATCCCTGAGAAATTTTCAAGAAAGAGATATCCTTTTTATTAAAGCACAATATTAATAGATAATAATGTTCGAAAAATTACTCTATGTACTAAACACTTTTTGTCAGTTGTTTTGTTTTACATTTATTCAGTATGACGGCATGACTTCTCAGTTTTACAGTACTCAAGCTAAGCAAATGCCAAAATGAAATGGCAAATAGTCCACTTAGAGAGGGATAAAAAGGAACTGAAACAAACCAAGTAAAACCCAGACCTTGAAAGTCTAAAGAATTTAGTCATTAGCACTTGGAATGCTTTCTGCATTAGCTGCAAGAATTTCATGGTACTGGTACAGAGGCAACTTCAGATGGTGCACTTAACACTTTGCTAAATCATTTGCACATTTTTATCTGTTTCAGCTGGCATCACTGCCTTGGAAATCTTCAGCTTCTCTTTTATCATAGCACACAGGTATCAAGTTAGAGGAAAGTGTGCCTGAAAAAACAGTTTGACTTGACTGCAATGCAGAATCCACTGAACTTTTTTTTCTTGCTGAGTTAATTTGTTGTGCTGTTGTGAGCAGAATATTGCTGTCGAGACTTCTATCTATTCAAAAAAGTTCTTCAAGAAGGGAAATGAGGAAAGGAAGGTAATATAATTCTTGTGGGGATGAGAAGAGGACGATAGAAATTCAGTACCTGCACATTGTCAAGTGTACATGCCCAGACAAAATCACTCCAATAAAGTTGTGTTTGAAGAAAAATAGGGCATATATACTGATAAATATTGTTTAAACTGCCTATTAAATCAGGATGAAAATTAAAAATAACCATAAAGGAAAAATATAGCATTTTTTCAAGGTACAGGACTTTCTACCTTCTTTTCAAAAAAGGTGCAAGAGCTCCAGAAAGCTTTGCAAATACATTATTCATAGTTTTTCTGTTTTCTAGTAATTGTAGTGCAAACAGGATTCAGTGAAATTTGTTTACATGTGTAGCAATGCTGTTAAAATGTCTTTTAGCTTTAGTTGAACATTAAAAAAGTGATCCAGGTTAAATTCTGTATGAACTAAAGAATAGGTTTAAAGACTCAACAAGAAGTTTGTCTTAGGCAGTATGACTGGAAGTACATGAATGCTTAAATTCTTCAGAAATAGCTATGGCAGTTAATGGATTAAACTGCTTTAAAAGTCATTCTTGTTCCTACTTGTACTTTTTTTCCCCCCTAGACTGTAATACTGTGCTAGTTCATGTGCATACAAAATGAAATTAAGACAGTAAAATAAGTTCTGCCATGACTTAAAATGGATTATATTGTTACCATACAATGTAGTGTTGAAAAGAAAATCATACAGTTATGATTCAGTCGAGCTTGTGCATAATGATAAATTTATAGTGTCAAGAGGTAAGTGTTTTATGGCAAACAAAGCCAGTTATCCGGGTCATTCAAGCAACTTTCAACTAATGAGTCATTTCACACAGATCTCATATAGGTTTGTTTGATAGTTTCCAAAATACTGTAAAGGCAGTGTTTAAGAATAGAGGAAAATCTATTGTGGATTATAATTTCAGTCATTCAACTAAACTGTTTATGAGTAAAACAATTGTAAAAATTTAGTTACAAAGGCATTGCTACTTTCAAAGGATTTGTGATTAAATATTTATTTCTGCTTCAATTAATAATTTAGGGTTGCCAAGCATAAGCAGGCTTTGGTGAACTGAAATGACTTTCAGTCCAGTTAAATAAATAAAAAAATATAGTCACTCAAAATAGTTATTCCCATGGCAAAGTTTATTTCTCTAGTTATAAAGAGTAAATTTATATCTGTGTATCTAATGTTGTGAATTTCTTGAAATTACTTGAGAAAGTATGATGTGCAGCAAACTCTTTAGCTTTATTAATGGGCGTAAAAGTTAGTCTTACTTTTAGAAACTCCATATACAACAAGTATTACAACAGGATTTTCATTTTCATTCATTTGAAATATTTCTGCACTTCAGTAGCTAAACCACTGAAACAACAGACAGGGCGTGGTAGGTGTGGTGGCCAGAGGTTTCAGTTTAACACTGCCATTTTCTGGTGGGAAGAAATGTGACAGATGAACCAGGTGTGTGGAAGTTATGCATCACTAGAAATGTTCTTGTAGACAGCCCTCCATTGAAAAGAAGTTTAAAATTATCTTTTGTGGTTTTGTACAATTAGTTCTGTAGCTTGTATTTCTTAAACGCATAATAAGGATTATCTATTACTATAGCCCTAGACTGATTCTTATGTAGAATCAGTGCTGGTGGTTCTTATCAAATTCTGATATTATCTTTGAGAAAAGTTGTATTTTTTTCCATGTTTAGAAGGGCAATTTGTCACTAGACAGAAGTTATATCAACTAATACAAAAAACATGAGTGTTGAAATATCTGACTAGAATTTTTCTTTCTGTTGAAAGCTAAATGCTTTCTCATTCATAAATATATATATATATGGTTTTCTCATAAGATTGATTTTCCATGAAGTAGGTGATAGGACTGTTTGTATTTTGGCTTCAGTTTGCTTTTACATATTTATTAGAAAAGAATTATCGATTCAATAGCAAACTATTTCCATAAAAACTCCTGGATATAAAATCGAAACTGTGTTACTCAGGTTTAGCAGGAAAACTATACTTTATTCTCCTTTTTCCCCTAGGAATTATATATCACAGAAAATATCTTTAATCTAAGCACAGAAAAAATTTTCAGTAGTCACATTGCTTGACTGAATTACCTCATTTGGGCGTTATTTTCTGTGAAAGTAGTCACTTATATATTTATATGAGTGGACATCTCTGGTTTTTCAGGTATTTTTAAATATACTTACATAGATGTAGAAGTAATTTTAAATGGATTGTTTGGGTAGACTATTCCTGTATATCAGGATAAAGATTTTTGATACTTTACTTTTTCATATTTTTTTTATTTTCATAGAACAATATTCTCTTCTTAAAGAGGTATGGAAAAGCATTTTGCATTTTTGTGTTAATACCACCTAGATTTCAGTGTGACCTCTCATATTTTTAGATATTTGGGGTTAATTCTAACATCTGAAAAAAACCCACAACTTTGCTGGATATATGCAGCAGATAAGGTCTGTCCTGCTCTGAAAAAAAAAAAAAAAAAAAAAAAAGACGTGTATACACAGTGCATGGGGCTCTGCATCACATTAGCTTACTTAAAATGGCAAAATTAAGTCAGGAAAGTTCAAAGTTAAGATTATTTTCTTTTAGCAAAATCCAGGAGGTAATATTATTTATAGCAACATTATTTTTAAAACTCCCTCTTATCTCTAAAATATTACCTTTTGTAGGTTGGTTTTTTTTGGGACTTTTGGGGTTTTTTTGGTCTGTCGGTGTTTTGTTTTGGTTTTTTTTTCTCCTTTCAGAATTCCGCACATGGGTCATTGGTGCCCAAGTTTGTTAGCTAAGTGTCTCTGAGAGCTATACTCATTTATACAAGTGTGTAGTGTTTTGCTGTTCTTTCTGAAGGGCTTCTAAAGATTGTATCTCACCATAATAATCTTTAACTTTCCTGTGTTGATGTTTCACACCTGTAACGGAGATGAAAATTATTAGTATCTTAGTGCTTTTGTAGAATAAATTGGATGAGAAATTCCGTACAACAAAAATATTGTGATATTCTTCTAAATATATTTTTTTTCTAAAATGTGCCACTGATTAACAGTTTGGATTGCAGTGCACACACCCACATGCCTTTTGCTGGATTATTAATGCCTGGAAAAATCTTTCAAAGCTCCCACAATGTTCCTGTCCTGGGTCTTTCTGTCATGAAAGCAGCCCACATAATACTCTCATTGGTGACCACAACAGTGCTGAGTTTAACACTGAACATTCTTGGATTAACATAAAGGCCTTTTCTATTTCCACTCTGCCCCTCTGGAAGCAGGAAGCTGGGAGAAGACATGGCTGGTGGAGCTGGCCCAGACTGGCCAAAGGGGCATCCCACTCCCTGAAACTTTCTGCTCAGTGATAACAGCTGGGCAAAAGGAGGAGGATGGGCTGGAGTGGGGAGAAATACTGGTGGCTAAGACATGGCCCTTTCACTTCTGCTGTTTTCCTAGAGATGGCTGGGCATCTGCCTGCCAGTGGAAATTAATGAATGAATTCCTTATTGAATTCCTTCTGTATTCCTGTGACAGTGAGCAAGCGGTCGGGTGGGCAGTACATGGTATACCACAGGGCCAACCCACCACAGTTCCTTAGTAACAACTGGGAAAAAGTGGACAATGTAAAATTTATTAGGAGCAAATGTTTCACATCAGTAAAACTGAAAATACTTGGCTTTTCTTTTTTAGCTTTCCTTGAACAGCAGTGATGCTGCACTTTAACCATATGGTTTAAATGCTGCTCAGTGTGTGTGCTGCTTTTTCTACTTCAGGTCCCTGGGGAAGGTAGAAGAAAGACATCACAGATTTATCTGTACGAAGGGCTTTGAAGTTAAAAACTCCAACAAAACAGTGTTGTTTCAATGTCTAACACAAGAATAGAACAATATCTGGATTATGGGATGCTAGTTTTTACCATGGATAATTGAATTACCTATTCCATGACAACTACTTGATCAGGGATGAGTTAAATTTTCTCTTTATAATGTTGTTTCATACAGAAACATATTTAATCCCAGGGAAAGCCATATATAGCTATCAAGAAAACAATAGTTTTTTATTATACTATTAGCTCAAAATGGAAAAATGTGATCTTCATATGAAAAGTTTGCCAAAGAGGAGCAGTTAATATTATTGTGTGATAGGGCAGTTAAACCTTGCTTCTTGAAACCAAATCCTAACAGCCTTCCTAATTTTAACTAAGTAAAAGGAGAATTCTAGTCAATAATTTACTCAAACTTTTGGTTGTTTTGATCATTGTTGCTAAAACGAATCAGTTTGGCTTGTGAATAACAAAAAAAAAAAAATTAGGTTGTTTTTTCTGACTGAGAACTAAGCTAGCCCTTTGTGATATTCATAAAGCCTTGTTTCAAATAAGCATTAAAATGTGTGAAAGGTTGTTCAGACTATGACCTTTTCAAAACTGCTGTCGCTATGATGCACATTTCCTGCTCTTCCTGACACTGGGTGATGTGTTTGGCAGAATAGAGGATTGCCCGCTGTGCTGCAATTGAAAAGCAATCAACCATTTGAATAAGGGTCCATGTATCTGTGATGAGGCAAACGTGTAATTTGTTTCCTGCTTTGTGTTAAAGAAACTCTTTTTGCCACTGGTTTGATGTTAAATGAATTATAAACATTTTTCAAAATAAAGATAATATGTGAGAAAGACAAACACAGTTAATGCTAATCAGAGCTAAGGATTTAATTGAAAGTAATGAATTGCTGGCTTGAAACTGCTGAAAGACATCAGTCTATATTAACACTTGGAGCCAGCAGTGCTCTTAATCCAAATCTATTCAGCTGCTTGTGTCAGACCTGTGTGCATTTTCCATTCCCTTCCTGTAAGGCAAGTAGCACGTCTGGAGCCCACAGACCATTTTATAAGTTTGATGGTCACTGGTCAAATGTAAGGAGGCTGATTAATGAAGGAGATTTTTACAAGGTTCAATGTTGTGCCCAAGAATCACCTCCTAGCAGTGAGAGAGAGTTGGGCAGCTCCTTCTTGGTTCCCATGAGCAGGAGGGCTGTGCTTGCCAGGAGAGTAAGGTCACCTGAGGGAGCTGGCAGGTGAGGTGGCGCACAGGACCTTGCTGTGTGGGCACAGGGCCAGAGCACTGCTCAGCGCCACTGGGAAGGTGAAATTGAATTTGGTACAGGCAGAAATCTGAACAGGAACCTCACTGGAGGAAAGGCTTTGTAGGGGAGTTGTCACAGGCATTTGCTCTGATATTGAACAGGTGTTTCACAGCCCTGTTAGTGAGCAAGAAGGTTTACAGAGGCAGGAACACATGGAAAGCCTTTATAATTGCAGAAGGCAAGGGTCAGGCAGCTGCTGAGCCCTCTGATGTGGGCACCTGGAGTGGAGCAAGCCTATAAAAAAGGGCTGCTACGAGGATGAGAGAGGAGCAGGTGAAGGCTCTGGAAAGGGGGGAGTGTTTCTGCTGAAAAGCAAAAGAGGTTTTCATGTAGTTCTGGTTGTATTGTAACTTCTCCTCATTTTCTTATGTAGCATTTTTGTTCTTGGTCTTCAATTTTTTTCAAGTAAAAGAAGGTATGATTTGATTTTTCTCTTCTCTGAGGAAACTAAATTCTGTGAATTTTGCTGAAGATGGCTTCTGAGTGCTGGCAAGAACAACAAATTAATATGATCAAAGATGTTAGCTGACTGTTTCTGGCTGACAGATGCACTTTTATGGGAGGTTTCAATATTTCAGGTTAATAGCTAGGCAATTCAGCATTTACAGATCTCCCTGATATTACTTGGTATTATTTTGTTCTCCTTTATCTTACTGTAGTTTTGCAAATTATTTACTTTGAAAGTGTGGCTCTTTCTCCTAATTTGTTCCAGCTTAGCTTTTTAGGGCAATAAGAAAGTCACTTTATTTGAATATCGTGACTAATATACTCTTATTCTCCTAAGTGTATTTAGGCTTGGTTTTTAAGGTTGAAAAAATCCTGTACAGTCATAATGCCTGTGTCAATTTCTGATAGTTGGTCCTCAGTGATGAATACTGAGTCCACTAGAAGATCTCAGTCATGTTCTATGGCAGTGTAAATCTTTACAATACTTCCAGTGCCCCTACTGAGAAGGATAGAGGAAAGGTAGATGCATGTCTGAGAGCAGAGGGGGAAGGCAGGAAAGAAGGAAGGAAAGGACAGTACAAAACCCAGCCAAAAACTTGTTTTCCACCCAGGCAGAACAGACTTTTGTATAAAGCACTGGACCTTACTTGCCTGGTGCTGGAAGAAAACCATGCCAGAGCAGGATAATGGTGAGCCATGTGTATGATTTTCTTTCACTCCTGCAGGTAGGAGCAGGGCTGAGGGCTGTGACCTGCAAGGGGCTGTTTCTGAGGGCGGTGGGCTGCAGCTCCTCATCCTGCCCCTGCATGGCTATGGGGCTTTTTTTTGTCCTTGCTTCCCACCCTCCCATCTTTGAGCCACTAGTTCTCTTCAGTTTGTTAAGATATGCACCATTATGTGGTGGAAATTCATTACTATAATGAATAAGAACTGTTGCTAAAATGCTACAGTTCAAAAAAACTCTAGAGCTTTAATATTTATGAGCAGATTTTCACTGGTCATAACTGGGGTCTTGCTCAGTGTTAATGCCCTATGCATCTTAATGGTAGGTGGTGATAAATCTTATTTCCTTCCAAAACCTGAGACTACACTGAGCAGTTACTAAAATAAGGATTACAGTCTTGGTTGGGCCTTTCATAGGTAGTGTATTAAGCAAAGATACAGCTGGAGAGGTGGAATTGTAATTTACAGAATGGTTTTAAGTAGAAGAGGGGGGGGATGGGACTACAGGTCTTTTGACCCCAGAAATTACCATTAGTTATTTGCACACAAAAAATCAGTGCATTGTCTTGAAAAGTAGCTACCACTTTGTTTTTCATGACACGTGGATGATGCAGCAAGTTAGGATAGAAGCCATGAATGTAAATTATGTTGTTAGGGAAGTAAGAAAACAGTCTGAGTTTGAGAGAATGCTTAGCACACAGCCTCTGTGTGTGTGTGTGTTCCAGCCCCAGGCCAACTGTAGAACATGGTGATTGATACTCCCATGAATTTCCAAAGTTTCACTGTGCGATGTTTCTCTAAACTGATTAGATAAAAGGATAAAGTGTCTGTAGTAGTTCTGTGAGTCTTTAGCATGCTAAAACATCAGCTTAATTCCCAGATGTAAATGAATCAAACTGTGACCTACAACTTGCTCAGCTATGGGTGCTGTTGAAATAGCCTTTAAATAGGCAGCCTGTATGCGGAATCCCAACTGAAAACTTGAAACTGTATTTATTAATTTTATTTTTTTTTTTAAAGTTAAAACTATTTTACTTTCTCTGGTGTCTAAAAATAAAAACTTCTGCCCTTCCATTTGGTTTCTGTTTAGAGTTTTAAATTTCAAGAGGATCTGAAAAATCCATGTGACTGCTTTGACTGTTTCAGGTGTAATACATTTTTAGTGATAGTTCTTAAAGTGAATTTTTTTTAACTTAGGGCTATGATAATTTGAATGTTTCTTGACTTATTTTTAGATGGGAAAAAGTACATTTTGTTTCCTATAGTACTTTAGATCCTCTCAAAATGTGTAAATATAATACTTTTTTTAGCTGAAAATTCAGAGTTCATAACTCGTATGGGTACATGCTTCCCTGTTTTTGTGTTGTGGCATTTGACTAATGTAGACTTGCCTATCATCATGTAAGGAATAACAATTGCTGTAAAAATATTTGCATTCATGGCTAGATTATTTGTCATCCCAAATTACTGGCTTTCAGTCTCTTAATATTGAATATGATGCTTACCTTCTCAGCTGAATTACTGAATTATATCTAAATATGGCATCCTAAGTTCTTCTCAGACTGATTTACTTTCTAAAGTGTGTGCTTAGATAGAACAACAGCCTTCTGAAACACTGTTTGTGATGATGATGATGGTTTCCTGAATGGGTGCTGCACCCTAAGCAATTTCATGCCAGTACATAGCTACACTGACATTCAAGAAACCCAACCAAACAACCAAAAAAATCCCCTAAAAAACCCCAACAAACTGAAAGAAACCTCATCTGTTATCAAGGTATCAAAAGTATATCTCAAATAAACATATATCCAGGAACGAATAGTAATAGTGTCCATTTCCTGCTGGTGACTGAAATAGCCAGCCATTCATGAATGGGCTGCATGTCACAGTCCACATTGGTTTAAAACGGGGTTTCTTTTTTGTTAATGGTAAGATTCCTGTAGCTTAGTAGCAGTTCCTATTCCAAGAATAAAATTATGGAAGTACCTTTTTTGGAAAGTGATTAGTGATTTTTGCAATTTGGCCTTGAGCAGTGAAAAGCAGCAGAAACTGGTTACTTAAGCTGGGTTTTGGTAGTTCAGTTTTTTTTTTTAACTTATATCTAAACTCATGTCTTGAGTTTAACTCCTATCTAAACTCAGTACCTCTTTAGATTGATTGATTTGTTTACATTTTCATAATTGGGTGAATGTTTAGTTCAAATTTATGCTTCTGAGCATTTTGTCACCTGTTTTGGAATTGCATGGATTTAATTTATTTCTGTGCTGTGAGTGATCTGGTAATCTGGTAACCACAGTTTGGTGGAGTGCTTCAGAATATCCTTCTGTTTTTTCTTAAATATGTGCTGTAAACACCACGTAGCTGGTCCTTCTCAGTGCAGAACAGTGCAAGTTAGCCATGCTAAACTTAACCATGCTAAAACTTATGGCTATAACATAATGCTGACTGAAGGCTTTAGATTGTATCTGGAGAAAGAATCCTGCTTCTCTTGTGGTCAGTGGGAATTTTGCCACAGACTTCAGTTGAAGGAGTTGCATATGCAGTGATGTATGCAAATTTATGTATTGTTTTGGAGCAGTTAATGGAGTAAAATGAAGACATATATGAAACACTTTATAATAAATACTGGTTTTCATTAAGGCAGAAAAGTTGGTTGTTTATTGCAGTACATAATTGGTATATGTTGACAAATACCAATATTATAAATATCAGTATATGTAATGTAAATTATTCTCCCTTATCTGAAAGAAGGTGTTTTGCATTCAGGCATCAGATTCAATTATAGTGCTAAGATGAAGTCCCAAGAGAAGACTTAAATGAGTTCTGTTTTCATAACATACAGCACAGTACATTTTTGAGTCACCAAACACCTCTCAATAATTCAGAGCGGTTGCCAGATGGAGTTCTAAGATCTTTATCTTCAGTTTGGAAAGCATAAATAATAATGGTTTATGTACTTTGTCCTCAAACTGTAACAATTCCATCACTTCAAAGAAGTTCTTACATTCTGTAATGTGAATACATGACCTGTGCTGTAAAGCACTCTTGGGTATTCCAAAGCTTTATTTGAGCTTAGCTTTTGTATAAGGAAATAGGGAAATTTGGTTTATGTTAATTTCTGTCAGTTGATGTCTGTTGCTCACGTATAGTGGTGATACATTGGCACGAGGAGGAATACTTTCAAAAACTTATGGGAAAAATTTAATGTTGAATTGGATTTTCCTGTTTCAAGTCATTTTGGTGCATGAGCAGGTAAACCCGCCATCAGCTGAGTCTTTACAAGTGTATAAAAATCACTGTGGCTTAGTTATATTAGCCATACAACACCTGAGGTGAATATGTAGTCGTCTCAACTTTGTGCTGAAATTGTTATCAAGTAATATAGTGAAAGTGTGTCATTAGAGCCAAATTTCATGCTTGTGTGCTTTCCGTACTACATTTGTCTAGAAAATTTGTGCTGTGTGAGAAAGCAAGAAATCAGAGCATGGTTGTCTAATAGACTCACAGGCTTCAGAAGAAAAAGTGGTGAGATTTTATATCTGCCACTGAAGTGAAGAACATAAATTCTCAGTGGCTTGAGGAAATGTGCTTCAAGCTATTGTATTGATATGTTAGCATTTCGCTATGGAAAATGAATCTAGAACGATCAAATTACTACCAAATTATGCATTGTGATTTGCTTCTTCATGCTGTTTTTATATGGGTTAGCCAAGGATAGATTCAGCTAGGATGTGAGGAAAGTATCGCAGGGAATTAGAATAACAGGTGTTTGTTTGGGACATTAGGAGTACAAAGTGAGAGAATAAAATTAAGTAACTGTGAAGGGCAGTGTCTATTCTGGCATTTGGAGGCATTTTAGTATTTTTATACATATTTTATGACACATTTATGTTATCAGAATACCTATTTATTGATAATTGCAATTACAATTCTGCTTTCATATTCACATCGTTTTTGCATGCATTCTCTTGCCAAGAAGCCATAGTTAGTTCTATGGCAGTCAAAATGGAAATTAGGCATATAATTAGGAAATATTATTGTGCACTGTACTTCCCCTTTCACCAAGAGATCTGCTACTGACAACAGTGCTTGTCTTACAGGGTGGCAGCACATTTAGGAATAGAAAGCAGACAGATGGCTTTGGTAGCCTCATGTAGACAATCCATTTCCTTATTTAGGAGCAGAAGGAACTGAAAATTGTGGCCAGCAGAAACTCCTCTATTTCTACTGCAGCAGTCTTAAAGCTCTGTTTGCCATCCAAATCACATTTGTCATCATTGAAATACCACTTAGAGGTTCATGTGACTCCTTCTAGCCACCATTCACTTGATATATCAGTCCTGCTCTTCCATGCTCTGTTTCTTGAAATGTCATTGTAATGTCTCCATAGAGGTGTTGCCATTTTTTGTTTTTAAATTCTCCATATTGATTCAGAGCTGTGATTCTGCTTTAGTTATTCTCATGAATCAGTCTCAGTGTGTAAGTTTCTATTTTATCTGCCTGTCGGAGTTTGTGGAGTTTCTGGACGATGCTCTTAATCACATGGTTTAGATCCAGGTAGTCCTGCAAGGAGCACAGAGATAGATTCAATCCTTGTGGGTCTCTTCCAGTTTGAGACATCCTTTGGTTGAAATTCTAGAGAATACATTATTCTATTGCATTCAACAATATAGCAATCTTAAGGTGACAAACTTCAGTATACATTAAAAAAGTAATGATTTACTGTGATTTTTTTAATGAAGAGTAACTCTTATTACTAGATCTTGCTCTAAATTACAGTTAGCCTATGACAATGATTAAAAGTATAAAAGTCATGATAAGGAGACTAAATTTTTTAACATCAGGCTGACCTATATTTAATATTAGTCAAGGATGTAACAAAAGACATAGTCTCACTTCATTTACTCAAACCAGTCCTTTTTGTGTCTTGCATGCAATTAAGCAAAATGTAGTTATTAAATAAAAACCTTCTTTTTTCCCCTTTTTTTTAAGGGTATTTTGGTCAGGATGGCCATTTTGGATCATGTGAAAACAAGTACTGTGGTCTGGGCAGGCACTGCGTTGTGAATGGGAAGACTGGCCAAGCCGAGTGCCTGTGCATGGAGCACTGCAAGCCACATTACAAACCTGTGTGTGGGTCTGATGGAGAATTCTATGAAAACCACTGTGAAGTGCACAGAGCTGCCTGTCTGAAAAAGCAAAAGATCACCATTGTACACAATGAAGACTGTTTCTTTAAAGGTAAGCATGGCTGAGCAATATCTGGAATATTGCTCTCGGGTATGTGTTTTCAAGCTGTTCAATTAAATCTCTATAGCATCCGCACTGAGTGTACAGTGAATAAATGACTTGAAATATTAATACAGTAAGTATTGCACTCCAGAGATACCTTATGGATTTTTTTTTCCCTTTTGTTTATACTCAGTGCTCTAGGCATTTAACCTGAATAAACCAGTTGTCTCTTAGAAACTAATCTATGGCAGCTTGCCTTACAAATGTGGTTGCTGACCTCATTCATATAAATGTATTTATACCCCAAAGCCTGAAGGATGTTAATCTTTGTTGCAGGAAAAAGAGAATTTAGGATTTCAGAGGAGTTTCGGAAAGTTGCAGGAGCTGTGCTCGTATTTGGTGTTGAAGTTGATAGATCAGCAGATTGTTCATGGTTAAATGGGTCTTTCTTGCTTTGCATTTGGATAGTGAAAAGTTTACTTGTGTACTCATCAGAGCATGCAAGATTAGTTACTTTTTAATCTTTTGAATGCTGAGATGCCAGCCTGAATTCTGAGAGCTACACCTTATGCTAAGTGTTTTATGCTGACAATGTCAACAATTGCAACATGTCTGGAACTTTGCCAGTGCAGACTTTGAATATTTGTGACTACTTTGACAGATTTTGAGTGTGTTTTCACTGGTTAAAAAAACATGGATGGCTTTGGTGGGAAGGGAATTTTTTTTTAATAAGACCCTTTTTTATTAGTCTTTTTAGTGTTTCCTGGAAACATAAGCTTAGCAAGTTCATCAAAAGATGCTGAGGTACAGGTATCCATAGGTTAAACTGGGGGTGTGGAAATCTTCTAACAGGAATCCATATATAAGTAATAGCAAAAGTTTAACTTTATTCAAAACTAACTGTGGATACTATATAAAATTGATATAGCATCACAATATGTAGGCCTTAAGTACCTAGCATGTGTTTTGAAGTAGTGGAAAATAAAAATGGGATTCTAGGAGTATCACATATAGTGCTTGTAGGGAATGGTTTGTGTATTAACAACAAAACATGAATGCTTCCATCTTAACAATCACAATCTCTTTAAAAAAAACAAAACTTCGGTGATGCAGTTCTCTGGTAGAAGAAATGACAGTAGAAAACCACAGAATATTTAAATTTAGGGGGCTAATTTCAGTTCTTTAGTATGGTGTATGCAACAGAAATAATTTCAGAGTGTGTGTGGGAAAAAATTATAGCATTGCTACATTTTTACATCTTAGAAAAAGAGATTTATTTATGGAAATGAGACAGTACTTCAGGTAGAAATATAACCCAAAGGTTGCCTTAAGTTTTGTTAGCTCATCTTTATGTTTTAAATTCACCATGATTCACACATGCTGTCACACTTGTTTTTGTGGACAGTGAAGTATCTGAATGATGTTGAACTTCAGACACCTAATTTAGATGCTGGATTTAAAAAGTTAAAAAGTAGGTTTTTCCTTTTAGTCAGTTACAGTCTTTAGCAAAGAACTGTGATATCTGACTTTGAGATGCCTTCTGAAAACTGTTATTTATCAAGATACTCAAGTTCTCTAGTTTGGGCTATAACTACATGCCTAAAAATAATGTAAATCAATTTCATTTTCCTTCTTCTTTCTCATCTTTTGTTGACTTCAGTAGTGTTAAATGTATGAGATGGGAACAGTTATTTTTCTTTAACTTATTTCATATATATGGGCCTTATCAATCTCAGTTTCTTCTATGTTAACTTCACCTGCTTCATGGCTGTAGTAGAGCACTGTGCTGTTAAAGCATTGCTGCCTTTTGTGACTATCTTCCAACATCTCCTATCTTTTGTAAATGTCTTCCAACATCCACTATATCTATATGCTAATGGAGGCAGAAGATGTCAAGCTATTTTTATATGATTGCTTTCTTTTACATTTCTAAGCTAACCACTAGTGGATTGCCTTCAATAAACCTGAAGGTCCTGCCAGTTACAGGTCAAAAATATTAAAAAGCTAATAGGAAAAACTCCTTAAGGGTGCTCCTTCTGGATAGAGAAGGTGAACCCCATCACTACTGATGGTGTCAGAAGGGCACTGCCACATGTCCTCCTTGTTAGTTTAGCTGATATCCTCCAGCAGAAGTGATCTCATTTCTAGGAGCTGCTTCTGAGACCATAAAAATTCAAAGAAGATCAGAAAACAAATATTCTGTGTGCTTTGTTTAGGCTTTCACAAAATCCTTTATAAGAGGCTGGTCTGGACTGGGCCAGGGTGTGAGGGGAAGGAGTGCCTGCAAGATGCTGTTAGATGATAGGATAGTCACTGTCAACAATGACTATATAAAGCCAGCAGTTGAGTATTTTTAATTCCGGGTTCATTGCTAATCATTGATTTTCGCATCAAACTACTGTGTACTTAGCTGCTTCTCCTTTTTTTTTCTTTTTTTTTCTTTTTTTTTTTTTTGTATTTTATCTCTAACGAGGCCATGCTTTGAGGTATTTGTGTCTCCCCTCTTCAGGGGGAAATATTTCTTGATGCAGAAGTTTTAAGTTTTAGATTGGGTATGGAGGTCGAGATGAGAGAAGCTGAGCAAGATACCTTGTTTAAATGAGCAAGCTTACCAGAAAACACTAGCATTCTGTGTCTGGAGAACAGAATTTTAAAAGCTAATGTTCTATATACCCAATTAGCATTATAATAGTAGCTAGGTAGCTATAGTTATTTGAATAATACATCTTGTAACCAAATGATTTATAGTTGATCTCAAACATCGTGAGTTCTTCTTAATGGTTTGAAAATTGCCCTTTTAAACCCTTACATGCTAAGTGGAATTTAAAGATTGCCTTGCTAAATGAAAGAGATCTTTGGCTTATATGTTGAAACTCCATTAAAATCACTGAGAAATGTGTGTCTTAGCTAAGCTGTGCATAGAACACAGACAAAAAGCATGAAGGCCTTCAGAGAGAGCAATTTCTGAAACATTTGCTAAATACATTTTGAGATAGTGAAAGCTGTGTCAAAGATGTACTCTGCTGACATGCTATTTTTTTAAACTAAAACTTCAAATTCTGATGCATTACATGCTTTATATTGTAGCCTATTTATTTCCAGATTCATTGGACTACTTCCTTTTCCCCCTTTTTTCCCTTTTCACTTGCTATGTTTATTTCTTCACATCAAATTAAATCACACCTTTTTCTGAAATATGGGTGGAACACATGCAAAACAGTAATTGAAGTTGAAAGTGTTTCCTTGATGATTGAGACTGTTATGCAAATGTTACATTTTTCCCACAGATCAAGATAATGGCCATACTGAATTAGAAATTACTTTTCCTCCACTCCTGTAATTATTCCCTCAGTTACTTATTGGCATGTCATGATGCATCAGACACTGAACGATTTTTCCTACTGGCTTGGTTAGATATTTAGATGCCAACTGTGACTCTGAGAGTTAGTCAATAAACTATCTCAATTTCTTCTCATATAGATGCAAAATGAATTCTAAAGAGAAGCTAATTGCTTATAATCCCATTTTCTATGAATTTAAATTAGAAATATTTTGTATACCTGTAGAGTCCTCTATTTTCCTCATATAAAGTCCAGTGTCCCTTAACTGGATGTTGGAGAGTGAAAATTCTGCAATCACTTTCAGAGGAGCTCTCAAGCCTGAATGATCTAAAAAATGTAAAATATTTAAGATTATTCTAATAAGTGATTAAACATTTTCCATGACAAATTCATCTTGTATTTTCTATGCACCCTGAGTTTCTTGTATATTTTACATTATATTTTTTTCCATACAGTGATACACTTGGCCATTATGGCAAATGGCAATTTGCTTTGAATCTTCAGGAATGTAGCAAATGCTCCTATATACTTTGACTTTTATAGAATATTTGTAGAATAAAGTTTACTTCATATGTAAGCTTTTTACTTATATGTAGTTTCTGTGACATCCTTATGATATTAACATTATTTTAATCTCTCTTTTTTTTTTTCCTTTTGGTCTCATTTTCACTTGGTGAATATTTTCATCTGTTAAAAAGTTTGTGTGCTTCAGATTTTTTACTACTATTACTAAAATATCAAGATATCTAAAGATTGCTACGACATTTGTTTTTCCCCTGGGTGTTCCTGAAAGACATAGTAGAAACATACATTGGAAAGCTTGCTCCCAGTACTAAGCTGTTCAGGGAAGAGGCTAAGAGCTGGCTGTGAAACTGGCTTTCAAATTACTTATTCAAAGTAAGTACAAGGAAACTGGAAAAAGTTCAGAAAACATTAGCAGGAATGACCAAAAGTAGTAAATGGCATAAAAAAAGATATGAAGGCGTTTTACAAAATCATCAGGGCAGCCTAAGAGTGGATGTGAGTAGGCTGCCTTGTATTCCAAGAAAAGAAATGAAAATTATGAAATAAGAAAGCAGGAACAAATTCAGAGCAAGCTTTGTTGTTTGACGTATAGCAGATCCTGTGGGTAAAAGCTACATAGGATTTCAGCAGCCGACTGTAAATACTAGGGAAAAGCCTATAGGCTCTCTTTCTTTTTAAAGAGGGCTGGGGGAATTAGTTAAAGTGAACTAAATACTAACTATCCCACAGAAAAGATCTAGGATGCCTATCTAGCCTCTACAGTGACTTCCACAAGATTAGTTCAAAGACTGTACTTTTAAAATTTTTGTTTGTGTTTGATTTGTGCCCTAGGTGATCTTAAATTTGTTCTTAAAATATTGGCACATTAATTTAGAAGCACTGACATTTATTTAATCTTACCTGATGTTCATATACTTCAAAAGCAAGCATATAAGTCTCTGTCATTTTACGAGTTTCACTTCTAGGAATATTTCATCTTGTCTTTTATATGAATCTTAAACACATTATTTAAGTTTGATCATCAGCCATCTTTCAAAAGAAATTAGGGTATGTTAATGTGAATATCAATCCAGTGTTCTCATTGCAAAAGAACTTTTTTCTAAGATGTATTTGCTTTTTTACTTGGGCTATCAGTTGGCTTCTCTGTTGAAGATCTCAAAAACATCATTATTACACTCTTTCTAAAAGCCTGGATTTCTACATATAACATCATCCTTAAGGTTGCTGCCAATAAAGTGTCAAGCTTCAGTTATCACTCCAGGAGTATGTTCAACACAAGCTGTATTGTGAAAAGAAGTCTGAAAAAATCTTTAAGAACTTGAACTTTCTGCTTGATCTTGAAGCATTTGATAGCACATAGGAATTGTTAGACTCAGATTACTAATCCAGCCTATGATCTATATATCTTCCCTTTAGTGCAACATTTATGAAATTAATATTAAACCCTGAGTTCATGCAGAGACAACATTAGTAATTGCACATTCACAGAGTGGTAAAAATCCCTGTTAATGGCCAGTGTGCTACTTCTTTCAGCACGTTATTGGAAAGTGATGCTCTAACCAATAGAAAGCTGGATCTTTTTAATACCCTTTGAAACCATACTAAATTTTAGCACTGTTCCTCTACTCTGCTTTCCACACACAGTTCATTTTCCTGAGTTGCATTGCTCATGAGATTTGGAAAACTGCTGGTTTTTCCTCCAATATCTATGCAAGAGTTGTCTCAAATATCTCTCCTAAATTCCCCAGTGTTACCTTAAATTGCTTAAACTAACTGGCAGGCGAGTCCAACATATGTAATATCTGCTACTAGATCTGCAGAGTGAAGCTAAATTCAAGGTATTTATGAGAACATGCATATAAGAAGCTTAATTTAAAAACTGAACATTCAACATTCCCTGCTTCACTGCAGTTGGGGATATATATCTTTGCAGCTAAATTCTCGAACTCTAGTCTCTTTCCTTCTTTGCATTGAATTTAAACCTCTGAAATGTTGGATGGGGCAATGACAATGGGGCAACTCCTGAAACAAGTTATGAATATAGGCTTGGTTTTAATTGCCTGGCTAATAATATACTGCAAAGACATGCTTTACTTTCAGTGTCTGGAATAGTCCCAATCTTTGTATATCAATGCCTGCAATTCTGGGGTAAATCTATTAATCAGCTCTAACCTATTATGTATTCTACATTCACATAGTGATGAAGAATTAGTGTTCTCTAGCTAATCTCTGTACAATCTTAATGAGGTTTAAAATTTCTTGTGAGGTCATCATTGCCGTTTGATACCGCACAAAGAAACGGGTCTATGGACATCACAGATTTTCACTGGTACAAAATTTAAAAACTTCTAGTTTTTCCAGTAATGATGTTGAATCTGTTCAAAGAAGCTGTATTAACCTGAAAGCTGCATTCACAAGTCTCTGCCAAGTCACTGAATCAGACAACCAACATTGTAGAGTCTTCCTCCTTGGAGATACTAAAGATCTGACTGGATAAGGTCCTGGGCAAACAGCTAGCTCTAGGTGGCCCTTCTTGAGCAGGGGAGAGGCACCAGATAATTTCTTATGGTTTCCTTCAACCTCAACCATTCTTTGGATAACTGTCTCTGAAAAAAAAATATCCTTACTTATACACCTTCAGCCTGATTTTGAAGAAACAGAATGTAGCTCATGATGCTAAAATTCAGCCAGTAGTTTCTGGTACTTTTGAGGAGGAACAGAAGTAGCATTCTGGCAAAGTGTCATCAGTGGATAGAGTTCTGCTAGTGCCCTCCTTTCAAACCTGGTAACTTGGGCCTGTGGATAGGGCAGTGCTACTCACAGGATAGAATATTCTTTGCTCTCCTGCTTTTTCGGTACTGTCAGAAAATTGTTGATGTGTTGCTAGCAGTACAAGGATTGTACAGGTATGCTTCAGATCATGTCTCAATTTCTGTGCTCAAATAGCCTTTATAAAAAGTTTGGGAAAAGGCAAAAAAAAAAACAAACCACCACACAATTTTTTTTTGGTGACATTCTAAAATAAATATTGGTAGCGCCTAGCATTGAGGATAGCAAATGCTTTTAAAACTAGAAGAAAACAGGTAACAGTAGTGCATAGTGTAGTGGCAGAATGGCTGCTTGTACTTCAAAATAATTAAAGAATTATTTTTTCTATCAGAATGGTGGTATGGGATATTGAATATTATTATGCAATAAATCAAACTAAGTGTTTTGTCATAAATTTATAGTAAATAAAGGAGTCTTGTATTCAGGAAGACATTTAAGTGAGAAACATAATTTTTAAAGTTTAGAGTTATTACAAAATCTAAAACTACTGAACATTGGTTGGTCTCATGGAAACTTTAAAAAGTTTTAATTAAATAACGTCTGAATTACCATTAGGTCTTGTGGGAAATTTTTCTGATGGAACATATTGTTGGCCTTTAAAAATCTTTAGCAATTGGATACGTATACAAGGCATTGGCATGATATTTGTAATTCAAGTTGGCTAGTATATGGTATACCAACTTAAAAAAAAAAGCCATAGCTTCTTTTACAAAATCTGAATATTTTGAAGAAAAGTAAGCATCTAAAAATGATATTTAATTTCCATTTCTGGCTGTAGGAGCTAATAAAGGATGGAGTAAGTCAATTTACAGTGGATAAACCCATAAGTTAAAAGCTTTCTCTTGTGATTTGCCATTTAGTCTCTTTTAATATAGGATGGTTGGTGGGATTTACAGGAAACTAAACTAGAAATGTAGCATTGCCTTTTCAGGCTTATTTGCTTGTTTGTAGTCTGTAGCATCCTAGTGAAACCTGAGAAATGAAATTGGTTTAAAGAAACTTAATCTATTCAGTTGACAGTAGCTAGTTTAGGCAAATTGTCAATATCTGTAAATATTTTTCAACTGTATATTTTTTCAACTTTCTTGGAATCTAATTGTGCAGATATAAGTAATGAAATGCAACAGCCAGATGCTTCCAAATTACATTTCTTAGTAGATTGCTACCTAGATGACTTCCAGTTTTCCCCTTTGATTTGTCTCATCTTGTGACAAGAAAACAAAGAAAGGTTCATGCCACCATGCTTGTGATGGCAGCTATCATGTTATTATTATGCTTTTAATTTTTAAAGTTATAGTATTAACATGTATTAGAAGCAACCAGACAATAAGTAGCCATAAGCACTCTCTAAAGAAGAAGACTTGGGCAGTATGCTCTGTCAATTGTGTCACAGAGAGGAAAATAAAATAAAGTAGCATGATTTTGGTGAACATTCTATATATTGTATTTACTGCCATGATTTAACGATTTGGATATACCTTAGTCAAAAAAAAAAAAAAAGTATTTAAGTATTTATACCACTGTAACCAGAGTTTATACTGTAACTTCTGTAACAGAGAACACTGCAAGCAAAAGATAATAATTTAAAGTTTGGCTGAGACCTATAACCAGTGATTCAATTACGGCACTTTTTTTGTCATGGAATTGTTGATTATACAATGCTCCTTTCAACATAAACTGCAAGTAAAGTAGATAATATTATCAGACTTTATCCTAAATTTAAAAAAAATTGTGGCTCATATTTAAATTCATATAGATATAGAATGGCCCAAAGAATCCTCCAGCTGAAACTGATTTTAAAAGATTAATTTCAGAAAATCAAAATAGTTAATTTTTGCCTCATTCTAATTTATTTTTCTTCTTTTTTGGCTCTGAACTTCTCCCTTTTGCTGCCATTGAAACCAGATCTTTGTTACTGATAAGTTATAATAATTTACACGAAATTTATAAAATTTGTATTATTTGGAGATTTTACTTTTCATGAAGAACCTAGTCTTTCTCACTGGCCTTAGCAAATGTACTTCTCTTGATACTCATGCAGAGAGTAAATAAAATTTGATAAACTAGGTGGTGAAATCTGATTAGATCCTTTAGCTTTCTCTTTATCTGGAATGATAATGTGGATTTAATTTAAAATTGTTGAAAGCAAACAACAGAAAACAGAAAGCAAACAAAAGCAAACAGAAAGGAAAACAGATTATAGCAAAAATTAGATAAACTATAGCTCTAAGAAATAAGCTAAAATAAAATTATACAAAACTTCCACTCACTAAGAGTGATGTTTTATATTTTTGCATGTATTTGTATTGGCTTTGGGTGAAATTAAATCCTGAACTATATACTGCCAGGAAAGTTTGTTTCCCTCAGGGCTGGAACAGATGGTGGAGGTTCTTTTTTTTTTTCTTTCTCACCATTTAGAGACCACGTCTGCTGAATCTCTACAAGAAAAAGTATTTATGCCAAAGAAAACTGCTGATGTTGGCCTTAAAGCAGTAGAATTCTTAGCTGTATTCCCTAGAGGGTTATTGCTGAGAATCCTGGTAAACAGGCAGTGCATTCAAGTTTTGCTATTAGCAGTGTTTTAATACAGGCTTGATATCTGTCTAATAATGTTTGTTTTACAGAATAGCCAAGTGCTATTGACTAATAAAACTGCAAGTTATCACTTAGTATTCAGCCTGTTTGTCAGGATATTTCACTGTGCAAGGAGGAAGCTATGAATTAGCATTTCCCAGTCATCACTTTGATAATTAGAAGAATAAAAATCTAAATGCATGGAGAATAGCAGAAGTGTTGTTAATCATGAGCACTCCATACTCTTAATCCCACCTGGAAAATGAGAAAAAAAGCACTCCTGGGATCTAGTAAAATGGCAAGCCTTGTATATCACTAAAAAAAAAAAATCTGAAAGAGGGAGAAATATCCTTGCAGTGTTAAATACTAATTATGGTCAAGAAGATTCATTAGTGCTTCTAAATTTAAGACAATTGCCGAATGCATCAGTTCTTCGTTATTTTCCTATTCCATCTTCTCTTTTATACGAGTCCTTGCCATTCAAACAGAACATAAGGATCTTTATTGGTCCCTTATGATGCAAACTATAGTTGTACAATCATCATTTTCGAATATGAGCTCTGTGTGCTCTTAGATTTGCTGTCACTTTATCACAATTGTAGAAGCATCTTGAAGTGTATTTGCTTAAGCAGGTGGTGAATGGCCACACTGGGAATATATCTATCTTCTTTACTGTATGATGAAGTTTTAAAGCAGACATTTCAGCTATGGTAGTTGGAAAAACATACTTTTGTGATAAATCTTGTAGGGGAAAAAAAACCCAAACTGGTAAAAGATTAAAAAGCCTTGAATAATACTGAGTACATGAAATTGGTATAAATTGGATAGTTGAGTGAGCACAAATGACACATACAATATATGAGTTTTAATGCTTTCTTTCATTTTTACAGTATTTTATAATTAATTTTTTTAACGGAAATTAAAAATTATGTGTTTCAGATTTTCATTTACAAAAAATCCCCAAGTACTAAGGATTATTGTGGGAAAGGGAAAACCTTCTAGTTTATATGGGAGTTTCTCTAACACTATCATTTTAGTAATCTCAGGATTTAATTCAATCCTCCCTACTGAGTTTAATGAAGATTATGTTCATTGAAATCATTCAGTTGATGAATATTTGTTATATTGCAAGCATGAAAGATGTAAAAGGGAGCCCAAGGAAGAGAATACTGGGTTAGAAGTTTGAAATAAATAAACCATTAAAAAAATCAACAAAAACCTAAGAAAGAACACACATACACCCTTCCCCCCCACCAAAATGTGAAAAAAATCTGTTGAAAACACACTGTTTCTACAAATAGTGTGATGTAAACTTGAATGTTTTTCTGAAATGGTCTCAGGATTTGCCTGAAACATAAATCCAGTTGAGTTGGCAAACGTCACAACTGGTGGCAGTTCCTCACTTATATTGATGGGGTTTACCTACTCTGTATGTTATGGAAATTTACCTCACAGTTTAATTTTCTAAGATTTTCTTTTATGACACGTTTAAAATATGAAAAAGTTTAGAAGTATTCTTAAATTCTTGATGCTTTTTAAAAAGCAGAGTTACACTTGCTTTGCCTATGCCTAGTACTTGTAAAGAATAGGTAGTTGAGAAAAAGGAGAGATCAGAAGAGACTCCTATGACATTTCATCTGCTTGTGATAGTTTGGGGTTTTTGTTTGTTTTGTCACATTTTTGGGGTTTTTTTTTTGGTCTTAATACTCCTTATTTATTCATTAATTTTTTTCATTTTTGTAGTTCACAGATAAATGAACATAAGTCTAGCTACATTATGTATAGCCATTAGAGTAGTCTTGATAATCTTTTTGCATAACCAACTTAAACAATCATATATTACTTTGACTTCAATTAAAAAAATCTCCCACTTCACTCCAAAAAAAGTGTTGGAAAAAAAAATCATTGCTTCATTTCTTTAGTTGCTTTACTCTAAACAACTATTAGTGGTGTTTTACATTGTTTTACTCTAAACAGCTATATAAACAAGTATTAGTGGTGATGGTGGCAATGAAGGCACTTTTTAAGCCTCATGCGATGTGGGCATGCATCGTAATATTTCTTTTTCATACCATGAATGATGTGTGGATGGGGCCAGTCTGTGGTGCCTCTTTTGCATGCTTGCTTCTTCTGGAAGATGAAAATCTGGGTATGTGAAATCTGTTTTCTTATGTAGGCTAAAAAGGGTTCTTTTCCTGAGCAATGCTATTGTTTAGATGATCAAAGGGCTGCAGCACTAGGATGCATTGCAGATCCATTTTCAGTCTACATGTGCCAAGTATATTTTCCTGAGTTGTATACAAATTTTTACAAAACTTTCTGGACCTTGCTTGAAGTTAAAGAAATTTTTGAAATGCGAATGGTGGCATGTGATAATCTGATAACACAAAACAGTCATGCAGAGTTCACCCGATGAAGCTTTGGTAGTTGCAGTATTTAAGCACTCTTTTATAATACATAATTTAGGGACTTGAGTTTTCAGTGCAGAATATTGTATAAAGTATTATTATTTATAGAAGACACAAGATAAATCAAACAGGAAAGGATCTTAATTCTCTGTCTCTTGTAACAGTGAGTGATTGTACATAAGATTACAAGAGAAGGTGAGAGATAACTTCATTTTTAAATGGTAACCCTTTTTATTTGCTTACACTGGTGAAAAAGAGGAGGTTCAGCTTGCAAGAAGTTGAATGCAAATGTAACAGAAATTACTTGTGGAAGTAAAAACTAACAGGAATATTCTTGGAAAATTCTTCCATTATTACTTAAAAAAATATGTTAAATGCCATTTCTTCTTTTCTAAATGTAAAAGTGGTAGAAAATGGATGGACAAAGCTTTTCTTTGTGTAGATCTGAGTAGAGGCAAGAGTACATAGCCAGGATGATGAATCCCCCCAAAATGTAGAATAAGGCCTAATAGCTTCCCAGAAATGACATCAGTTTAAATTTATTTATAGTCTTTATTTATGAGGAGGTAAAAAAAAAAAAAAGGAGAGAAGCTTGTTCACAAAAGAAGTGTCTCTATAAAAGCTGAGTATGTAGAGTTGAGAGATCCGTCTCTTTCATTAAACCAAAAGAGTTATTATGAAGGCAATATAGTACAATCACAATTTTGACCAATCAAGATGGAGATAAATTTTTTTATAAACTTATGAAAAACAAGATTTGGTGAAAAGAAAATAGGGTGAATCACTTGGATTTTCTCTTCTAAGTTACTCTTCTTTACTTCTTGCTTTGCTCTACACTGCTAGGTTGTTTGGTCACCTGCACTGTTGTAGTGTGTGTGATTAAAAAAAAAATATATATATAATTTTTTATATTCCAAGTTATTTGAAACAATTTTTACTTGTTTTTACTTACTTGAAATTGCTGAAAGACTGAGAAACTGAGATACTAAAATGGAAATAAGAGTAGAGTCAGTTCTTGAAAAAAAATCAAAACTAATCAACAAAACAAAATCACCAACACAAGAACACTCAACAAAGAAAAGAAGCTGTCAGGCTGGAATTCCTGTCAAAATAAATTGTAAAAACTTGATTCTACAGACATTTCACCATTTTCCTTGGCATACAAATGTTGGCCACGCCTGTCTGTGAATTGGCTGGCCTTGTCTCCAGTCTCTCAGTCTTTGGAGATCAGTGGTACTCAGACATGTTATAAAGATCTCTTCTGATCTAAGGTGTCAAAAAAATAGAAAGTTATCAGTGAGAAAGTAAAAGCCTGTACAATTATCTCATTATTTTGATTACAGTTCTCACTTATTGCTTTCCTAACTTCAGCAAAGTAGGTTCTCTTAACTTGATGCAATGTACCTCAACCAATTGACTTTGATCAATTATTGAAAGCACAACTCATTCTGAATACTCTAAAAGTATTTCTGTATGCTGAGATGAAGCTATACACTATTTGGTGTGCTTATTTCAACAAATCACTATGTTTAGAAGTTCAAATTAGCACATTCCTAACATTTAGTTTTTCCTGTGTGCACTCTTTAAATGTGTCTCTATGCACTCTTTAAATGTGACTCGGAGAATAATGGCTTGGGCCACTGAAATGGAGACTCTATTACAATTGCCAGAGAAGTGAATTGTGTTCTTCCCTTTAAATTCTTGTGCTTATTGGTAATGGAGGAATAGTGGTGTTCAGCAGAGTGTGTGGGCTCAGGTAGAGCTAATACAAGTTTGTTGTAGAACACTGGGATAGAGATTTCCTGAGGAATTCCATTTCCTGTTGACTTTATATGTCTCAGTCTACTGGTATTTTTTGGGTAGGTATATTTTGTGGGTTTTGCTTCCTTGTAAGACTTTCCTAACTTGGAGAATTTTTCTGCATGAATGACTCAGAGGGATTTATTTTCTCTCTGAAGAGGATGCATATCTATTATGTGAAACCTCCATCTTCCTTTGTATTTTAGATAATAAAATACAGGAGATACTCACTGAGTCTGGCAATTTTGTTGTTCTGCTTTGTTTTGCATTTTGAAAACTGCATCACTGAGTTTTTTTCCTCTTTTACGTGACAGGTGTGACAGTTGAGACAAATTTCTGTCACACCTTTCAGTGTTCTGTTATTAAGTATTCCGAATCTGCTTGGTCTTTCTTCAAGTGTCCTCAGTCAATGTTTTTTTAAAGTTGAACTTTTCTTTCTTGGTTCCATTGTATCTCAGTGTCTGTAGAAGGAATTGTAAATACCTGTTTGTTAAGAAAGTAACTTTCCAAATGAAGGACTTATTTAAAGAAACCTTGATGGGTTTTCATTGTGCTGCTGAGATTGAGTTATCATCTGTTTTGAATCTCTGCAGGGAGTATTTTCATCAGTATGAGCACTAAATGACCAGTTCAGACTTGCCTATGGGAAAAAATTCCCTGATTACTTGATAATCCTCTCTGCTGATAATAAAAATTGTTCTGCTCTGGGCAGCATTTTTAAATGTTCTGGTGATCTGAATTTTTTTGACTGCTAATAAGATGCAGGAAGAGACATCAAGTAGCTTTGGGGTACATTTCAAAGTACAGGCATTTAATAGTGTTTTAACTGCATTTGCAGGCAATAGCACCATTTCCTTAATAGCACCATTTTCTTAAAGGTAGAATCTTATCAACTAAACTATTTTCAATTTCCTCCACTGACATCCAGTATGAACTCTCAAATACATCTCATATCATTATGACAGTCATAGCAATTGGGGCAGTCTAATAAATATACAATTCTTTTCTTAATTCACAATTTAAAAACAATGTCTTTACACAGTCTTCCACAGTTTTTATGGGCTAATTCATACATTTGTATACATATCTGTAGGCCTTTTGCTGTCATACTATACTTTGAGAGTGCACAAAAATTTGCTTTTGATTGCAAATCCAAAAATGTTTTAATTTTTATTCAGTTGATATTAAAAAAGGGAAAAAGTTATGTTTCTGGTAAATTATCTGGTACGTAATCTTTGGCTAAGGTAACACAAAGTTTCTCAATAGATGCACATACAGTGCTACTTCTAAGAGGGACAGGACAGTGTGGCATTTCTGATATAATGCCTCATGTGAGAGCCATGTCAGTCTTTCAGCTGACTTCTGTAGGTACTTGAGCAGCTCAACATTGTGTTAATGGTGTTAACCAACTAAGAATACTGACCAGTTTAAATGGCTGAGTTAGCTTTACCTCCTGTCATCAATTCCTGAACCTGTAGGATTGAGCTGGACATTGTGTACCAAGGGTCAGGCAAGAGATAAGCTCTGTAGAAAACTGCTGCTGTGTCATGGAAACAAAATCCTTTGCATTTGCCAATGCAGAATAACTCATGCAATTTTTATGAAGGCACAATATTTCTTTCAACTCGATTTCTTCTGCTGGGAATGGGAACTGCATTCAGTGGTCTGTCTGAAGTGACTTTCTGCCTGAAGTAACATCACTATTATGTTCCTGTTCTACTTTACTTGCTAATATAGAGAATAATGGAAATTGTACTTATCTGGTGGAGTTATTAGTAGTCAGTAGAAGAGGCATGTAGCAGGGCCAACAAAAGACAAAGTTGCTGGGGGATTTTGTGCGTGTATGTGAACTCAATCTCCTTCTTTGTTCCTCTTCCTTTCTCCCCCTTTTATAGAATCATAGAATGGTTTGGGTTGGAAGGGACCTTAAAGCTTGTCTAGTTCCTTCTGCCCAGGGCAGGGGTGCCACCCACTAGATTGGGTTACTCAAAGCTCCATCCAGCATGACCTTGGGCACTTCTGATGGCAGATAGGTGTCATGTCCTTGTGTCACTGAGCAGGTCTGCTTTTGTTCTGTCCCTCTGTGGAGCACACTTTATATACTACAAATTTCACTGCTGAGGATAGTCTTCCTGTAGTTGCTTAATCAGATAGCAGCTACCACCCAACTCTACAAAAATGAGTATCAGGCTGTCAAGTGCCTTTTTTTACCAGTGAATAGTTTTCCATAATGGTGTTACAGATGCCATTTAAATACATAAGCCAAATTAAATATCTGATATTGTCTGAAGAAGTTTGCAGGAAAAATCAGTTTTGCTGTGCACTATATGGAATTCTAATGGTGAACTACTAAATGATTTCTGGTTTGTAAGTATTAAGTTTGTACTCATTTAAAAAAAAAGGCTGAATTATGAGCATTTTTTGATGAGGCAGGTAGTCAGTGCAGTAGAGTACTCTCACATGCTCTAAGAAGAAAGCATTAATACCTCTGTAGCCATACTGAGAACAATATCCTGCAGGGGGAAAAGAGACTGAAAATGAAGTCTGAGAATGAGTGTCAGTGATGGATGAGAGGAAAAATCCCGTAAGAAATACAATCAGAGTCCTATCAGGAAGAATGGATGAACCTGTGACTTAGGCAATTCTAATGCAAGTAGTTGTATAATAATATATCTCTGTAAATCATTATGAAGGAAGAAAAAAGCATAATGTTTAAACTCAGAAAAATAGGGAAGTACGACATTATAAAGCAAATAATTTCAGATATGCTGATTGCAACCTGCAGTACAGTTTGTTCTATGAACACAACATCCACGCCTTGAGCAGGGAAAGGGATTTTAGAATCTCAGGAATAATGTTGTCTTACACTATAGCTTGTGGTTGATATAGAGAGTTGTTCTCTATTTAAAACAGATCTTTGAAAGATCTGTTCTGAACTCTGAATCCTTCACGTGATCTTTCAAAAAGAAGGAACAATGATATTTTGACTAAATAGTTGAGAGCAGTAATGAAGGAGGTATCCAAGATGTCCCTTGGCCGACCAATGGATATAAAATCCAAGAGGAAAAGTAATTGCAGGAAAATTACATGAGATCTTTAATTGAATAGCCAGTTACTCTCTGTATGCTACCATAATCCTTAAACTGGATTTTGAAATTTATGTGCTAGTGATAATTTCAAAAAATTAATTAGATAAAACTCCCTTCTGTTTCTACCACATTTAACATAAAGAATTTCTGAAAGTATAATCTGCTTTTGTGCAGCGCTGGTTTGATGCTGGATGGCAAAACTGACTAAAAATGGAATGCAATTTTTTTAATGCTTTTCACTGTAGTTTAGACAAGGGAGAAGTAGGTGTGGTCACAATTGTTGAATAATTTTTATAGGAAGCTACTATTGTTCAAGCATAACAAATACTAGGCTGACCTTTGTTTAAGAATTTTAATTTTATGCATGGAAAAATATTGTTAGACTTGTTTTCAAGAAATAGAGAAATTTATGACAAATATTTGACTCATAAGTGCAAGATATGCAAAGACTGTTTTGCCAACATCCATTTTGTATTTTGTGGTACATTATGCAAGGTGAAACTGTTAACTTTTGTAGTTCGAGTTAATGATTCTCATAATTTCTAAATCGTTTATGAGCTGCAAATATCCATGATGAGTTGGCTGAAGTTACATTTTATAAATTTGAAGGTACTATTTGACTTGAACTGGTGATCAGATGCTTGGATTTTGCTTGCTTAGAGGTTTATGACCTCAAAAATATTACTTAGCTGATGTTTCCATATGGAATGTATTTTTTTTCATCACAGCAGACTTAGTGATTCTAAAGAAGGTTGAAAAATGAATGTGAATTGGTTGTGTGATGATGTCACAAAGAATGATTATAAAATGTGTTTGCAGATAGCCATAGGAATAGCATTGCATAGGAAGTTTAATTCTGTGTTTTCTGCTTAACAATACAGTCTGCTTACTATTTCAGACACATTGTTATACCTGTTATCTGTCATTTTTATGCTTTAGGAAGAAAGCTTTGAATTTTGTGTACAGTGTCCATTTTTTTTTTTTTGTCCTTTTCAAAAATTTGCTCAGTTTTGTCTGAACCTATTGGTTAACTTGTGCTCTTTCTTGCTTAGTGTAAGTTAAATTTGGCACAAGATAAGCTCCAGAGATTTAAACTGAACAGAATGTGCTGAAGACCAGAGATGGAAAGTTTGCACAGATATCTGTTTTGTTACTAAGTTCCTGCTGGAATTTAATTAGAGAACAAAGGAGTAGGTACTCATGCTGTTACTCACAGCAATATAGAATTATAGAAAGTTTTGGGTGGGAAGGGATCTTAAGATTGACTGGTTCCAACTGCCCTGCCATGGGAAGGATGCCATTCATGAGACCAGGTTGCTCAGGAGTCCATCCAACTTGGCCCTAAACACAGAATCACAGAATGTGCTGAGTTGGAAGGGACTCACAATGTTCATCAAAGTCTAACTCCTGGCCCTGCATGGGACAGCTCCAGGAATCACACCATGTGCCTGAGAATGTTGTCCAGACATTTCTTGACCAACATCAATCTTGGCTCTGCGACCAGGCCCTGGGGAGCTTGTTCCAGCACCTAACCACCTTTTGGGTGAAAAAATTTTTTGTAATATTTAACCTAAACCTCCTCTGGCAGAACTTCAGACCATTCCTTCATGTCCTGTCACTGGTCACCACAGAGAAGAGATCAGTGCCTACCTTTCCCCTTCCCTTCATGAGGAAGTTGTAGACTAGGATGAGGTCCTGCCTCGGTCTCCTCCTGGCTGAACAGACTGAGTGACCTCAGTCACTCCTCAGTGGGCTTGCCTTCAAGGCCCTGCACCATTATTGTTGCCCTTTGCACGTTCTTTAATAGTCTAATGACCTTTTTATATTGTGGTGCCTAAAACTGCATGCAGGATTCAGGATGAGTGCAGAGCAGAGCAGGACGATCCCCTCCCTTGTCTGGCTGGCGACGCTGTGCCTGATGACCCCCAGGACAGGGCTGGCCCTCCTGGCTGCCAGGACACAATGACTCATGTTCAACTTGCTTTTCATCCAGACCATGGGGACACTTCCTGCAGTGCTGCCCTTCAGCCTCCCAGACCCCAGCCTGTCTGTACATCCAGGGATGGGCCCTTCACAGCCTTTCTGCACAACCTGTTCAGTGCTTCACCATAGTGAAGAATTCACAGAGGATAATTTCTTCCTAACCTCCAGTCTAAACCTGTCATCACAGTTTAAAACCATTTTCCTTTTTCTTGCCACTGTCTGTCTGTATACAAAGTCCTTCTCTATAATTTCTATAAATACCATATTATTTGCCAGTATTCCTTTCAATATGATGGCTAAAATAGATACAACATTAATAATTCTGATAAATCCTCATCCTCAGTGATGAATTTCTCATGTCTGAATTTGTTGGTTATTTTTTATTTTCCCTTGTATGGGTATAATCCTGTTAAAATATCTGTACAAGGAAGTGTGTATACATTGGGAAAGTGATCCAGTTGATGTTCCGTTAACAATGACAGCTATTTAAAATACCATGGTGTTGGCTTTTTGGTGGGTTGTTTTTTGGGTTGGGTTTTTTTATGGCTTGGGTTTCTTTTGGTTGGTTGGTTGATTTTGTTTGGTTTTCCTCCTGTTTTTCTACTAATGTGCTTGGGAAAACTAGCTTGCTATGACAGCTGCTCTGTGCACAGCATAATATGTATCTGTCCTATGAGAGTAGCCATTCAATTTATCTTAGTATCATCTAGATAAAATGCTAGTCTGATCCATATTCTGGGTTTAAACATTTTAATTATTTCATAATTTTTTTCTAATTATATTTCAAATATTCTGTACTTTAAAATTTGTAACTTACAAATATGTCATAAAATCTATGGAAGTTATTGTAGTGAACTAGTTGGATTTTTTTTTTATTAATTACTTTGTGTTAAGAAGTAACAACTGGCTGTAAGACAAGTTCATGTTCTTTTTTCTAGTCAATACACGCATAATCATTTCAGTAGTGTAAACATAGTTCAGCATGTAAGTTCCTCATTTAAAGTGTCCTAAATGTGATTTTTGGGGTTTTAGACAGTAGGTGTATAGCTTTGCTGTTGTCAGGCATGTAATATATTACTGATAGAATTTTTGGGCTACCCAAAATTTTTCTGAATCTCTCCCCTAATAGACCCATCACTGCAGTGGGGTTTTCCAGGCTGTTGGCTCTGTCTCCTGGCTTGCAGAGCCACAGAAAGCTGACTCAGCTGAAGTCACTGAGTGTTTCCTCATTGGCTTTGTTATGGCCAGTAAATTTCATCACAGAGAGAAGGAAAGAAGTTGTAAGGAGGCCAAAGTAATACCAGGTATCACATCACTTGTTTCAATGTCAATTGGCATCACTTCATAAGGACTTAATGCATTTTATGGCCTTATCTTACATCATCAGTTTGCAGGAGTTGATATTACATCTTTATGACTTACATCTAATCTCCAGTATTGGAGGAAACTATTTTTGAAATTACTGTGTCTTTTCTGGGCAGAGACTATGGCTTTGGTGGCAAGGGTTTGTGTGAGGGGGTAGAAAAATTGTATTTATAAACTTTTTAATTGATACTGGCTCAGAAAACTCTTGCAAGTAAGCAGTGTTTTGGTATAATATCCTTGTAGTATTTACAAGGAAGTTGCCCTCCCATTAATTTTTCTATGGTTTGGATTTTTTCAGTTCATTTTGAACAGAGTTTTCATCAAAAAATATTGACTAGCAGGAACACTGACTGTATATAAACTTCACTACAAGTTATTTATTTCTAGCCACATGTAGCTACATGTTGAATGTAATAAATTAGTAAATTCTTAGGAACAAAGAAGTCCTTTAGAATTGGCATGATGGAGCCTTGTTTTACTTCTGACTTTAATAAAATGGTTATTGACACTGAAATTAATAGTTGATTTTATTTTAAATGTTGAAACAACTGAAGAACTTCTTGGAAATTATCAAGAATATAATTTGCAATAAGCTAATCTATTTTGTCTTATTTAGAATTATTTTATGCATACCTGTCCTCAGACAAAAAGATAACAAATGGTAGAATGTTGTTTTGCTTCAACAGTTTCAAGTTCCAAAACTTGCATAGGTAGTAGCTAGCAAATATAGAAATAATCAACACTTACTTTGGCTGAGATATTTAATATTTTGTCTTGCTTTAATACAGCCATCCCTCTCAAAGCTACCACATAACTTATGCTTCTGATACTTTCTCAGTATATATCTGTGTAGCTATCCAGCCATAAGATGTATTAATTTACTTATTATAATTTTACACAGAAATTTAAGGATAGCAACTGGAAACTTAAGTTTTTTAATCACATTTTTATTTCTCTCCCACACATACTCTCATAGCTATGTTTCTTGAGATTCCAAGCAATCTACTCAAATGTCGTGATTTTATAGCTCCCCTTCTGCTTTATTTGAGCATTAAATATTAGTACTATTTTTCAATGTAAAACTGTATGCTGGGGGAGGGAGAGATTGGTTTTATTCCTCTATGCACTTATGCAGTTAGTCTCCTTGGCTGTTTTGACTTTTATTTTTCCTTTAATTTCTTCTTCATTTCCCTTGCAGATTGCTTTGTCCATTCAGTTTTACATGATTCATCAATGAAAAATATACTTTGTTCACAAATTTTTGTCTTTGCTTTTTTTTCAGTTAACTTTCATGCCTGGGTAGCTTTTTTCTTTTTCATTTGGCTTAATGTCATCTTCAATTTTTTTAAAATCTGGACATAATCTAAAGTAGCAGTGAACCTTCAGTGCCGAGAGGCACAAACCTGTAATTGCTGAGTCTGAGAAGGCACACACTTTCAAATGGGTCTTTATTTTTTTTTTTTTAATATTTTCCCATGGCTTGGCTCTTTTGCTGGATGTGTGGGTGCTATGGCACATACCTCACTGACTTACTGTGTGCACATTATTCTTGGCATATAATATGGTAAAATCAATTAAGTCAAAATATATGTAGTTTGATAATAGTGACTGCTTCTGAAAAAGAAGCAGGAAGTAGAAGATGGATTGTGTCATTCTCACAAGTATCTCTTCCCAAATTCTGGTAATTAGGAATTTAGGGACTGGGAACTCCAAGCTGGCCTGTTTTGAAGCTAATCCAATTGATGCTTTTGTTTTATGAAACATTCTAAAAGAAATAATTTTTAAATGGAATTGTGCCATATATGGAAAGGTCTTCCTTTTGGATTTTAAATTTACTGATTAGAAAATTTATATAGTCCTTTTATAGACTTGGTCTATCCTAGCTTTTAATTAATGGCATGGCTAGACTCCTCATCATCGGGGATTTTCAAGCTACTGAAGGACTTTTCCTATGCCAAATCTTGCATTAAAAAATTGTCTAAGATACACTGGGAAATGGTCCTCTCTGAATACAGCTAATTGGATGTTTTACTTGTCTTACTGTTGCTATTCTCCTTTTATTATTATTATTATTATTATTATTATTATTATTATTATTATTATTATTATTATTATTATTATTATTATTATTA
>JAYDZK010000202.1:32044993-32067509 GCA_034509185.1 Euphonia xanthogaster | reverse complement strand
TATTATTATTATTATTATTATTATTATTATTATTATTATTATTATTATTATTATTATTATTATTATTATTATTAATGCAATATTGTAAAGTAATTAGCTTGAGCATATCAAACTCTATGGGACTTGGGCAACATATTTACATTATTTTCAAAGTAAATATCCTAGTTCTCTTTCCTAATAGAGAAATGTTGTCACACAGGATTTTGATTCTGGTGTTTATTTTGGTGTTTAGATAGATTTCCATGAATAGTTGTGGAAAATTACATTTAAACAACAACAGGAAGTAGTATAAGGTTAAAATCTATGATGATAGCAGAAGAAGTGTGTTGGAAAGATTAATTGAAACAAATAATGGTAGAAGAAAAGGTATTGATTAGGCATGAAAATCAAAAAATACGCAAGGAATGAGATGTAGGTAGACCAACAAGAAACAGACAATTGCATAGTAACCCTCACAGTAACCACACATTTCCTCCAATCCCTGCCATTTCCACCCCAATCCCTTAGAGACTAAGGACTGAATTTTTAGTTTGTTTGTTTTATTTCGCTGTCCCTCTAGAATTGTAGTTTAGCATTTCAGTGCAAAAAATAAGTATGCGCATTTCTTTAGAGAGGATCTGAGAGCTTTTTGCTGCCAAAGTATGTGACTGTCACAAATATCCTGAGTTAAATTGCTTGGAATCTGTCTGGCATAGAGTCAGAATTTTGATTTTCTATGTATTTCACCTGTAGGGACTACTTCTGCTATATGTACTCAGAGCTCTGTTGAAGCAGCTATAAGTTTTATTGAAATGGAGATGTTGGTGTCCCTCTTGGATCCATCACGTGGTGTGGAACAAGAATCAGGTGCTCCTTCTGCTTCATTTGAGGTGTAGACTACCCCAAGAATTGTAGCTCACATTTGTTAAGTTTAAGGGTTGACCTATTCTGTTGCAAAGCCATTGTGACAGTCACTGGGTCAGAAATAGTCTCCAGGTTGCTAGCTGGAGCACTAATGTGGGAGGATCACATCCTAATCCTTATTCCAGGTACTGTTTTAAGCTACAGCAGTTCAACTGAAGAGAAAGATAGATTTTTCATAATACTCTCAATTCTCACAGCTGAGGAATCTTCCTGGAGAGGAAGATTATAGAGAGAATAATTCTCTCCATAGAGAGAATAATTTGTCTAAAGAAAGTTTCAAGTTTTTAATTTTTTTCCCTACATCTGTGAATGTCTCAATTGGAAGAACTATTCCCCACTGTTTTATTTCTTAAAGCTGCCCTCCATTTCTGGATGCTTTGTGACTCTAAGGGCTTTTGTAAACAGAATCTACATTATTTGAAGAATTCAATACTGATTTGAAATGGTGTAACCAAGGGCAAAATATGGTCCCAAATGTGCTTTGATATGAATGTGGTGGTTATGATAGAGTCTCTCAAAATTCCTTAACTTTGGCTATTAAAGTTAAAAACTTTAGGGATACAGTTAACTGGCTTGCCATAATTAAAGCAATTTCTTTTTGTAATCTGCCTTTAGTCAGGCATACCTGAGAGCTGAAATTAACCTTTTAAAAATTCTCATCTTTCATGCCTGAGAGGCCCTTGAAGTGTGAATGTATCAGAATGACTTTTTTGCTTATTTTATTCTGCAGTAGAGATTTTTTTATTCTTTTCATGGCGAATTTTTGTTTAAGTCAGCTCTCTCTGAAGTATGTCTTCTGTATATGAACATTTGAGTCCAGATAAGCTAATTACTTACAGAATAAAGTGGACTTTAGTTTGTAAGAAAGCTAGATTCTGGTTATTTTTTTCTAGTTCTGTTCTCATTTACAGTTTTTTATAAATATATGATATTACTGATAGTAGAATTTCTAGTCAGAATACCCTCAAATATACACCTGCTGTTGAAAAACATATTTTGTAGAAATAGGTGCTACAGACACAAAATACTAAACAGTAGAAGTCCTGAGATAGCATTTCTCAGCACATCAGTTGGTACCTTTATTCAGGAATTTCTGGTATTCATGCTCTCAGCTTTTTGCAGTGGCTTCCTTTTCTCAGGTATTAACGCATCACTGTGTCCTGCTATATCCTAATTTTGTCCCTGTCCTGTGTTCCTCTTGGCTTCTTTAAGTGTTTAAAGGACTGGACTGGACTATCCTAGCTTTAAATTTTCCAGAGAAGCTTTTCTCAGTGTCACAGAGAGATAATTGCATCAAGTACTTTTACTCTAGTCTTAGAATATTTTCCCCATTCAATTAAATGTTTCATTTTTGTAAACTTTAATGTTGGGATTTTTTGGGTTTTTTTTTTGTTTCATATGGCAATTAAATCTTCTTCAACAATATAATTTAACCTTAGTGTTGTATTTGTATTCTTTGGGTCTTTTTGGTCCTTGCTGAGGACAGTAGTTCATACTTAGTTCACCTAAATCTTGTAACATAAAGTTCCCTCAGGCGTTAAAGTTCTTTACTGTTCTTCAGATCTTTTTTTGATTTCCTGGTGATATGCCCAGTACTGAATATGCTGTTCCAGAAGCAACTGTGGAAGTGCAGGATACCAAGTGCTGAAACACTGTTGTATGTATCTTTTGATATGCACAGCCTAGTGCAGCAAAGGCATTTTGCAACCAGTTCACATCAGTAAAATATATTGTTTTTCTTAACTCTCCTGATTTTGTGTTTCTCTAAATTTTTTTTTCCTTTTTCTTAAAAAACTTCTCCAAAATATTTTTCCCAGTATAATGCAATTTCATTAGCTTCAGGTTGTGTTGTGAAAATCTTTGTATCATTGATTTTGCTTTATCTCTGGTGTGATTTATGTATTTCTTCAGCTTATTACTTATTGAATCTTCTAGATTATTACTGAGGATGCTGAGTACTAGGCCTAGTCAAGTTCTGTATATCATCCTAGAAGGGTCCTTTCACTGTTCAATGCACACCATGTCTTAAAACTCTTTTGAGTGCAGACTATTTTCTTCCCTTATGAATTCTAATAAGTATGAATTAACTTTGTAACTGTGCTAAATCACTCACTGAAATAGGAAGAGTCTTCATTCTTTAGATGGCTTTGTTTACCTTTTCTCTGTGCTCCTCTGAATAATAAGGAAATTCAATCAGAAATCATATTTCAAATTTGAATGACTGTTTTCTTCCCTGTGGATTGACACAGAGTTATTTACCCCTCCTTTTTAAAATTAACATTTGATATTGTTTTCTAATGCTACTTTCTCATACTATTAATTGCAGTGTACCAAACTAGGCTGGGTTTGATACTAATCACAGTACATATTTTTTAGATCTTTTTCTCTAAAGCATATGCTTGAACCAGTTCTAGGAAAATAAACCATGAAGACTTCCTCTCTCACCAGTGTTGTATGTCCCCTCTCATAATATGCAGAATATAGTTTCCAAGGCTCTAAGTAGTCATTTATTCAGAATAGAACTTCATTTTTCATGCATGAATTAACTTCATTTTCACTGAAGATACCCACATAAGACTTTCCAAGGTATAAGATATTTAGTTACAGCTAAGTGGGTAGTCTAGTGCAGAAATCTCTACTTGGACACTTTTGTTGTAAGAATAATGAGCTGTCCTTTCTTCTTCCCCTCAAAACTAATTCTTTGACCTTTCATGAGGATAGGTGAAAAGAAGGCAATACTGAAAAGCCAGCTCAGGAAAGGAAAATACCCTATAAAATGCCTTCCAAGTTCAATGTTTTGGTTTTTATCTGAATGTGTAAAACTCTTTAATATATTATGCTGAGTCAGAGGTGCTAACCATTTGTTTGAGCCTGAGCATTTTTTTCGCTGAGCACTGTCTGTATTGCAGATTTAATGACATGGATTAGCACTTGTTCCTTTAATACAGTGTTTGGTTATGTCCACTGAAGTCAAATTAAGTTCAAACCAATTAACATTAGCTTACACTTAAACTTTATGACATCCTTAATAGTTTATCTATGTTTTTAATATTTTAAACATTTTATTTCTTTTTTAAGAAATAAATCAGGACAAGTTAATGTGTATTACCATATTGCTTCTCTGTAGCTGGGCTGGATTTCTCAGATGAATGAAGGACATTTCTCCTGCATGCTCAGAGCTGAAGAAACAGTGCAATATCACCCATCACTTCGGAAGAATAAAGGACATATTTGTCCATAAGTTTCATAGCTTTTTCCTAGAATGTCAAAGTAAAAATGGCAGCTCAATATATGATTATTGGCTCTTCAGATTTTGCGTCTTTCTGGCCCATCCTCTGTCATACAATCAGTCCCTTCTCATGTAGTAGTACCTCACCTGGGTGCAACAATTTCAGTCTATTCCTCATGTAAGTCTTGGCTGATGAAAGCTGCCAATGTTCTATTATTTCCTTTATGGCTCCTAACCACTTTGTCTCACCAGTGGGACACTTTCTCCTTTATTATGTCTGGACAAGAAAAATCCTGGAATAACAATGCTGCGATGCAAAGATCAATTCTAGTTCTCTTCCCATAATGTCCTTCAGGAAAAGCAATTGGGCACGGGGCGGGATTAATCCCTTTGTGGTCTATAGTCTTCCTGGTTGTGAGGCATGTGGAAACATTTAGCTACCAGAGTCAATAAAATCTATATTGAATATGTATTTTTTATTATTATTATTTTTACACTGAGTAGTGCTGGAGAAATTATTGCCAGGAAGAGTTATCTTTGTAGTTGCAAAAGAATCCTCCACCCAGTCACGTTTCAAGCGAGTGTGCTGGAGACATTATTTGTATTTATGGTAAAAAGAATGCTCCAGAAACAATAGGAAAGATGTAAAAAACCCTTTAAAGTGGGTGGATTTTGTATATGTTATTGTACAATGCATAACATCATCATTGTAAAAATTTTTAAAGGGCAAAAATGGCAAACAATATTGCAGTCCAAATGCTTAAATTTTGGCATGGTTAGAATAATTCAAATCAGGATGCATCATGGAAAATGCTAAATTAATAATTCTACAGAGAGTGACCTTAATAGCAGCTGTCCCTTGGCAATGAATTAATGGCAATAGTATTTAGCTCTTGTATAGCAATTTCCATTATCAAAGTACTGCACTTATTAAATAGATTTGATGGAGGGCAAAACAGTTATTGTGTAAAGCTCTTAAATTACGTTTTCTTTTAGGACTGAGTAAGGAACTCTTTATGAGGGAGAAGCGCTTAGAACTAGAAAGAGTTTCTTCAGTCCTATAGAAAGACCTGACTACCTATTTTTATGTATTCTGAATATAAATGATGTCACTAGAAGTAAAAACCTTTTTAGAAGGGTGGAAAATGGAGAATACCAAATGTTCTAACATGGAATCCTTGTAACCACCAGAACTGATAAGTCATAAAACAATTTTCATAGAATAAAGCTAAAACCCAGAGTTCTGGAAACTAAAGGCAATTTTCTCTTGTGTCTCTTCTCTCAGTGCAATGTGTTTGACAAATTTCTTAGGATTTTTGACCACTGAAAGTCATGCAACTCTAAAAATTTTTTTTTAAGATAAACCAATTTATATAACTGAGGAGAAAAAAAAGGGATAGATACCCTCATGAGATCAGCATTGACCTTTATAGAGTTAGTCCCTACAGAAGAACTAGGCTTTTTGCCATTTTTTTGGTAATTTTGTAGTTCAATAGGGAGGGGTTCTTTCAGAAGCTTTCTTTATTACTTCTGAAGATTATCTGTAATTAAGTAAAAATGAGATGGAATGAACATACAGCAAAAGACTGTAAACATGTTTACACATTTTGCTAAACATTCCTGCATTTTTTCCTCTTACAGCATTGATTCATCTGCATCATACTAAATGGAAATGAGCAAGATGTAAAATTAATCCACCCTTGTAACTATCTGAAGAGAGTAATTATCTGACGCTTACAAGCTGTTTCTAGGATAGATCCTTTCCAAGCTACATTAAATTTTATTGTGTCTGTGTTTGCGTTTCAAATTACAGTGGATCACGTTCTTTAACAATGTAAATGCTCCGGGTCCCCTAAAGTCAGTGGAGCTGTACAGATTTTTCTTTCACAGGAACAGTGCCCCAAAGTATCTAGATCTCCATTGCAATTTTGAAATTGCAATAGATTATAACAATTTATATGTGCTTATTTGGAGAAATCGGTGTGTACGGACAACTTGCAGTGCCTGGTCAATTGTGTTTGGTTCCCATATCACAAGTGCTCAAACTGTGGAGCCATGGAACCAAGCTCTTAAGAAGCATCACACTTTTTTGCCTAGCAGGAGCTCAAGAACAAGAACACTCAGATTTGACTGCTAACTTTATGCTAAGTGTACATTAAAGAAATCGTAAACTGATTTTCCTCTCTTGGAAAATCAGTTTACGACTTTTGGGGAGTGGAGAATGGGAAATTGCCAGATTAAAGGATAAAAACTGATGAAGAATTTATTAGGTTTTTATTCTGTGTAAGATTTGGTTTGGTATTTGGTTGTTTTTTTTGGTTTTTTTTTTTTAGGTTGGTTTGTTTTGGTTTTGGGTTGGTTTTTTTGTTTCAGAGGAAGTGAAATGGCTGAGTCCTCACTTGAGGCAGACCAGACCAAGAAAAGCTAAAGACATCTTGATCTAGTCCAAAGAAGCTGTTATCCTGATACTAATACCCTGTACTAATAGCCTGCAGACTGGGATCATAAACCTAGAAAGATTTTATGCTAATTTCTGAGAGAGGTAAGAGATTGTGAACCCATCAGTAATAATCAAGTATAGTTGCAGGAATCTTTAGGAAATTCTAGCCAAGTCAGGTTAACACAGATAGAAATGTATATGAAAATAAAATTTAATTTGAGAGTTAAAAATTCAAACATTTAAAGATTCTTTTTTTCATTTGTATCTAAGGTGACACATTGGAAAGAAACACTTTGGGTGCAAGTAACAGTAATATCACTTTTTGCAGCAGTTTGGGCTTGGGTTGACATAAGTAGCTGATGAAATTGTACCTTTACCCTTTCTGGTACATCTGTGACGTAGTTATTTAAAAAAAACTTTTTAAAACCCCCAATAAACTCACCATTTTAAGGAAAATATGCAAAGAGCTTCTGTACGAGGTGCTGAGGAAATGATAAGAGGACAAACAAGAGCCTGGCTACATAAAGCTATATATGAGAAATACTATTCAATTTCTCAACAGTAAAGGAACTGGAGATTATGTAAGGATCTAATGTGACCAGAAATGTCTTCCTGAAAATTCATAAAGTTTCCTCCAAGGTTTTTTTCTAAAACCTGGTAGAGAGAACTGACAGAATAAGCCAATAGTAAGCCAGGACTGAAAATTTTCTGGAAGATCTGGACCTTCTGTGAGTGGCTTCCTCTTTGTTAAACTTGTAGCACATTCCAAACTTGTTTTTCAATAGTGCAGCAATGATTTCCAGACCTTGTGAAAGCTTGAGTGATGCGAGTACATTATCTCTCTCTGAACATAATTACGAATCAGATTGTATTTCAGAAATGAAGTGCAGCTATTAATACTCTGTAAATCAAAGGGATTATTTAAGTGGAAATGGAGTCCATTTGTGTTAGAGAAATGAGGCATAAAAGAAAGGTTTATGGAAACCTAGGCTCTTTTATTTTTCTCCCCCTAATGCTACATTTGTTTTTTTAGTATTCAGCTCCATATAGCATTAAAAGATAAATATGTTAACAACATAAAAGCTCCACTTTCAGTAAATACTGATGATAAAATTTAAGTTCAATTGGATTATCAAATAGAAATATAAGTTCTCAGTCAAGGCTTTTCTGGACTTTACCTTAATGGTTTGCCCTGCTTGTGGTCTGATTTTGATCTCAGTGATCTGCTTTTCAAGCTTTTTTTTCAGCACTTTTTCTTTTAAAAAATCCTGTCCACTCAGGTTTGAGATTATAAAATGGAGCCTGTCAAAAGTCTCATTTGTTCTGTCATAGATGATGGTGGCCAAATCAGTGTCTGGACATTAATTAGCCTATCTTTTCAGGCTCACTAGCGCATAGATCACTACTCTCCCTCTCCTGAAACCTGGCCTTTGTTTCTTCCTTTTGCTTGTGCTTGTGAATAGAGCTGACATAAAAGTGGAAATTAATAGATTATGGGAAGCCCTAGTCCCAGGAGCTACTGAGAAATATAGGGATTCTCTCACTGGTCTCCCTGGATACCGAGAAAAAGCAAGTTGTGTTCTTGAAAGCTTTTAGGGTTGTGGGAGTTAGTCATCAGCTCCAGAACATTGTTTGAAAATTCTTAGGTGATTCCAACCTTCACAACCTGGGATTTTAATTTGGTTTTGCTTACTGTAGATTGGAGGAAAATTATATCTTGTTTCCTCTGTAGTGTTATAGAAACCACTGGTGAAGAGTGCTATATAAAGGTTTCTCCAAGAGGAAGGAACTTTAAAAGAATGTATCCCAGTGAGGAAGATAATTAAACTCAGTAGTATTCATTTACCTTGTCTAACTGTGTTTTCTAAAAAAAAAAAAATAAAAAAAATCTGAAGAGACTTGCATTGAATTTGCTAGCTTTTCTTAGCCAGTGAAACACTCAAGGGGAAAAAAAAAATCTGTTCTTTCATCTCTAGGACTGTAACACTGTAGGCAGAGGCTTAGTACACTGCTTTCTCTAATTCTTTTATTATTGTGAATTATCTTCTGCTGACAGCTTATAACCTTTTTTTACAATAAGAATAATTCTTGATACTTGATCTATCTGCTGCTGCATCAAACTGAAGATCAAAGTGTTCTTCCCTGATTTTTTCCTCTAAGAGTGTAGGGTTGCTTTTAAAAAAATTCCAGTTATTGCTTCATTATTTGATTACAATAACTCTTGTCATGTGACTTTCATTTTTGCCATTTTGAAAGCTGCTTTAGAGAAAATGTAAGACTAAAACTGTGCAAAAAAATTCTTAAGTTGTTTATGACCATAACCACAAACACAAGTTGGAAACTTGTCAGATTTCCCTTGGTTGTTTCAAAGCTGGTCTTTTTCTTATGAATGGGGTCATACAGGTCATCATTATCTTCATCTCATTATGTATGCTTTATGCAGGCTATTACCCACTCTTATGGCCTTTGCTTTTATATTGAGGCCAGTTCCTTAATTTTTTTTATAAAGAACATTGCTTTTTTGAATTGCTAGTAAAAAAAAAACAAAAACAAACAAACCCAAACCAACCACACTAAACTCTATATCTTGTGATAATTGCCTGGTTCTTTTTGCCTTTAATAAAAGATGTTAGGAAAATCCTTTTCAGTGGAAAATGATACATTCCCTAGAAATGTATAAAACTCTGCCTTAATGCCACTTATTGTCATTGCCAGATGAGGAGGTCACAAAGTCCCATAATTTATTTTTCTGGCTTTAATACATGGCTTTTGTAAATTCTGGAGGAAAGCTTGTTTAAAGAGGCACTGTGAGCCATAAGAAATACTGTTAAATTAGATTTATGTGGTTTACTTCGCTAGGAAGTGCTGTGCAAAATAAACCCTGAACATATGATTTTAATACTGCATGGAGGCTTTGGTCCCTAAAGTAAAACAGTGACAAAAGTTTATAAAACAGTACCAAAAGCTTTTCATTCCTTGCTAGCTGAATCAAACTGGCTTTTAGACTCTAGATGTACACTGCCTCCCGTTGTTAGTTGCTGTGCCTGACATTATGGGAGTAGGAAGGAGCTGTGGCATTGTTGGGATTGAGCGTGTTATCAAGGCAGCTTTGAGCACTGGGCACAGTTAACCAGTAAATGGGTAGCTGCTGCACACAGTGGCAGCCTTTTTGCTGCTTCATGGCACTGTGCACTGAAGCTTTTGAGCAGGTTGTGTATGAGGGTGGTCACTGGTGGTGTCAAACATGAGGTGATGAGTGCAGGAGAGATGACACTGCAGTATCTCTAGCCCTGCTTGGCCCAGCAGGCAGTTTCTTTTACATATCAGCACTGCAAATGGGTGAGATTACAAGGTTAGCAAAATGTGTGTGTGTGTGAGGAGCATAACCAGAAGCCACAAGAGTAGCCATTCATTGTCATTCACAGTCCAGTACTTGTAAGATCTGATTATTTGTTGAGTAGCTGAAAATGTCTCTATGGAGGTTCTGTAAGTGAATGAGTCAGAGAACTTTGTCTCTTTGTCTCCACTGAAGCTAAACCAGTATTAGAACTCATTGTCTATTCAAGATGAATTGCTTAAACTGTTTTAAAATGTCTATAAACCATGTCAGCATTTATTAGTAACAGTTGTTAGTATTATTCTAATCCATAAAGACTGCATCTTTGTCCATCTGAATCCATAAAAGCCATCCGGTTTAAATCCCTTCCACAACCTCCTGGTCATACAAATGTTTACAATTCATTGGTCAATAGAAACAGTATTATATAGTCAGTTTAAGATTCGTAATTGTGTTACATTAAAAGCTTACATTGTATACAATATGTGTATACGATCAGAAACTGAAATGGCAGTAGTTACTTGTTGAAATATGCAGGTAACATATATTATTCTGTGCCTTTGTTCAAACTGGCTCAGAATAAAACTGAAAGATATTAATTTAAAGATCAAAGGGATTTTTAATTTTTTTTCATTGAGAAGCTACTTTGGTGGATGGGACTATACAATTATATAGCTATGAATAGAGTGATTCAAGCTTCTTCAGGGGTATTCCCATTCAAGGACTTGGAGTCGAAGAATATTCTTTTACCTAGACAGGAAGGATTGCTTCCTCCTGCCAAAATAATTAAATTTTGGCATGGCTTGCTTTAAGGTTTAAATGTCACATTCAGGAATATCATAATGAATGGAAGACTTGAGTTTTGCTTTACTATGTGAACTTAATCTATAATGGGCTACCTGATAATCTAAGATGGAAAGCATGACTACTAGGTCTCCCTCAAGCAAAAAAAGTAATTTAAAAAGAATTATGTGGAAGTCTTAGCTATGAAGGAAATAGTTCTGTTTGGAGGTCTGTTCAAGACTATAAATTGAACTCTGTCCAGACCTAAGGAAACATGATTCTGTTCTGCTCCAATACTTGGCACTTGTCTTGAGCACTGCTTTCTCTAGCAAGATATAAATATGTACAGGAGCGGTAATACTTGCTATAAGAGAGAAATGCTAATGAAGTGTGTCATTCCAGTTCATGCCTCTTTTGATGAGGATATGGGCACAAAAAGGTACATGTCATGTAATTTCCTTTGTTTAGTGTACATCCTGAAATCCAATCTGACACTTTTGGGGTGGCTTAGTATAAATTCTATTAAGAAGAAATTCAGTTAAAAAAGATAAATACAGAAGCAAGGTTGTCTTAGCAAATTATCACTCATCTCCTAGTCAATGGCCAACTCTGTGCTTTGATAGCATAAACAGAGCTTGCAAAAGAAACTCTATTAACTATACTCAAGTTTCCAAAGTGTGTTTTTTTTCTCCATGTACTATATGATTATAGTTGAATGGCTAGATTTAGGTCTAGTGTTCTGCCATCTGTCTTTTAAAACACTGAAGTGTGTTAATGATTTTTCCTCAGTCCCTCCTTGTAAACAAAATCTGTTGTTGGTTCTTGCTTGAGTAATTTTTTCTAAGCTCTTTACACTATGTGTTGGCACTACAGTCAGTTTGAAATATCCTTCCACTGAATGATAAGTTAATGATCACAGCTGATGAAATTCAAAACAATGTTCTTACAGCACACCTGCTCATGCACGGGGATATTGACTGCAGAAAGGCTTTTATAATCCAACTATGTTTAGTGGACTGTATGCTAGATTAAAGAGAAGGAATTTAAAGTTTAGTTGTGAGTTCTGAGGCCACATTCGTTTCTGAGATGTAAGGAGATTCCATTTATATTATGCTTTTTATCAATGCTAATCTTGTTGGTACTTCTGAAAAAATTATTAGAAAGCACTCTAAAACATATATGTGCATAAAATGAAATTTAAGCATGTGTAATTTTATATCAGCAGCTGTTGTGTATTCCTTCAAAGGCTGACAGGAAATGTTACGTGCCTGTACATGCTGTCTTAAAAAGAGAGAGAATATGAAGATCAAAGATAAAGTGATTGTTTGTCTTGGAGACACTTGCACTTTCCCATTACATTTGATATTAAAAATTGTTTCAAATATTATGGGAATACTTTTTAGAAGTTTAAGCTTTAATTCTTTGTAAATAAAGAAAATAATACATTGAATATGTAGCTGCTGTCTGTAAGCCCATCCCATTTTTACTTCAAACCATTTTCAGACTTGAATGTTTCCCCCATATTACTCTGAGCACTAAAGCCAGATCCTAATCAGTAGTATTTCCTTGTGAAAATTCAACAAAACTGCTTAATCATTTTGATTTCAAATGTCTTGTGCCTTTGCATACAGTTATAGATCATTAAAATAAATCAGAAGATTTTTAGTGATTTTTTTAAATATAAAAAAACCCCAACCTATATACACAGACACACATATATATAAATAAATATAGATAGATGTTTAATAAAAACTTGATAATTAAATGCACACAAAAAGCTATAGGCTTAAACTTCCACATATGAATAATGTTATCTTATGTAACCTCTTATAATATGCATGTTATACAGGCTGTCATTTTGCTTACTGTTTCAGTGAAATATTTTAAAGGTGTAGATTTTAGCTACTTTTAGGAAATGTTGAGGGGAAAAGGAAAATTTAAAAGGAAAACCTGTCACTTATTCAAAATGGCTCAGGGATATTATAAAGGGCAGAATCTTGAGTAATTAAGAGCATCTACCTTGTGCCTAAACCATCTAAGGCAAAGAATGGTACTGGTTAAATTTAAATGAAAAAAGGTTTGTTTTCAATTTTTTTGAACAGTCACATACTTTGCTTTACAGAAAAGATTTGCCAGTAAATTGTACACTAGAGTTATATAACACATCAATGTGGACTGAAAACAAAGACCTCTTCCCACCTTCATCCATTTTTCTGCAAAATTCAAAACACAGGAATTCATTTTCTCTGTTATAAGAACACCTTCATTATAAATTCTGTCAGAACATGGGTAAAAAAATGGTTTTGGAATTTCCCTATAGATTTATCTTCATTCTAATTTAAAAGGAAGTTATTCTGAGCAGATGAATTTAAAATTAATTTATAAAAGAACATATTTTTATTAACATGGAACAACATTTATGTGTAACTAGGTGGACAAAAATAAACACTAATGCTGTATGCACAATATACATGCAATGTTTGAACTCAGTTATGAAGAATTGGCCAATTATTTCTGATGTTTTGTTGTTTGCACTGTACTCTGTTTGGAAAAAAATATTCACCTTGCATGTCACTTCCCATCAAAGGCTTCTCACTATGCAGTTCCAGCTGGGCTAATTACCTCCAGCTTTACCATTTCCACTGTTTTGCCAATCTCAATTTTATTGAAAACTAGTCTACTGTGGGCAATGAGAAGATAGTAATGCATGTATGTCTATGGAATTGATACATGGCCAGCAAGTACTGCCCACAGTTAGGACTGGAATGCCTCTTAAATGTTTTTAAATGTGCAAAAAATGAGTCTTTTCTCACCGCTGCAAATATTCGGCTTTGCAAAATATGGGGCACCCTGAAATTTCTATGGTGCATAGCTACTGTGTTTTTGATAGTAATCTTGTTCCAGCAAAACTTAATTCAAAATAGATTGTAGAGGGAAACAGACAATTGATGTATAGCCATTTCACTTCCTTGAGCATGGTGTCAGCATTTATGGAATTGATACAGAACATATACTTAATCTCTTTTAGATCCTGGTTGTTTTAGACTTCTATAACTCCTGATATCAATTAAAAGGAGCAACCGCATTTGAATCTCTCTGGGAAGAACACTCTGAGATCCTTCTGCCTGATATAATAAAGTGCTTTCATATCATATTTCTTAAGATGAAGAAAGTAAAATGGCTGCTCCATCTGTATGACTGCTGTAATTTTATGATTTAGAGATTATCTGTAATACTTTGGAAGTTTTAAAATTGGATAAAGACTAAAACTAATTTTAAAAACCCCAAACCAACCTAGTTAATTCCTGAGTTTAAAAAAAGACATAATTACATTCTAAATATTTTTTTAGAGGTTAAATTTTACTAATTAGAGATTAGGCACTAGGGAATGTTCATATATTTGTATACACAACAGTGCTTTTCCATTGCGCTTTAACAGCTTCAAGTAATAATAATAGGCTTGTTTGTCCCATTAAGGAGTAGTGTGGGTCCATGGTTTGCTCTAGGAATTCAGCAGTAACACTGGGTCATTACAAACCCACCATTTTCTAGGAACACTGATGCAACATGGATTTGAATCATACTGGTTCACATAAAATGCAGACAACTGCTTACAAAGTGCTGATATGTCATGGAAGAAAATGAAAACATTATTTTAAGAAGAAGATTTATGCAACCTCAATGCCCACAGAATTGTATCTTAGAAAGAAGCAGTTCTCCTGCACAATCAGATATGATTGTGCATTTGCTTGATTTGTCCTTAACTGAAATCCTAGTCCTAAATCTTATGGACCGCTATTCCCCTAGGAGGACATTTCTCTGCCCTCAGCAAAAAGGGTATCAAGGCTTCATACAGAAGTCTTAGCTGTTCATGATAACTAGAAATATTTTTTAATCCTCTAATTTATTTTTTTTCAAATAATATTAGCAGGCTTTAAAGTACTGATAGGTATAGAAGTCAACAGGTGTGGCCCTAGAGGCTTTTGAGGCTTACATGATGATAATTGAAGGATTTTTTGCTGCCTCTATTCTTTAAAAGTTCCAGATGTGTATGCTTTGATTAATTGCTTAACTGAGATTTCTAGCATTATGACATAATTGCCTTTAGAAAATTGCCGAATATAGAGAAGCAAGTAGGACCTATTCCCATATTTTTATTTCATCTTGCCAAATTATGAGGTCAAGTTGCAGATTATGTCCTGATCTTTTTATAGGAAATAGTGTTGGTTGTTTGGATTATCTGCATGGCTTGTTGTACACCTTTGATATGTTGTTTTGCTACATATAAATGCATTTCATATGGATGTTCAAGAGAAGTTGAGAGACAGAGCAGGGATTCTGATGTTTTGTTTTTTTGGTGCTATCTGATTTGATTACTCATTATATTGCCATGCATATGCAGGTGGCAAAATGTGAATACAGGGCACTAACCATTATGTTCATTTACTTTGCCATTGAGGAAGCACAGATGTTGACTATATAATAACAAGGTGTTTGTTGTTGAAACAGTCCTGCTGTTAGGTCTCCCTGCTACTACAGTAGTTTGTTGCTTCGAAGTGTTGGAGACGTCTTTTGCTGGGAGCTTGTAACTATATTGTCTATTTTTTTAATCTGTTTTTAAATTTGTAACTTCTCAAAACAGGAAAAAAAAAGGAAGTTAAGTTTGCATTGCATTCTGCATAAGATATTTCTTATTTGAATTTCTAATATTTTACTCTTTGGGATTGTGTTGCCTTGCTGTATGAATAGATGAACTTAATGTCCATTTGGAATAACAGGCAGAAAGTACTGCTCTGACTTTCTAGCCCTTGCTTCTTCTATTATTTGCAGTTTTGTTAATTGCTGCTTGCTAGATCCTAACAAATACTCGTGCTAAGTTGCCTAATAAATATTCAACCTGAATGTTCAAATCCTTGATAATGCCACTGTTTTCACTCATGTGAAGTTATCTATTTACTGAATATAGTTGAATCTATAAGTCCTTTACAACTTCATTCTCAGCAGTTAAAAGGACTTGGCTTTTGGAGGACAAGAAGAGAATTAAAGCTGAACAATGAAACAAAGGTCAAAGCTCTGGGAGAGATTAAAAAAAAAAACAACCTAAAAAGCATTTAATAGAACTACCTATATCTCTAAGGTTTCTATTCATTGAACATTTCCCATCCTTGAGTTTCTAGGAGTTCAGGGCACTACCAGAGTCCTCAGTGACATTATTAAACCATGTAGTCATGTTTTCTTAAAAAAAGGAAGAAAGAAAAAAATACCTGAAAGATGAGCTACTTTGTAACATAAGGCTGAAAAGTAGATTATCAAAAGTTCAAGCTCAATTATTGATAATTATACATGGAATTAAAAGTCTCAACTCTGAGAAATGTTTCAGCATGTTTAGAACTGAGCAGCCTTGTTAATGGCAATAGTCAGCACTATTGCTCCTCCTCCTCCTATTGGACTGTGCTTGCAATATGAGCTCACAGCTTGAATTGAAAGTGGAATTCAAGGTCTGCATTTTAACCATCAGAGCCATTCATTGGCTTAGTCCAAACTGAGAGAGACTCTCTCTTTTATTCCATGGCTATGCCCTCCCAAAAGAACTGCACTTCTTGGGAGCAATGAAACTACCAGGCACTTGAGCACTCCTGAGCACAGCCTGTCAGCCCAAAGCTATACAGTCCACTGCTGTTGTAAGGCAAGATTGCAGCAGAGAACACGAATACTGGCAGCACTGTTGGACAGAGAGGCCTCATAATATAATTAACAAGCCATGCAGATACCTGAATAATTTGCATGTGCTAAGCAAGCACATGGTTTCTTTCTTCCTAAGACATATTTTTCCAACTTTTACTTCATTTTAGAAGCGTTAAATTTTCCATATGATAAGTAGAAGAAAGTTAAGAATTTTGTGTCCTTTTTCCCATTGCTGATCCTGCAGAGAATTTTAGTTGTTCTGTTTTATGCTAAAGTCTTTAAAGACACTAATCATAGGCATTTTAAGTAGCACAATACAGAATATGAAGTAATTCATAAAAATTGAATTGAATATTGTGAATATTGGACAAATTGAGTTGGTCTTTTCATATGCCAAAGTGATATGCAAAGATCTTGCTGAGTTACCAGTACTGCTATTGGCAGGGTACAATTCATTCCTAAATTTTGCTGAGCATTCACAATGGCACAGTGCATCTGGACCTAATGAAATAAAACAAACCAAAAAATATTTGGTTTCAGAGAAAAAAAGTTTTAATCACTCTGGAAAGCTGCTTCCTATTTGTTTGCAACATGCATCTCCCTCAAACAATTGATAGAATTTTCAGAAAGAAATGGTAGTCCCTAAACTCAAAATTACACCTAGGGGTTTTTTTCCAGTTTCCATATCTGTTGCTTTTAATTCCTCTACAGGCCCATAGTGACATGATTAGTCTCTAGCAGTGCAAACATACCTATTGGGGGTTGTTTTGCTTGTTTGTTTGTGTTTTTTTTGGTTTTTTTTTGTCTTTTTTATTTCTAATACAATGTCAAGAGGTGACAATCTGTGTTACACCAGATTGTCTATTTTGTAGTTTTACAATCTTAAGTAAATATGAGCTTGATTTCTTATCCATTTCAGCAGGTTACAAATTATTAAACTGGTATACTTATGGCTGGAAATAGTCTCTGGGAGCCAGGATTGTCCTGACATTTTGTTGGTAATATGTGATGAGTCATAAAATCAGTAATATGTGATCAGTCATAAAATCAGTAATATGTGATCAGTAATATGTGATCAGTCATAAAATCAGTAATATGTGATCAGTCATAAAATCAGTAATATGTGATCAGCCATAAAATCAAGTTAGCAAAAAGACTGTGAGTTAAGAATTTCTTACTTCCGTGCCACAAAGACATCCATATGCACCTTTTCTTTTTCTTCCGTAGCAATCATCTTATCCTTGTATTGTTTGAGAAGCTTCTCAAGTACTCGTATGAAGTGTGCTTCCCAGTACTGCTGGTGCTTTCAGGAATGTACTGATTATCCCTCTTAAATTTAGTTTACAGACTGTGGAGTAGCAACTTAATGAATGGTTGGTGGCTTGTTTGTGTTCTACTTGAGTCTTATGCTTTCCTCTTAGTCAATAAAAGTTGTTTTTTTTTCCTTTTTTTCTGTCATCCTGGCTTGTGGCATTTCCCTGAGTAGCTCACTGTGTTTTCTGATACTGAAATCTGCTCAGTTGGATTACAACATGATTCTGGCAGCCTTTTGAATGCTCTATTATGACTTAGCAGCCTCTGAAGATACCTTGTTTGGCAAATTCTACATGCTTGGTGAATTATTACATCATGTTCTTCCAAACATGATGTAATAATCTTCCAAAAATCTATTTTCATCCTGACAGTCAGTCTTTCTTCCCATAATCCCAAGACTAGCATAATATTATGAGTTGCCCATTACGGTGGGTTTTGTATTCTTAAAAGGATTTTTTTGAGGAAAGGGGTGTAAATTGTGTTTATTGGGTCATGATTTTGTTGTCGAATCAAAGTCTCTCTACTTTTTTTTAATGATTTGGTTTAGCTTTATAAAATCAGTAGAAAATTATTAAAGTGTCAACTTCTTTAGAGCATGTGATTGTCAAAAGTCAAGCTACAGTTTGATGTCTCTGTCTGACATATATCACTCCATAGATAGAGTTCCAGTAACTAAGTCTTCTCCACTTCTGCCTCGTTCCAGCATTTTAACTCTGGAATTATACTGGAGAAATTCTGCTGTGAAGCGGGTGTGAAACTACTTCCATGTAGCCTCTGAAGGACTCATTGCAGAGTAGATTGGACAAGAGGAAGAACAAGCTAACAGGGATTGACAGAGAGACAGTTTGTCTCAAGACATAATTGTAGACTGGGCACATTGATCTGAATGAATCAACAGAGATCTTCTGCAGTTCTTGTTCTTGTGTAGCTAGTAATCTAGATAGATTAAGCCCATCAATTTTTTTTTTTTTTAGTCATGAGAATTTTATATGAATGGATGTTGGTAACTCCAATCTTTTGGACTGCAGAATTAAATCCAAAAAAATTTTAAATGGTAAATTATTCAGAGCCCATTTTCCTGAGCTTCAAAGATTGCTGTGATACTTGAAATAAAATAATACCAGTGCTGGGAAAAGCTTAAAAAGGAAAGAGCTCATCTCCTTTAGAAATTAGACTGGAAAGGAAGAGTTTTAGGAGGTTTTGATCCTGTGTTACCTTTTTGGGTGTGATCTTCTATACAGTTTGCAAGTTAATAGGTATCCAGTAACAAATAGAGGAGAAAAATCATTGGAGCACTTAACTTTATTGTTGACTGAGATACCAGGAGAATAACTGCAACTGTCATTTTAATAATTATATAATCTAGTCAAGGAATTTGGTGATTATGTTCAGATAATTGGTGTACTGAATATTCCTTATCTTCATGAGGATGAAAACCTTTCTTGAGTATACTTTTCTTAATTAGCATGGGTGAAAACTTCAAGCAGTCTATGTATGTAGTATGTGCAGCATTTCTGGAGTACAAAACGACTTAACTACTTCCTGTGGAGCACCCCTGAAGACTGATCTTCCAAACACCCACCTAGACCTACAGTTTGCTATTTGAAAGAGAAGTGGCAATTGTAAAAAAACCATGGCAAGCAGTCAGAGTGAGGAATCTTTTTAGCAAAGTTGGTGTCGGTACAAGGACAAAAGACTTGAATTACCAATGTGAGAGAGGCAGACAAAACAGACCAAGGCAGTGTTGTCCCTTCTTCATAACAGCATGTGCATGTAGCTCCTTCAAGCAGCTGAAGTAGCAGAATCTACATTTACTTTTCCATCCATGTGAGTTTTTGAACTAGTCCACCTACTCTCATCCTGAATTTCAAGCCAAAGAATTGATTTATGATGAGATTGCATATAAAAAGTGTTCTTTAAGACATACTGTGGAAATAATTTTATTCTAATGTAAAGATTGAGAGGAGGAGGAATATGTTACTTGGAATAAAAGGAAGAATACAAAATAGAAGAGAGAAGTAAAGAAAATGGGAAACAATGAACATATATTTTCAGGAGGTTTGGAAGTGCTAAAGATAGTTCAAAGGACATTGCTGTGCATGTAGAAATATTTCTTGAGTATTTCTACTGAGGACTCAGTGCAAGATAAATTACTTTTTCCTATAAATGCTGTCATTTTTTTTTTCTTGAAAAAACTACACCCTGTAGTTCTTGCTATCAGAGTTTCAATGAAAACTGTTCTTTGTATTGATTTTTTTTCAATTTATTATTTCAATTAACTTTAATTGGGAGTTATAAGGAACTTCAGCTAATTGATGCCTTGTTTTGCTAGCATGAAATAGTTTGGAAGCATGGTTCCAAAAAACTCATATCACTGGTTTATATTAAAAATAGAAGTATTTTAATGCTTATATATTTGTTCCTTGGTATCATTGTCCTATGCTTCTCTTTTCAAACTTCATGGTCAATGACTTGCTGATAAACTAATCTGTTCAAAGTAGTTAATTTGCAAACATGCTCTGTTGAAAAAAGTATGATTTGTGGATTTATTGATTTAGGAAAAAAAATCAGTACATAGATTTGGCTTGTACTTATGTCTTTTGGTCTACCTTGAAAAAAGACAAAATAAAGGGGTATTGCATCTTGCATTTGATATTTTCAGAACTCTGCCTTATGGATGGAAGCTTCATTTTATGTTTCATCTTTTTTGGACTAATCACAATACAAATAATTGTCATATTTTCTAATAGTAAATCATAGGAAGACTTGATTTTTTAAAATGCAATTATTCAAGTGAGAAAAGTGATCTATTTTGATTATTACCATGAAAAATCATTAGAATGCCAACACACCTTTCAAAGGATAAGTTAGTTGCAGTCAGTATGAATGTCCCCTGAAAATATATTTTTAGTAAGGAGCAAAATTCAGGCTACCATCCCACACACACTTCTTTAAAAACGCAATTAAAGTTCATTAAGTCAAATTAAGCATTAAATATTTCAACTGCTTCACTTCCCACTTTCTTAATATTTAAATCTTTCAAGCACATAGTAAATACAAAGTAAAAGGTATAGACTTGTTTTTAGCTGTACTTGAAAGTCAGCAGAAAATTCTAAATTTTTGAGTTAAATTATTTAGACTTCAAATATGTAAAAATTCAATTAGACTTGGGATAAGGAATATGTATCTTTGTATCATGTTAGTGGGATTTCGTTTTTAGTTTTCTAGCTGCATTTTTCACAAACCATTTCTACATACATTTTCTAAGAATATAGCTCTCACTGTGGGCTAAGAACAAGATGTGGAGACAGCTTGGTAATCTACTAGCAGTAAGCATATGTGACAACTTATTGACTTCACTAATTGTGTTTTACCCATGGAACCATTAAGAATTGAAAGTAGTTCCATAAACTGGTTCTTTGTTTGGCTGGCTAAGTCTGTAGAAGTTTGTTTTCTGCCAAAGCGATAATTTTTCTCTGTGTGTGTATGTATGTGTGTTTGTATTATAATATTTTAGTGTAATAAATCAAAAGTAGGGTTATAGTTTTTTCTCAATTAATTGCCTTTTCATGAAGTTATTGCACTCCTGTTGGATTTGTAGACTCAATATGTAAAGCAAAATCACTGCTGTTTTCAACAGAGCAGCAATAACAGTGACTGAACTGGAAGAAACTTGTTTTTGATGAATGTGTTGTGGCTTATGTCCCTCAATTTACCAGTGTGTGGAGCCATTCAAGCTCTTCAAGTACCTTTGTTGCATTACTAAAGAAAACTGTTTCTGACTACACATTGTGCTTGTAGTCAGGGTGACTACTTTCCAAATTCCATGCTAATCTTCAGAATGTGCTGTCTACCAGCAAGTTATGCAATGCCCAAACTGTCTTTTAAATTTCTGAGTAGGCTTGGGTAGGTTTGATAATATATAATAGTATCTACATAAATACTTTTAGGAACAAATAAAATTTGGGAACAGTATTGCTAGTTTTGGAAATTTACCAGAAATTACATTGTGTGATGAGGTAACAATTCTTAGAGGTAACTTAAGTTTGGTATTGCAATTTCTCTCAAGGCTGATAAAGACTGGCTTCACCTAAAGCCTATAACATGAAAATACATTAACATTTTGGAATTGCAACTAATATTACAATCTAGATGGAGCTGAAATACCCCAGTAATTATAATTTTAACTGTTTGCCTAGAGGGTTTTTCAGTAAGAGAGCAGATTTCAAATAGATTACACAAATATCTAGGTTATTGTTCTGGAGGAAAAGAAAAACAAGCACTAAACCAGTGGCCCAAACCATCATCCTAACCTGTTTCCAGTGTGCTTTTAAGAATTAAATGGATCATAAGAAAAATATTAAAATACAAATTATATTAAAATGCACATATAGGTTAAACACTATTCTGTCTTGACAGAAGATATTTTTAATTGTTTTATTTTTTCACCAGAAACACAGATTAACCATCTGATTAGTTTCTGTAATTACAACATAAAATAGAAGAGTTCCTTTTTTTAACTCAAGAAACATAAACATTTAATGGGGAATTATAAATAAATGATTGTCTTTTTTATGTATAATTTCTGAGGCTTCCAAGCTTGTAACTTAATATTATATTAGGTTATCAAGACCTTTGTGAATGAGTAAAAAAATGTAGTTATTATTAAAATATTTTATAGAATCTACTTAAATTTATTTTGGGTTTATAAATATTCTTTATTTTTGCAGAGATATTATTTTCTTTCCAAATATATTTTTTATCCAAAGAAGAAATCGATTTTCTGCATAGTAATAAATTATTATGAACACAAAAAAATCAAACT
>JAYDZK010000202.1:31967275-32044893 GCA_034509185.1 Euphonia xanthogaster | reverse complement strand
AAATATATTTTTTATCCAAAGAAGAAATCGATTTTCTGCATAGTAATAAATTATTATGAACACAAAAAAATCAAACTCTGTTCTAAAATTTCAGTCCTAGTGTTTTTAGACCCAGAGGTGTTAGATTTTACATGGGCATGGGAAAGATGCTCTTTGGAGAAGGATGTGGGGGTCCTGGTGGACGCCGAACTGTCCATGAGCCAGCAGTGTCCTTGTGGCCAAGAGGCCAACAGTGTCCTGGGGTGCATAAGGAAGAACATTCCAGCTGGTCTAGGGAGGTAATCCTGCCCCTCTGCTCAGCCCTGGTGAGGCCACATCTGGAGTGCTGTGTCCAATTCTAGGCTCCTCAGGACAAAAGAGAGATGGAGCTGCAGGAGCATGTTTGGTGGAGGGCAACCAGGATGATTGAGAGATTGGAGCATCTCTTATGAGGACAGGGTGAGGGAGCTGGGCCTGTTCAGTCTCAAGACGAGACAACAGAGAGGGGACCTCATCAATGTCTGTCAGAATCTGAAGGGAGGGTCTTAGAGGATGCTTCCAGGCTCTGCTCAGTGGTGCAGAGCAATGGAACAAAAGGCAATGGGCAGGAACTGATGCACAGGAAGTTCCACCTGAGTATGAGGAAGAACTTCTTTACTGTGCAGTGACTGGGCACTGGAACAGGTTGCCCAGAGAGGCTGTGGAGTCTCCCTCACTGGAGATATTCAAGACCTGTCTGGACACAATTCTGTGCCTTGTGCTCTGTGATGACCCAGCTTGATCAGGGAGGTTGGCCCAGATGTGACCCACTGCAGTCCCTTCCAACATTTCCAAAATTCTGTGACCCTGTGAAGCAAATGTCTTATTTCCTTGTCCTAGTGTTCCCAAGCACATGACTTTTGGAATAAGCAATGTTCAACTCAAAAAAGGAAAGTGTTTACTTTCTTTTAACAGTGAACAGAATGTTCCTAATTTAATGCAGGAGTAACCTCTTGTCCACAGCAAGAGGCTGAATTTGCTTTTTTTGTACTTTACATGAGTTGTACCTAAGCAAAATCCTTCAGCCATCTGCCACTAGTCAATAAATCTTTTTTAATTTCCATTAATTCTTGTTAGAAAGATTGAAGAAATCCACCCATCTGTTTGATAGAAACATTATATCCACAGGGAAAGCACATTGAGAATTTTATCACTCTTTGCTTTGGGGTGGGGGATGATTATCTAGAGCAACTGCAGTAATGTGTGGGAATGTTCAGTGTGTGGTTCTTAGATAAACCTTGCATATTAATTCATTGAGTAAATGAGGAATGAAATATTCTGATAGTCAAGAATTCAGTGCCAATACATTTGCTTTTAACATAGTTAATCCTACTGTAGTGAGTAAACCAACTCATTTAACAAGTCAGAAACAATCAAGGAAAACTGAGTGGTAGAGAAATTGAAATGGGTAATGGAAAGAGGTAAGTGATCATAATCTGTGAATTTGCCTTAAGAATATAAGCTCTTCTGAACAGATAGCATTTATATTTGCTGAGCATGACATTTTTAGCATTGAACAAATACTAATCTAAATAAATTGGACCTGATTTTCGTGTCAGATGGCAAAAGGACAATAGCAGAAACCACATCTGTTAGGAGAGCTGCTCTCTAAACAGCCCATTTTTGTTGCTGACCAAATACTTCTGTACTGACAAAATATTTTTATTCCTATCTGACAATATCTAATGCACACCAATAAATGGTTATATGACATATGTCTGGTGAAATTCTACTTAGAGGACTACCTTTGACAAAAAAAAAATGTATTGCATGATGAAAAATAGCTTTGAAGGAAAATATTTACTATAGATTGTGTTCTAGAAGGTCATAGCATTGCAGCATGCCTTGATGATGAGATAAAAGAACTCTCAAATAACTGGCTAAATATATACCCACTTGTGAATACTAAACTTGGAAAATTTTCTGCTGAGAAGAGTTTCTGTATGCTCCTCAACTCTTTTGCTGAGATATGCAACATAAAATTACTTTATGCTCAGATTTGAGTTCAGATTCCTATATCTGACCCTTTGCAAGGAGATGGTTGGCAAAGTGACAATGTAGCAGTGATAGTGTTTTGTGTAGCATGAATTGCAGAGTATACTTATTTTTAATATAGGTGTTGAAATGGTGTATTTCAGAAGTGTTTCTTACTGATACGTGCTTTGGCTTCAGCAGTATCTATTTAGGGTGTTCTGTGCTCGTGCATGGATAAAGAAGTTGGTATGTCCAATCCCATCCCTAATTTTGTCTTTCTGTCCTGATTTAAAATATTAATTTGAAAAAAGTTTAGGGGTTGTTGTTTTTTTTTAATCAGACCTACTTACTTTTAAAAATATTTTTCCTTATCATGATGATTTTCTTTTTACATGTCTGATCTCTTTTTCCCCTAGGAGAAAAATGGAATCATAAATTTGCTAACCTGCTTGTGACCTTCACAGGTCAGGAATTGCTTGGTCTGTTGCTCATAACAAACCTGACATGTGTGGATTTACGAATTTATTCTGCTAAGGTTTTATTTTAATCTGCCTTTTTCTTAGTGCCTTAGAACTGTCTAATGGTAACCTAGAAGATTATACCCAATTAAGGTATAGATTGCTTTCTCAGTTTATAGCCAGAATGTCTGCTCTCAGCACCTGAAATGCGCCTGAGCTCATGCCTTGTAATTAAGAAGCTGCCTCTGTGAAGGCCAAGGGTGTTGATGTGAGCCAACAAATGGGTAAGCCTGTAGAAGCAGAGGTGTCAGTGTCATGCCATGACTGTGCCCCACTGCCTGGTAAGGAACATGACTCGGTGAGGCTGTCTTACTTTTTTGCAGTGTTTCTCACTTTTTTTATTTCAGTGTGAAAGTCTCAGGCCTTTCACACTGAAATATTTTCCAGTTCCTCTGCTTCAAATTCTTGTTGCCCTCTGGCACCTGTTCAGGATCTGAGACTGAGCCTGTGAAGATGCCTCGGGGATACCTCTGAACCCGGGGCACTCATTCAGGCCTAGGAAGGCTGTCCCCACCTTCTTTAAGGTCAGATCAGCTTTATTTTTAGGAGCTCAGCTGAGAATAGAGTGTAATTCACTTCACTGACACACACTAATTTATTGAACGTGAGAATTAAGGTAAAATGCTCTCTTCTTAATGAGATAATTTCTGTTACTTAGAATACTTTGGAGTTTGGGTACACACCTTTTGTCTCTCTTAATCCATAGTATATCTGAATAGAAATCATTCTTCAAGGGGGTTGAAAAAAGTTATTTAGATTATTCTTAGACTTGAAAGGCCTTTCCAGAAGAAGTCTCTGCACATTTACATAAAAAATTAAGCCGTGAATTTGGTGTAGGTGATAGGTTCATATTAAATAACAAATTCCACCTTCATTGGTGTGTCTTCTCAAATTACTGTTACTTTTTTCAGAAGGACTTCTGATGCTATAAAGCTGGCCATGTATTGGGTATTTCATCTCAAATGCAGTCCCCAAATTCTTGACCATTTGTCTTGGTGGATTTTTGAAGAACAACCAATGTTTTTAAACCTCTTACAAGTCAGAAAGGATGAGACTGCTTTGAAGTTTTACAACATAGTTCAGTTGACCTACAAATATAACTAGATAATCCCTTTCTGGGAGGTGGTTGTTGTGATTTCTTCCAGTTTCTGTTTACTCTCACACAGTGGTGTATCCCTGCTGAATTAGCTATCATTAACAGCTTTTAATGAAGGTTGTTATTCCCAGGTGGGACTCAAAGTGAGTCAGGGCATTTCTTGAAGTCACTAAAGTTTTGAATTGACAAAATGTTTCAGTTCCTTAGAGTTTTAAAGAATCAGTAATTCAACAAAAAGGGAGCTCTTAAAGAACTGCATGTAATGTGCCCTTGCTTTCCAGCCTTTTCCAATTTATTCCAGTGTTATGTTATGTGTAGTATATGCACACGTGGCCGTGTTGCAATTTACACGCTCATATATTGTCCACTTCATTACAAGGCTGAAAATATTTCTTAACCCTTGGCCTTTGCACAGGATAAATGCACAGGTTCACTTTGCATCTCAGAGAATTCTGGTTACTGGTAATTAAATTTGGTTAATATTTACTGTCTGTTTGAGACTTTAAATATATATTTTTAAATATATCTGTGAGAGGATCTTGACTACCTCTCCTTACAACAGAATGGGTGAAGTTGGAAGGCAAAGAAAGGTTATTCATTTATAAAGATGGTAATCTGTAACTAAATGCTGTTCATTTTATTTTCTGCCAATACATATAATGTATAAATTATTTCTGATAAGTATGGAGGCGAGAATATTTGGATTCATGTTTTCCCTTAAAGCAAAACAGAATCCAGAAACAGCCCCTTGATCCAAAGATATCTATATTTACAATTCTATAAAAAAAGCAGGACAGCAGTAGTGCCAATGACTTTTAACATCTCAGTATTTATCCAGTTTAAGGGTTATTTTTTAATTTCTAAAAGACAGTTTTATGTCCATTCTCACCACTTCCCCTTTATTATATAGGGAATGTAGAAAAAGAAGAGAAATGAAGATTGAGTTTCATTCTCAGGTTATTTGCAGAGTAAGTCTTTATGGAAAGCCTACTTTTTCAGAGCTACTGGAATGTCTTGTAAACATATTTATTCTTACTATTTAATCCCACTCTTTTCTCAGAACAGAAATAATAATAGTAGTAGTATTAGCACTAGTAGTAGTAACAATAACAGCAGCAATAGCATTTCTTGCCTCTATTACGTGGATGTTGTGGTACCCCTTGGTTGCAAACGATAGAATTCAGTCTCCAAGTCAGATGACAGACTCAATTCGGGTTACTTGTCACTGGTAGGAAGCTCTGAAAACTACCTAACTTGAAAATAGTCTCAGAATTAGGATAATATGAAGCTCTTTTTCACCTTTTTTCCCCTCTTCTTCCCTTTTCAATTAAGGTCTAGAGGTAAATTTAGATTAAACCTGCATAAATCCTTGAAATAAGATTTTCATCCATTAACACAGTGTGGTACATATCACAGTACAATCTTCTTTCCAATGTACTGCTTCTTCTAAAGACTTCAGTCTTTAAATCAGTTTTGTATTCTTATGGATACAAGAATTAAAAGACTTCAAGACTAATAGTAATTAATACGTGCTTTTTATTTCTAGGCAGGGAGTTTTGAACATTTGTGTTGTGTGTCTTACTAGTTACAATGAGAAAAGTCTGGTACTAGTATGTGGAATTCAGTCAGGCTGAATCACTAGAGATGCTGTCACCCCTTTTCTGTGCATATAAGTATGTTTTTACACAGTATGCATTTTCCATGAATTTCTTGTACATTACTTTTCTACTAGAACAAGTGTATAAAAGTAGAATATAGTTTGAAAAAATCCACTGAGTAATCTGATAGTGGTAGTATAATTGTATTTGTCCATTTTGTGTCATGTATGGAAAGGGAATATCTTTTTTCAAAATAATTTCTTTACCATGGTGTTGTTCAATATAAGAAAATAAAATTGAGGGAATTTTATCTAAATCAAATCTGTGCCTGCTATTTCAAGCAACCAACTAAGATGAAATTTATAGATCAAGTTTGTTTCTAGAGTTTCTTAAATGAGTTTGTGGATTTAATTTCTATTAAGTACCAAAATAAGAACTGAAGATACTAGTTTATAGCTCCACTTATTTCTATAAAACAGCTAGTACTTTATTATAGTGTTCCCACTGTGTTCCTGTTTTTCTGAAACAACAGAAGTAAAACAGCAGCTAAGCTTGTTCTGCAATGGTATCTTAAGCAGTACTATGCAGATATGATTTTCCCATGCTTAACAGGGTAATTTACACCTTTACAACATTAAATGGTTTAAACAACTTATCTTTCATCTTATTTGCATTTGAACCTGGCTGTTGCTTTATTATCATTAGTACACATAAGTATACATATTTATATACACCCCCTGTTTCTGACATAATTTCCCAACGTATTTTCTCTGGAACTGTAGTAGCAATATCACATGTCAGGGGGTTACTTTTCATTTGCATTTAATCTTTAAAGTATCTACTCTTATTTATTAACCTGTTTGACATTTGCCCCTGTTGTTTAGCAATCTGAAAATTGAAACAAATGTGTTTTCACAATAGATTTGTGCATGAAGTTTCTGTGTTGTCCACACCTCCTCTTGCATTACTTTCCTCCCGTTGTAGTTCTGTTAACCAGCACTGCTGCTACGCCCTTGTAACAGGGGTAACTCAAATGTCACATTTGAAACTGGAACTTATTTTATTCTAGAATACTATAATCATATGGTCAGGTAAGGTATTTTGAAAACTAGTTTTTTCATTATATTTAGGAAGAATCTGAATGTAATGATTTCTTTAATAGTTTTGAGGAAAACTTGGCCCTTTTCGCTAGTTTTCTTTCGTAGTTAAAGGTCTTTTCAGCATGCAGGTGTTAGTTTAATTCAGTCACTGAAGGATTCTCTGTTCTTGGCATTTGCTCTCATGGCTCCTTCTCCATAAGTCAGCTGAACCTGTATGGCTTCAAGACTGTGCAGAAACTTTACAAAATTTATGGTGGTGAAGAGCATTTTAGTATGGTGTGAGATGAGAATCCCCCTAAAGAGAAATACCCCAAAAGACAGCCTATCATGTCCTTGCTCATTCAGAATTTGTTTTTAGATACTGGAAGCCTATTTACTTCGAAGTCAAAGTTTGAAAGGAGGAAAATACAAACAGCAGATGTGGGTGTAACACTTGTACAAATAGGCAAGAATTGTATCCCTTTCGCAGGTTACATATTTTGAAACCTTACACGACCTCCCTTCATTTATCTGTGAAGAGGAGACATATAAAATGAAAACTGTCAGTTTACATCATCTATTGTGGGGGGATAGATGCACCCAAAATTGCTCAGTGGCACATACTAGTTGACAGGTTGAAAGTCCATATTTTAAAGTGTTAGATGTTATCTTATGATCACTGTCATGTTTCCATACGTAAACCAGACCACCTATTTTAGAGATTTTATATAAAATTTATATAAAAATAATATGTGTATTAAAACATATATTTATAGGAATTCAGGAGTATTCACACTGCATCTCTGAATAGAAGTCAGGTTGTGTAGGCCTGGCTTTTCTCTTGCGTTGATTTACACCACTCTAACTCCTAAGAGTAGGAGTCTGTGTAGAAATTCAGACACAAGTGTGTGTGATGCCAAGTTATTGTTCATTTTTTGTTCCATGTATATATATATACACACACATAAACTAAGTCTCCTTTTCTTATAGCAAAAGACTGAATGTAACAACTTCTGCAATTAGCAGCAACACCCAACTGTGCTAAAGGTGAAATAAAGGAAGAAGCGGGCATAGGTGATGGTGGAAAAGAAATAGAAATGGAGCAACAGAACTGTCTTCTTTTTCTTTCACCCCCCAAAATTTTAGTACTGCTTTAGTTAGGCTTAGCCCAGTCTTCGTACCTTACCTTCATAAACATATTAATACTCCACATTTCTGGGAAGCTTTTGAGAAAAGGAAGATTATGACTTTATATTTCATCTGTTTCAGTAGCTCTGTTTCTTTGTTTGTTTTTAATAAGAGAGAGCCCTCTGATACACGCTTCTCAAGAAGCAGAAGTAGAATTCTGCATAGATTTTTCTGGTGAGGCTTACATTCCATAAATGTTTTCTTGCTGGATGTGAAGTGTTTTTTTTTTTTGTTTTTTTTTTTTTTTTCCCTAATGTAGGCCTATAGTGTTTTACAGCTTTCATAGCATCGCTTTAGATACTTCAAGTCAAAAATTGTTTAAGCCCTGTGGGAGGAAGACTAACAGCAGCAATGGCTGCATTAACTCCACTGGAGGAGAAAATAAAATGCTGCATTAAACTTCTGTCTCAACCTTCATTTTTAATAATGCCTTCCTTTGGGACATACTGATTTTATCTTTTTCTCTCTCAAATTTCTTTTAAAGAGGACAAGGAAGCCCAGATTATCTTGTTAATGTTATGCATGAATGTTTACTGATGAAACAGAAGGTTAATTCTTTTAAGATGTATGAAACAAATAGAAAAACTGATTTAAAAGCTTGAGCTGGGTACAAGAAAAAAACAAAACCCTTCATTTGTAAAATGCACTAATTTTCATCTCTTCTTCACCATGGTATAATACCTCAAAGTAAGCATGAAAGACATGAGAATTTCTGAGAAGTGATATCACTGTATGCAATCAGTGTGGATTTGAGTTGTTTCACCAAGGGTCAATCCTGTAGAAGAGTCCTGCATTTTCCAGTTTTAGACTAGCACTGCTTACAGTGTTTGTGATGCTAACATGCAGTCCACACAACCCCAACATTCACTGTTTTCTCAGCTGTGGAAAATGATGTTTTGCTCATTACTGCCAACCTGCTAGAGCTTCTGAATGCCAGCTTCAAGGTGAAAGTTTCTATGACCTATTTTCTTCCATCCAGAGATCTGTGATATAACAGCCAGAAGAACAACACAGATCACTACCCCAAAAGCTGATTTCAGTACTTTTTGTAACTGATTTTCAGTTACTTTCTTGGTTAATCTTAATGCAAATTTATTTTAGCTTGTGCTGTCTCTTAGCCTAAATAGCATTTCTCTAAGGAAGATCTAAATAGTATATCTGAACTATTGATTGTTTAGGCACTGGAAAGCTGTTTATATGTGTGCCTAGATATGTCTGGGCACCAGACTTGTGCCAATATGTGGAATTAAGTGAAATTATTACTTTTGTCTTAAGAATTTTAGTTTTGAAATATTGCAGTGGTTCAGAACCTTTTAACTGGTGGTATCTGAGGAAAGGACAGCTTTATTCCTTATTTACAAAGTACGCATAAGGCTTTGAAAATCTTGATTAATTTCTATTTTATATACCAGCTATGGTAATTAATTAGAAGTATTTTGACAGTAGCAGATATAACTTTAAACTTGTGTATTTGAGTGCCTGTCTCTGGATAATTGCATGGTTTGTTTATGTGGGAGCTATTTTTATATGTTTATCCTGTAATAATAGAGAACACTGTTGAACATTCTTAAAAAATATTGTGGCTATTTAAACCTATTTGCCCAACAGAATTGAGTAATTGAAGTCCTTAACACCTAAGTATCTTGACTTTGGCAGTAATGCTGAATTTAGATTTAGACAATTGTATATGTCATAAGAAAGTTTGGATGGATGCTACACAATAAGACGTAAAGCAGCACATCTGCTGTGTGTAAATTACCCAGCTCCCCTGCCCCCAAAAATACCCCAAAAACCCAGAAGCCAAACACAGATTCAAAATGTCTTTTTTCTTTCTTTCTTTCTTTTTTTTTTCCCTAAGTCTGAATGTGTAAAGCTGAGCAGCTGTTGGTCCAAAATTTGCAGGCCTGAAATCTCATTTTTTTTTTATTAAATGGTAGAAAATTCTCAAATTCTCACCTTTTATTTAAAACATAGCTTCAACAGGGAAAAGCTTTGATGTTAATCCCTGTTTATTTGCTTTGAGTGTAAAGCTTTCCTCTCCACCTGCCTCAAACTCTGGGCCATAGGTCAAAATTTAGTTCTGTTGTATGGGTGAGATTGTTTCTCTTCTAGGTCCAGAGCTTCAGTGAGGAGACCAAAGAAGGGTCAAAACTTTTGACCTCCAAATTTGGAAGATATGAGTTTTATATTGAAAAAGAAGATATTGTGAAATGATATCTAACTTGAAGTTTCTTTCAGATAAACCTAAGCAATTTTGGTCATCTAAAGTGTCCCTTTATTTGTTAGGGCTACAAGTAAGATTACAACTGTCATGCTTTAACTATAGACAGATGTTGAGAAATAGCTGAATGGATGAAGACCTTCAAGTTTCCCCTTATGTTGTGTTTGAAATTGAATTGATATCAGATATGTGCATGTGTACGTGCATATGAATGTGTGTGTGTGCATAGTTTCTATACGTGTGTATGTATAGATATATAGATATAGATTATCTTGAATTAATTTCTAATGTTTGCTCCATGCAATATAATTTGTGATTTTGCAGTGAATTGTTTTAGTTAATTAGATTATTCTGAATTGGTTCAAAATGACGACGGTTAGAAGTTGCTGCTTATCAGGTCTATTCCATTTCCTACAATCTGATTTATGTATATATCTGTTTTGGGTTATTTAAAACTGCTTATATGAGATATGCTTCACTGAAAATTAGTTGCTATGTCTGAAAGATTCAAAAATATTTTAATTTTAAAATAATAATGTGGAAACCATTTGTGCTATATAGGTATAGATAAAAATCTATCAATAGATAGAGATGAAACATTGCAAAATCACAGATAGCTCAGAATCAAATTGTATCTCAGCAGCTGATGTCTTTTGTGGGGATAAGCATGCTGTGAATATTAGCTTTCTGACACAGGGGTTGCTCCTGCTAGATGGAGTGGCTCACACAAAGAAAGGCTAAAGTATTAACCATGAATGTGGTGAAAACTGAGAAATCAAATGGTTTGCTTTATTGTGTTTTTTAAATATGTGCATTCTTTTCTTCTTTGTGTATATTAGTGTTTTTTCTAAACTACAAAATACTAGAATCTGATTTCTGACTTTGGATGTAAGGAGTGTTCCTGAAATTATTAACTTAGCTGATTCTTTAATATTTTTCTGTAGGTGTTAAGAATGTGTATATTCCTTTCCCACATTTGCATAAATAATTAGTTAATTTTGTGATAATTTTTTCTCTTACAAATTAAGCATGACTAATTGTCAAACAGAACTTCTTTTTCTGTTATAGGCAGATACCACTATTCAATACTGTCTAGAAGGACAATAGCACTCAAAATCTAACTTTGAGCTGTTTCCAGGGTAACAGAGATACAGCTACAAAACTGTTGCACTGAATGGAAGGAAACAGCAAATGTTTCCATTTTTCTACTATTTTTGAGTTTGAATGAATTAAAACCTAAGAATATCACTACTTCAGAAAGTGCAAGATGTGGAACTGGAGACCTGCACCTAGATTTCATTGTGTTTATTCTGTCACTTTTAGGTTTCTGCACATCTTCTGTAATTGCACAGGCAATGTCAGAAAACTTCTGAAATAAATCATCGTAGAGATTTTTTTTTTTTCCTTAGGGTTTTTTTTCTTTGTTTTGGGGTTGGTTGGTTGGTTTTTTTGGACAAAAACTTTTGTGTACTAGAACTGGCCCTTTCCCTGAATGAAACGAACAGATAAGGAAATTTTGTCATTTTTTATTATTACTTTCTAGGACTTTTTTCAGAAAATAACTATTTTTTCTTGTAGGAATTTTAGTTCAAAAATGAAAGAAAAAAGTACTAGAAAACGGAATTAAGTTAGTAAATTATGTACATGTCGGTTACTCTTCCATGTATGTGGCTAATTATATAGAATTTAGTGGGTCTTTTTGGAAGTAATATAATTGTAGGGTATTCCCAGTAGTTTGTCTTTCTCAATTTTGTTGAGCATAAATTACTTTTCCTCACTATAAAGGTTGACATACTAATCCCCATTTACCATTCTTGTGTCATTGAGACAACTATTTCACAACTAATGCTTACTAAATTAGAACATAAATAAAGCAACTGAGTTTTTCTCTGTGCTCCCGCTCCAGCCTGGGGGAGGTTTCTTGTAAATAGAGCCTCATTCCTGCAATTTAAACATCAGCTTCATACTTTCTCAAATATTGCAGTAAAAGGCAATCATGACAATGAGATAAGAAACAATTTGTTAATGAAATTGTGTCCTGTGTTCATTGGAGTCTGTCATTGTTTCCTTGCAATTCCTTTATCTGTCAGTAACATCCATCTGTCATGTTTGTCCCTAAATTACAGATATTGGTGTAAAGACTACTTTCAATTATGTATAAAATGAAAAGGTTTTAATGTAGAAGAGCTGTGGAGGCCTGGTTTGCCACAGCTGTGGCTAGCTAAGATCATAAACTGACAGTTCATCTCTCACTGGCTTAAACTGCATTGCTAAAATTCATAGTAATATTTAGAAGGTTGGTGTTAGATCAAAATATATATAATATAGTACTTCTAACAGATTACTTTGCTTAATTTGTGAATGAAGTTTTCCTACAGGAAGTACCCAAATTTGTGACACTAGCAGTCTCTCAGATTATTTTGTAGTAGACAGCATTTATGTTTTATATTAAAAATGATACAAATACTTTTCTCCTGTGGTAAAATGTACAAATAGTTTATAAATATGCAATATTTAAGTGTTCTTATATGATTATTATACTAGCTACAGAAGTTTGTGCTGTGCAAGGAGAAGTAGAAATGTCACGGAAAAGATGTTTTCTGAATCCTTCTCTCTCTGAACAGATGTTGTGACAGAATACATTTGTTCATTTTTCCTTAAGCTTTAGATGTAAAGTTAATGTCTAAAGTACATTAAAATGTCTTTCCTGGACTGCGATCAAACTTCCTTTAGAACTTTTTTCCATAAACTCTATTTGGGGTTAAAAGTAGGAAGCACAACTAATTATTACAATGGTTTTCATCATGTGATGCATACATTTATTTGTTTTTCCTCTAAATTTGCATGGCTCGTAAAATCACTCATGGAAGTATTTGTGCAATTTGTGCATAAATTGTCCAGAATTTATAATTAAATAATCTTCAATATTCAAATGAATATTAGCATCATTATTACCTTTGTTGAGACGAAAACTTCTTTGCAATTCTTGGTCAATCATTAAAGGGAGAGACATGGTTCTGTGCTTGAAGGAAAAAAAAAAATCATCAGTGTGAATTTCTCTTTTAAACTCAGACATGAAGCAACTTGTCAATGCTATTGTGACAAATCCATGATTTAACAGATATTATTAAGAAAACTGACTCTTTTACTATGTTCTGTATCTGTAAAGAATAGCTCTTTGCAGTTTTAAACTTGCAGGATGAGAGTGATCATTTTAGGGGCTAAAGTCTGAATGTGGTAGCTAACTCTGATAGCCATACACTAACAAAGTGGATTTGTCTTGTTTTCCCTGCCATCCCTGCATCCCTGCCATGAAAGTAGGCAAAATGGTGTTAGTCATCACCTGCAGCCAGACTGTCTTTTCAAAGGCACCACAGCCAGAAAAGTTTTCTAGGGGAGACAAAGATGATGGTACTTGTTTTCTGGCCCAGTCTCTTGGAGTCCACCCAAATGAATTAGAGTATGTTCAAGTTAAGTGCTCTTTTCCCTCCCCACCACCTGGAGTCTGCATCCCTTCAGATGGCAAGGTTTGCTCACTGCAGCTTCAGAATGCCTGAGGAATAAACATGCTTCCCTACTGAGTATTTCTGCATTAGACCCCTGAAAAGCAGTCACGCAGAACTCAACTCTTACAAATTGTATGGCCACAATCTTCATGCCCCTGGCAGATGAGGACAAATATGCAAATACTATGCATAGCTTAGGCTGTCAGTTAAATACAACCTGGGTTTGTCTATGTCTGTTACTTAAATAGCTATATAGCAGTTGCTGGCATTTCGTAAAACCAAAACAAAGAAGGCTAGAGAGGTTTTGATTCCAAAAACCATTTTTTCTTCCATGATTTAATATATAAATCCTTCTCTTCTAGCTCTGAGTCTTTCTAGGATAGTGAGAAGCATTTAGGAACTTTTTCTCTCTCTGCCTTTTGTAATGTCTGTGAACATGTTCGCAGTATCACCAAAACAATGCACATGCCATTAAATATACCAAAATAATTAATTCCAGTCCTATACATGTAAATTAAATGATTTTTAAAAGATACACTTACAAAATAAACTGCCTATGCAGTTTCCATCAGGTAAATAGTTGTTTCTCATAAATCCTTGTAACTTCAGAATAGTGACTAAAAAGAAGATTGCAAATTACCTTTCTTTGCTAATTAGTATATTGCTCTAGTATTGAAGTCACTGCTTGAAGTTAAGTTTTGGCTGACTGCAAATATACATCTGCAACAAATACATGGTGTTAGTCTGGTACACATTTGTGTGTCTCATTTTATAAAAAGCCCTTTCAAAATCCGAAGATTATCTTAATAAAAAACACCAATCAAACTCTTATAAACTGTTTCTCTATCCAGTTTAAAATATGCAGCAACTGACATAAGAGAACACCAGGCATACATTATTTTGTGGTTTGGTTTAAAAGAAGTACTGACTGTAATCATTATATGCAGGACACTTCTGTAACATTTTCCATTTTGGAGAAGACTTGATAATGAAAGGAGTAAATCAGATCTTGTCAGAGATATCCTGTCTCTTCCTTTGGCAATCCCACCTTTTCTTGTTCAAATAAGCTTGCTATGTCCAATAAATGAAAAGGTGGAGATAGCTTATGAGCACTCAAGAGTAATTTCTGCTTTCTGAAGTCAAATATTATTATGAAATATATAGCATATATTTTCTATCATATTTTCAGGGGTTTTTGCATACATTGCATTTCTACATTTATATGAAAAGCTTTACTAAAGGTAAAGCTTTAATAAATCTTCAGATGCACGTTTAAAGAATAATAAATATAAAATGTACAGGCTTGGAAACTGATAGAAGTTTCCTTAGTTTCTATAAAAAGAAAACCTTGTCTAAGAAAATATCTAAAACTGCAATACTTTGCTTTTGTTTTAATTTGAAGTCCAGACAAAGAGATGTTATGTTTCAAGCTACTACAGAATTAATTTCTCATCTCTTAAAAGGACCATGTTTGTAGCACTATGTGCTTTTTCATGTTTTGGTTTTGTTTTGTTTACCTTTACACTTTTAATATGGAATCAAGTTCCAAATAGTCTTCTTCTGTGTATTTTCTTTTCAGGGGATAAATGCAAGCCTACTGAATACAGTGAAGTGAAAAATATGTTACTGGATCTACAGAACCAGAGATACATTGCACAATCAAAAGATAATTCTGTTGGTGAGAAAATGGCATTAAAGAAACTTCTTACAGATCAAATGTTCAATTATTTTGATTCAGACAACAATGGACTTGTGGATACTAATGAGTTATCTCAGGTAAGGTTTAATTTTTGTTTCTATTAGCACGGTGACTATTCAGATGCCTTTTTCAGGATATGTAAAAATGGAATATAATGTAGAAAATGTGAGTCTCTGAGATGGAAAACTTCATTTGAGAATTTTTGAATGGCTAAATTATTCAGAATTTTTGTAGTGATTATTTAGAAATATGAATATAATGCTTTGAAATATATTGCAGTGTGTTAGAACACTCTAGGCTGCTGTGACCGTGAGTTGTTTTATTATCCATGGCACACCATCATCAAGTCCAAGTGTATAGATGTATTGTAGAAGTTGAAAACAATTAAAAATATTGAGGTAAATCACTTCTGTAATACTAAAGAAGTGTTACTGCTTTATCTTAGTTAGGTCTAGAGAAGTACAGAAGAAATCTTGCCAAGAGAGTTCATGGTGGTCTCTAAATAGCAAATTTTAACTAATAACAGATCTAAACCAGTAATTGCTACTCTGGTAGGCATAGCAGCACTAGCTTTAATCTACCTAAAAGGATTGATTCTATTAAAGTGTTGAGAGGGCAAATGTACCTTGATTTACTAGAGGTCTGTGTTTGAGAAACCTAATCACGGCTAAACTGTATTAATGAGTCTAATACTAGGCAGCTGATTAAAATTAAAAAAAAAAAAAGGATTTTTTTAGATGTGAGTGTTGAACATTATCCTGTTCATGGATATGGCAGTGTTATGAAATATGCTGGAGTTATCATTTCCATACAGCTAACTTTGAAAATTTTAATTGCAGTTCCAAGGACCAGACGGTGATTGCAAATATAGGTATCATGTCAGCTACTAATACACTATTTCAAAAGATTGATTTAAAAAATTTTTTCTGTATTTTTCCAATATTGATTTTTCCTGCAGCTCTTAGAGTCTTTCAGAACTTCAACTTTTAAGGGACTTTTATACCTGTATATATATTACAAAAATAATTAAATAAATAAATTATTTAATAATTAGATAATTAATTATTAAATAATAATTTATCTATGAATATACTATATGAATAGATAAAATAGATAGGAATCACATATATAGATTTGCAAACTATACTTAATTCTTCTCTATTCAGTTGCTACATGTATACTTTTCCTTTTTATGTGTGCGTTAAACATAGTTTTAAAATAATTAAAAAATCTTCCATTATTGTGTTTTCAAAATTTCTGTGCATACTTTTCTCAGCATGCTTTTTATTCTATAAAAAGGAATTATAATGGCAGATGTAAAGTAGTTCTTTTTCACAGGTATGGAAACAAGTCATCCTTAAGCCCCAAATACGTGGGTTTTGCTTTTGCTAAAATTCATTGCAAAAACATCAAACTATTCAACCTACAGATGAATTTAAAGTATATTCACTGTTAGTGTTGTTTGCATTGTTATTGTATGGTTTGATAAGAGGCTCAATTCTCCTCCCCATGAGTGACCCATGCTGGAGCAGTCAGTTCCTGAAGGACTGTGCCCTTTGGAAAGGACCGATGCTGGAGCAGTTAATGAGGAGCTGCATCCCATGGGAATGACTCCTGCTGGAGCAGTTCATGGAGGACTGTGTCCTGTAGGAGGGAAAGACTGAGAGGAGTTCTCCCTCTAAGGAGGAAGGAGTAGAAAAGAGAGCATGTGATGAACTGGCTGCAGCCCCCATTCCCTCTCCCCCTACTCTGCTGGGGAGGGAGAATATAGAGAATATTTTCAGTGAAGTTAAGCCCCTTGGAGGAAAGGAGTTTTTAATATTTAGTTTTATTTCTCATTTATCTTACTCTTGTCAGATTGGTATTGAATTCAGTTAATTTGTCCCCAGGCTGAGTCTGTTTTCCCCATGACAGAAATTAGTGAGTGATTGCTCCCTCACTTTATCTTGGCCCATGAAATTTTCATAATCCAGTCAGGGTCAACCATCCACAGGGAGACATTACTGTACTCCTGAAAATGTTCTCAGGATTATGAGATTTTTTCTCAGTTGTGGTCAAAGTCAAAATTTTGAAATCTGCCGAGTTGTTGTAAATAATAGCTCCTGTCTGCAATTTAATTATAATCATATTAAGGGGATATGAAAGGCAACATACTTGCTGTGGAAAACAAGGACTCCTGAAGTTAATTTATGTTCACGAGAATATTGAATTTCAGTTTATAGTGCATCTTAAATTTTACATCTTGTCAATCTTGCTGTGTAATCAGGCCCTTGGATTGCATTTATTATCTCATAGGTGTCCATATAGTCATCCTACCTAATGTAAAATTGAAATGAATTAGTTGGAGATTGGAAATGGGGACAGCAGCATTCCAATTTTATTGATGTATTTTGGAACAAAAGTCATAAGGTTATTGAATTTGCATTGTGATGCAAGAAAAAAAGTATTTTTCTCCCCAAAAAAGTAAAAGTATTGTTCTTCTTAAAAAAAACCTATTTCAAACAGTAAGAAATGTTTGGGGATTTTGGAGTTGTTTTTTTGTTTGTTTGGTATGTTTTTTGTTCGGGGTTTTTTGTGGTTTTGTTTTTCGGGGTTTTTTTTTAATACTTCAAGAATGATAGCAATACATTAAAAACTGGCAGACTATTTTTTTTTCTAATGTTTGAACAATTCTAGCATCTGGGTATAATATTTTTCATGGCTTTGTAGTCCAGTACAGAATTGCAGCTAAAAAAGAATTTTAACTCCAATTCACTGTGTAAATGTAATAGGAAAACAGTGGGGTTACATAGCTCATGCAGGCTCAATGGACATTTTTTTCCAGTATAAATTCTTCTCTGCCTTGACTGCTTTAATCGTTATGTGACTCATTTAATGTTTTACTTTCCAAGTCCTGTATTGGCAAGTGAGATGTGGCTTGGTTTTAAAAGGACTTAGGAATTCAACATTTTAGACCACTCTGTTTTGAGAAGTAGGTACTAACCAGAGAGAGTATCTGTCTTTCCAAACTAACAGCTGTGAAACAGGCAGGATTCTCATCATCTTCATCATCTCTGAGCAATGTGTCTGCAAGGTTTCCAGTAAGGTGAGGTGGTTCCTTGAAGGGTTTGATTTGTTTTTAAAGCACTTTGGCGCATTTTAAATGAATCCAAAATAATGAAAGATAATTGAATCTTCTGGTTAGCTATGAATGTTCAGTTGTTAACAGACTCATTGGTTTATCTATTTTATCTTATGCAAAATCAAACTGGAATTTAATAAAAATTTGTAAATTAAATACCAGTGTTTCTATCACTGTGGACTGCTTGATTACTGTATATTGGTTTTGCTGTATAGAAGAGGAAAAAGAGCAGAAGTGTTGTGGGTAGGCATGGGAATAAAATGTGTTTTTCCAGTTATGAATGCAGTTATTCTACTCTGGTGGAACTGCCATTTTATGAGCAGTAAGCCTTTTCTACTTGCCATCAGTGAAAGATGCATAGGCTCTAAAAATGTTTCATTGCTTAACAATGAAATTCAAGGTTCTTTTTGAAGGAAGAAGTGTGTGAACTGAAATAATCTATACTTGATTAGACTTAGAGGGTTTTTTTTTATTTATTTCCTACACTAGTGAACTAAGAAAGCAAAATTTTACAGAAAAGTGACATAGCTTGAAAGCAAGTTGAATATGTAGTAGTAGTAGTAGTAGTAATAATAATAATAATAATAATAATAATAATAATAATAATAATAATAATAATAATTTTGCCTTCCTTTCCCTCCTTTCAATTATCAGGTTTTAGATTCAAAAACAGAAGTTAGCATCCTTATTTATGAACTGGTATCTGTAACTTCAAATACCTGAATATTTTTCTTTTACTTACCAGCTTAAAGTAGGACAAATGAAAATACATTACATTTCTATAAAACTCATCCTTACTTCTGCAAAAACTAAGTATTTTTGTTTTTTTTTTCTGTATTAATGATGATACTTTTGCACTTTATGCCAGCCGATACTTCATGGGACTTGTTTGCAGAGGCACAACTTATATAAATTGCATCTCTCTGTCAGACTTTGTTTCTTAAACTGATCAAAAAACTTGGTTGGACCTTGGCTTTTAAATTTTTACCTTCATGACTTCTGCTTTTGCATCTAATCAGTGCTGTCAGTAAGAGTTATTTGGAGGGCTTGGAACTCAGAGAAGAGATAATGAGTCTATCTCATCTTTGTGTTTTTGATCAATTTTGGTTTTCACTACATAGGCAGAAGAAAATTTTGTATGTTGAGTTATAGTTCTATTTATTTTCTGCCATTAATTAGGGACACATTATTTAGCTTGCATTATCTATTTTTACTATCACTAATCTAGGAAAAAAACTAAACATGTGCTATATTCAATTCTAGGTTCAAAATAAATATAAGAACCCTACATGAAACTTTCAAACTGGGGGAATGTAAGACTCTGTTAGGGAGTAGTATTGAGATAAAGCTTACAAACACTGTGAACGTCATACAAACTCCAACATCTTGATCTTTCTTAGGTGCCTTTGATTTTATCAAGTAGCAGCATTTCCCATTATATTCTTGCAGGCTGTGAAGGAAGCAGGAGTGAGCTTCATTTCTTGAAAAGATTCAAAGACTGGTGCTAACTGGAAGTGGGCACAATGGTGTAGGATTTTGTTTGCACTCACTGTTTTATCTTGGTTAAATCCAGAGCCACAGTCTCAGAGTGATGGGGGTTCTGGGTTTAGTTCTGAGATGTAGAATTTTATCCAGCCTATCTATATGGCCCTAATAGCTATTCTGGTCTTATGCTGTGAGCTAGGCATCTGTAGCATCATATTTGCAGACACCAAAGGACACATTTGCATCTTCTGAGTCAGATTAGGTCTTCCCTCTGCTAAATGCAGAATGGGAAAGGCAGGAAAATGTGCCTCTCATTGGAGTAGTTTGCAGAAAGGCATCTCATATCTGAGCTATGGAAGTTGATCAGTTTGGGATAGTCTTGAGGTAATACCTTTAAATGAAATTGAGCACTTGCCTTTGAAGGGCACTAGCTGTGGGTTTAGCAGTTCTGGTATCTGCTTGGGGATCTCTGTATCATTCTGTGATGCACAAGTCCTATATCTTTACATATATCAAAGCTATCACACTACTATAAATAGAGGATCGTGTTGCTGCCCTACGGGACTTGGTGGTAAATTATAAGAATATTGATTTAACTAAATTAACAGAAGTTAAAGCAAGGAACAATTTACCAACTTTTATTATCAATTTGGTTTCATTATTAATCAATTATTTTAATTTGTAAAAAGTTATACTGCTATGGAAGATGGTGAAACAAGTAATTGAACCCCCCCTTTATGCAGTCAGAATTAATTTGGAGCAGAGTTCTCCCAATGCCTGGTGTTTGATGTACTTGGTGTTTTATTGAGCACTGAGCGGCGCCGTTGTGATGAGGTACTTGTTTTTAGGGGAGATGAATGCATGTTAACTGAGTGACCATATTTGATATAAAGGAAGGTTTTGTTTGTGGGTGTATTTATGTAGCATTTTCCTTGGAGAGGGAGGTATATAAAGACCATTAATCACAGGCAAGCAAAAAACCGTTGGCCAGTAACACTTCAGGAAGGGTGGGCTAATGAAGGATGTGTTATGTTATTCGTGGTCTAGTTTCATATGATCCACATATTTTTCATTTTGCCTGTCAGAAATCACATTAAAAGGGATGGAACAATCTATTCTGATGTGCAGTTTGTAATTTTTAACCAGATTAACTTTCCCAGTTTTCTAAAATTTGGAGTTGTATTGACAAAATTTCTCAGAGGCTCTGAACTGAGGTGACAGTATGGTGTTTCATAGGAAATAGATAATTGTGTGCTATATCTTTTAGACATTTAATCTTTTCCAGAAAATGCAAATCCTTCCTCCATGTTTCAAAGACTATTAAATTCCAATTGATAAATTTCATTTTTTGGAAAAGACATATTTAGTTTGGAAATGTAGGTAAGTTTCTAAGTTTTCAGTATTTATAGGGTATCACCATTAACCATGAACAGTTTTGCTGTATATTCTGCCTTTTACTAGTTTACAATATTAAAAGTAAATGCTTCATTGGCTTTATGCAAATTCAAACTAAAAATAGTGGGCATAAGTATTTGTGAACCTTCTCTGGTATGAATTTTTAACTTAAAAGTTGGAAATAAAATAATCCATGTTTGACCTGTATGGCACAATCATAAAATTGTGCAGACAATCTTAATCAGGCTTTAGCCTTTATACTTTATTTCTAGGTTGTGACTTGCTAAAAATGTTGCCAGCTTTTCTTCTGCCTCACTAACAAATCATTGTTTAGGTTAACTGAGGAGTAGACAGCCTGGGTTTAAAGAATTGGCTTGAGAAACAGTTTCCTTGTATTTTACTCTTCCCCATGGACAGAAATTAATAAATTAATAGAATTTTAAATTTAAGGTGCGTTGTTGGATCATGTATGAAACACAAGTGTCATTGCATGATGGTCTATTACACACGTGGAATTTTATTCTATTTATCCTACACTTTTAAGTAAAGTAATGTCTTGCAAAAAACTTCTGTAAGGAAGTGTGCAACTTTAATTTGTCAGGCAGTCATATTGGCTTTTCTGGAGTCTCATATAGCTTGTTACTTCATATCACAGTTGATCTGCACTTCAAATTGCTACAGAAACAGGTAGTTTTTCAAAATCCAAACCCCCACATCCTGAGTTGTACCTGGTTCTGAGTCATATCTCGTGATAGAATATTAGTCTCCTCCCCCTTCAAAAGGAAAAGCCAACCAACAACCCAAAAGTTCTCTGAAGGTTAATTTTTCTTCTGATCACAGAGTTCATCTGATCCACAGATCCCATTGGAAAATTGGGAGATGGCTAGATGCTGCACAAGAGAATTCAGGTTGGAACAGCTCTTATAGCAGGAAATCACAGACACAGATAATTAGATTAATTATCATATGAAATCCCTTCTGTATCTTCTAAAATCTGTCCTCACAGACTCACAGGTTGGACGGTTTATCAATATTTTCTAAAGAATTCCAAAGTATATCACCAGCATAAAAATGTCTGTACAAAAACAAGCATCGGATATTTTATCTGTAATCAAAATGATAGGTTTGCTGTCAACAAAAATTAAGTAATTGCCAGGATGATAACATGTACCTGTCTGTAGTATCAGTATTTGAAATAGTAGAATCATTCTATCCAATACTTTTTAAATTTTTTTTTAAAATATGTTTCTTTTCATTTATCCTTGGTCAATTTGAACAGATAATAGATTTTAGTTTGAAAAATGGAAGCTGAGAACATTGATTTTAAATTTAAAATGTGGTACTATAAAGCCAGGTGATTTGGGGATTTAAAAAAGGTTTCCTTCAACCTTAGGTGTAAAGTTTCATCTTTATTTGTACAATTGAAGATAGTGAAAACAAGCATTTAAAACAATGAAACAATGAGAGTATTCATACTGAATATTTATGGCCTTGAAATTTCTGTGATCGCTAAAGTTTCCATTATACACCATTACATATTTGGTTCTTCTTGTATAACTGTAATGGGTTTAGAGTTACTAATTTTCCCAGACTACACTTTTGTCCTTTATGTACCAGCTGCAAGATCTATACAATTTCATATTTTCTTAATTCACTTTAATGTGAGCTCAATAAAAAGGCTTTTAAAGGATAGGAAGTAGTTAGCACTAATATTCAGGTAGCATAGTATGTATTTTTAATTGATAATAGCAAAAGCTGGTTTTGTAGTGATTTTTCTTATCTTTGTAAATGGTTTTCATGCTCTCTAATGTACTAAAAAAGTGATTATCCTTTATAATGCTTTTATATTATTATGTAGGAGATGACTTCTAGTAGCGTAAAATGTTTGTGTCTTTTTCTCTAATGCTTGTGTTATTCCCTATTATTCTTTTAGGTATTTTGTGTTTACATGACTAGTAACTGGATAAATTCCTTTGCAGAACAACTGAAACACAAAAAGCCCCTGTATCCCTTGTTTTTCAGAAGATATTCTCTGGTGTTACAAATTTAATAATGGTTTTGCAATTATCATAGGAGACTGAAAAAGGGTTGGAAGAGTATTTATTTTACCTAGAAATTAACTGCAGCTAAATTTTTTTCAGTGCTTAATATAAAACTGTAAACTGTGCAATATTGCACCGAAAAGTTGCCTTAGTTTTGGCTCTCTCAGTTATGAGGTAGCACTTCTAATACATGCCCCATATAATATGACAATTCTAAATTCCTCTCAGCATCCTAAAAATTCCTCAGCTGGAATCTAACTAGATGTCTATGACATACACAGACTAAAACAAAATGGTGCATATATTAAAGAATGTTTCTCTGGGATAAATTCATCAGAGTTAGACATCTACCAGCTATTAATTTGATCTATTTACAAATTGTATGCGTCCCCACTGAGAAACAGGAGCCTTTTCAGGTCAGCTACTTATATAACAGGTTTGGGTAAGGTAATAGGCTTGCCAAAAGCCTGTAAGAACTTGATACAATTAGCAGGGTAGTAAGAGTTTATATTAGCTAATTTTGGAAGTGTCTGCATTTGGTTTCTGTAGGTTAGAAATTAGAGGAAAAAGACATTATGCCATTTATACTTGGGAAATTAATATTTTAGGTATATTTGAATGTTTCCTAGTCCCCATTCCTGTACATATAAAGTAAAATCAGCTTTACAATTCCCAGTGTCTTTATAGTGCTTCAGTCTGTCTCCATTATATGCTGTGTATATACTAAAAAACTTTTCTGTAATTTCAGAGAGTCTGTCCTAAAGGTATTAACTTTAAAAAGTGTAATAAATAATTACAAAGTAGCTGAAAATCCCTGACTTTACACAGCTGCAGTTCATTGCCCCACAGCAACCTTAAAATGATCTATTAAATGATTATTAGAAACAATTAATTATACCAGAGAACTCAAAGAGCGCAAATGTAATTTCATGGTTATAATTTTCTTGTCAGGTAATAAAACGGGATGAGCTTGGCAAGGAACTGTCTGACTGCTCCGTGTTCGATTTGCTGAAATATGATGATTATAACAGTGACAAGCACCTAGATCTAGAAGAGTTCTACAGAGCTTTTCGTAAGTACCAAGGCTGGCCTCTTCCTTGAGTCTTACTTTCTCTTACTCTGTTTTTCTGAATGGTGGCTTTTGATTTTTGAAGCATGAGACATTTGGATGCTGTACTTAAATTGGTGCAATTTAATAGTCATGAAACAGCAGAAATTTTTTTTAGCAGAAATCAATGATACCCAGTAGCTTCCTGATTTATGAAGGAGTTTGGTAATGGGGAATTCATGGATAATCTTTCTTGATGCCAACATGGATGGATAAGTCTGTGTTGTGTGCAAGGGGCAAATAGTGTGGTCAAGGCATAATCAATAGAACCGAAATACCTCCCTGCACTTTTGTTTATGAGTGCTGATAAGAGCATTTTTGACAAACACAGAAAAAAATTGTAACACTTCTCTTTGGTGCCTTATGGCTTCAAAGGACTCAGAAGGAGATAAAGACTTTTGGTGTAGTTTTGCAAGGTATTTGTTCTCTGGATGCCAAAGGGGTCTCAGGACAAATGTGTGTAGGACAAACAACTTGACCAAATCACTGGGTTAGCAGACAGAAGATGTTAAGAGCTTTTATACAGTATGTTAAAGGTAATATCCATATATTTTGTTATATGCAAACTGATGATTTTTCACTCTTGTCTACCTCAAATTCAAGATTCAATCTTGAAATCTGACTTCGGTTTAAAAGCTCTTGCTCCAAACTCCATAACATGGCAGTACAGAACATCAAGCTTGTCCTAAATTTGTTTTATAATGACTTACTATACATTGACAAGTCTATTAATGTATCTTTATTTTGAGTAATTACAGACTGTTGCTTTAGTCTTCTTGTAGTTTATCTTTGGGCAGACAAGCACTCATCCACTTCAGGGGATGTCAAATGAAAAAGGGATAAAAAACTGCTTAAACTATAAAGTAGTGAGTTGATTAGAAAAAAAAAAAAGGCACGGAAAGCAAAAAGAATAAACATGAAATGAATAATCAAGACAGACTGCCTGCAAGTGTCTTAGTTTTTTACCATTGAATTAGATTTTTATTTCTCTGAAAGTCTTTCAGAAAGTGTGATTTTGTGATGCAGCTTAGCTGAACAAATTACTTACTGCTCCTAAAAATAACTTGATCCTGCTTCCTGAGGTTATCTGACTGGCTTTCTTGCAGTGTCCTAACAGTCACAGTCTCTCCTCTGAGTCACTTACTAAGTCAGCAGAAAAATATTCACTGTCCACATCCTGCCCCAATCCTGTTTTGTGACCTGAATTGATTAAGTGAAGGGTCAGACCATAACTCATGCAAAAGTGTGAGCAGACACAAGAAATAAGGTGGAGGAAGAAAATGGGAGCTATTAGGACATTGTGATGGTGAGGTAAATTAATTCATCTGCAGCAGCAAAACACTAGGAAATACCTTAATTTCTTTTTTAAAGGTTGTGATACAAGTTTGGCTTACAAAAATGTACAGAATTATACAGCATCTGTGGAAAAACACACATTGGCTGTGATTATATGGCTAGATGTTGTACTTCTAGATTGTGATTAGGTGCATAGATGTAGAAATTGATAAAGAAGCCTTTATCATATACAGCAATCCTAGAAGGTTAAAGGCATGTTTAAAGCATTAGCATGATTTTTGTAAACATTGTATTAATGGAAGCATAGCATTGTTCTTCGAAATAAGATTTTGATGTGTCTCTGAGGGACTATTTTGTATGGTTGTAAAACTCCAGACATAAGAATAGCTTTTTGTTATGTATTTTTAATGGATTTTTGAATAATGAAAATAATTTCCATATGGTATGTTAAGCATTGCCTTAATATGAATGTTAATGAAAACATTAGATTATATAAGATTAGGAATCATTTAGGTTTCTTTGTTGCAGTAGTGAGGACCCTATTTAAATCTAAAAGGCTGTCTTGGAAGATGATTTCCAGAGTAAGATTCATTCTTCTATGTCATTAACAAAACTTAGGTGTATTCATTGCATATTGAAAAAGAAAACCTAAAACCAGCTGCTACTTCATTGTATGGTGTGTGCCCAGAAAGCCAAAGAAATGTGGCAAAGTATTAGGCTCTGTAATGAAGATAAAATAAATACTCTTGAAATAAATTTGAGGATTCACTGTAGTTCGATTTAATTTTGTCTTAAGAGAGTTTGAATTCATTTAGTTTGACCTATCTCACCAGCATTAACAAAAATTATATAATGCTATAAAAGTATACTAAGCTGAGCAAAACCAAAACCAATTGAGTGTGGCGCCTGGTCACTCGACTGGGGCTCTTATGGCGAAGCAAGATGACACAAAGCTGAAACCAAGCTCTCCACACCAGCCATGCCAACCCAAAGTAAAGCAAATGTGACAGACCCTCTCCAGAGGCCTAGGGTGTTTGCCTATGGCAAAGCTGGTGAGATGTTAGTAGTAATGTCAAGCCTGGATTTACCAGGATAAAGAGAATTAATATAGACATGGAACCAGATCCATGTATGAAAATGTACACAAGAAGCAGCACAACACATCTTCCATGCACTATGCCACAAAAAAATATCTCTTCAGTTAAGCATCCACCTACAAAATAATTATACATTTTGATTTCTTCAATAAAGTGACATAGGAAGGTTGCAAATATTTATTCCAAATAGAAATAAACCTTTTTTTTCCCCTCAGGATTTCCTTTAAGTACTTAATACTTTCGAATTTACATTCTATTTTATTATACAGTAATGATTTATTCTTTTTCCTATTATGTTACATTTTAATTATATGTTGTAACTTTAAAATGATCCCATTTTACAGTATAGAAAAGATAATTTTTCACCACTTTGGACACTTTCAAACATCTTGAGCAAATGGAAAGCAAAACAGGAAAGTTTTTTTCTCCAAATTACTTTCATAACTATCTCATGAATGAAAGATTATAACTGAGTAATGATATTTCCAGGGGATTGTCTTCTAAAACATGATAGTGTTACTTGTTATTTGGAGACATTTAAAAGACTTAGCCATTAATTCAAATAAAAAAGTTCTTCTAGAATTTTTTGACCTCTTGCACGATCCCATCAATTGAACTTGACTGTGTGTTTTTCATGTTTTTTTCCATTTGTTTATATTTACCATTATAATGTACATATGGAACCTAATCTCAGTTTAATACCTGCTATTCCCAGTGGAATTGCCTCTATCCCTAATTTTAATGAAGGGGTAGATTTGAGAAATGTTGAGCTCTCATTGAAGTTTGTGCAACTGCTAGAATGTGTTACTGACTTCTATTCACTCAAAATGGCAGTGAAGAAAATTTGGCTTTGCGATGATGGAGAAATTGATCCTATTCAAAGCTTCCACACAGAATTCAAAGGAGTTGATTGTTTGTTTGTTTGTTTGTTTGTTTGTTTTATTTGTGTAAAAGAAATGGGTGTAATATGAACACAGAAATGCTAAGGCAAAGTGGTAGAGGTTGGGCAGGGCATTTGGGGTCACAGCACCACAGTTTTTATGCATGGCAATACCACAAGAGCTCTTTTCAAGCCAGTTTGTACCTAGCACTGGTAAAATATAAAATGTACAATAGTTAATAAATATCCTTTAAGTCTTATTTGAATTTGATCAACATTAAAGAGGTCTCATTTTCTAAAAGTAATTATCCCTCAGCATTTTTTATTGAGCATGGAAGAACTTTTGAGAAAGCTGGAGAAGGTGTGAGAAAAGGCATAAGGGAAATTTGTGTCCTCAGCCTTGGCCTAAAAGGGGGATAGTGGTAATCAAGCATACTACTAGTGTGCACTTTTCCAGCTGTGATTTCAAATAGTATTTAAAAACACTTAGGTAAGATTTTGAACACAGATAGGATTAAAAATCATATTCATTGTGGTGTTCAACAAACTGCTCCATTAAAGTAGTTTCTTTTTAAAGAATTAAGCAATTGCATTTTATTTAAATAAGAATGCCTATCTTTGGAATTAATTATAAGTGTTCTTTCATTAGCATTTGCAGGTAGGACTTTTTTCATTGGCGTACTTAATTAGAATTTTTCCTCACAAATACCAGCAATTCTATTTTTAACTCCAGCAGTAGAAAAGGAACAACCTTAAGGGCAAAGATGAAGCATAGGCTGTTTTAAAGGTATTAATATGCACATAATTCTGTATCTATACATACATACATACACATGCTTGCTTGTATTCTGTGATTTACTTTAGACAGTCTCATTTTATCTGACAAAATGGATACACATTAGACTGGACAGCCAAATGTAAATAACTGTGTGCAGTGGAATAAAAAAAATCCCTTTCCCCTTTCACAAGGTCAGATGCTGAGGCAGTAACAAACAGTGAATATATCTCAGCCTTGAACATTTCTGCCAAGCTTCACAGAATGTTGCAGACAGATGAAGATGCTTACTGGCTTCTGAAAAGTTTTACCTGCAATTTTCTGCCTATAGGCTTTCATATCATAGGGGGGGCGGGGGGTAAGTTGTAGTGCTGCTCCTAATTATTTGTCTGCTATATTCCATAACAGTTTCATTAAATCAATAGTGTCTGCAGACAGGAACCTGGAAAATCACTTCCTCTAACATAGGTAGATAAAGCGGAAAGTTTAGCTCTAGTTGGATTTTTGGAGCTTGGGACTGAAGGAATCAGCTGATTCAGTCCTCCACTTCTTTGGCCACGCCATGTAAAATAGTATCCTAAAAGTGATCCAATTCCATCTTAGTGTTTTGTTTTGCTTTTCTGCATTCTTTCCTCATCCAGTCTCAAGCTAAAGGATATTTTATCAGCAAACATTTTTTTAGACGGGGAAGGATATATTTAACTTTTTCTGAAAGGACAGGCAAAATCCTAAAATGAAGGAGCTGAACAAAAGCTAAAAGGGTTGTGGAATACAGTTTATTTGTTCAGTAATGTAAATCTCAACCTGTGTGTTTCCTTTATTTTTCAAAGGTTTTCTTTCTTTGGTTCATGTCTCCTGTGGTATCATGATAATTTTGTGTTCGCTGTAAATGTTGTCTCCTTTTGTTTTTCTTCTAGTGTTCTTTCCTAAAATAAATAAGCTTACTTGTTTTCCTCCTATATAAATAAAATTTCAATGCAGATACTTCAAGTGGCCTTCATGGTGGGCTGTAAAATCTCAAGGCATAGCACAAGGAAATAAATAGTAATAAATTATTCTGTTTGTTCACTCAGCAGATGTATATGTAGGCATTTGTCTTTGTAATTTCAGTGGAAAGACTTACACTAACTTAGACATTTATGAATAAAACTGATTGAATACAATAAATATAAACCCCAAATTTATTTTTCATAATTGAACTAAGAGCTCTGTGTATCAACTGACATTCTTCATAGAATGAAGGGAAAAAAAGCAATGTCTGTCAGAATTGATTCCTATTGTAACTATTCCTATTGTTACTGTTCTTAATGTTGTCTAATGCTCAAGAAAAGGGGCAACAGAAGGGCTTTGGGCACTGAGGACTTCACTGTAAAAAATACCCCATGACATATAAGAAAGTGTGAGAATTATCTAAGCAGAACAAAATATGACTAATTGCATTCTTCTATGAACCATGCTTTTTAGTTTTGCTGGAATTACTTGTGCTTTCAGGCATCACTCAACACTGTTAACAATATCTAATCTGTTGTGCAGCAGTTTTTGGGTATCTTGTATGTTGCTGCTGTATGTACTAATGCTGAATGTATTTAAAAGTACTCACAGTTTTGAAACGACATTCAAGTCACAGATACCAAATTGGGGTTTCAGGCACACCTTGTGGTTGAAGAATTGGTATGAAGTGATTTATATACCTCCAGTAATAAGAGATATTATGGAAATTTTTGATCTAGTCCAAAATTACAGAACTTGCTTTGGGCTCCCCATTTAAGAGAAACTTTGAGGTCAGTGACTTATATGACTGTCCAAATCAGTACTTTGTTTTATCTTGAATCATGTGGAAAGGAAGCAGCCAGAGGTTCCTATACAGTGGTCATTATGAACACATATGCTTAATTGTTGTATTCTCTCAGTCCTGAAAAAATATTCTAAAACATCACTGCTTTCATTATAATAGCTCTACTTCTACTTTAAGTTGTCATATGCAATAATTACAGTTGCATGTTCAGAAATTGTGTTTTTTTGAAATGTGAATCATCATTTCTGGAGCAAAATAGACAAGAATTAAAAAACAAACAACCCTGCAACAAAATCTAAATTTTAAAAAGGCCTAGACTGAATTACTCAATGAAGCAAATGAGACTTCCCATGGATTCCTTAAGTTTCTTGAAGTCCACAAAGGCTAATTAAAAAAAACCCTTATGTAATTTATATTTCAAGTTAATTAAATATGAGGTCTCAAATATTGTATTTACTGTGTAATCTGAGTCGGAGCTTTATGGCTGTGATGAGTTTTCAGTAGTAAAGCATGTTAACAAATAGTAGAGGAAACATTTTCTGAGGGAGGAAGAGGTATTATTCTGTCTCCTGCTACCATTAATTCCTTTTCAGCAACAACTTGAGTGTATTAGATTGTTCCAGGGGGTGCTGTATTTCACCACTAGCCTCTGAAAACACCAGTAAACATCATACTGAGCAGGAGCTGTTGGACTTCATGGTAATTTTTTTGCTCAGTCTGATCTATCTCTCAAATTCTTACCTGTGCTATAAGTACTTTCAATCTAGAGAATCTCAGCTGGAAGAAAATACACTCTCTTTTATTAGTGGGCTGAACTTTAAACTGATGATTAGAAACAAGAGAATATCTAAGGTTTTAAATATTGTTTCATGGATTGAAGTAGTGTGCCTGAAATTTCTCACATGCCACTAAGTCAACTCATTTTGATGCCAGCTGATTTTTCTTCATGTTTTGGGGGAATCAGGTAACATATTTATGGCCACCATAGGTTTGCATGAGTAAATAAAACAAATATATCACAGGCTCTTTGGGCATCCCACTCAAGAAACTAGGAGATGTTTATGAACCTTGAGCTCTGCTGATCTCTAATCCTATCAGTGCATTTACCTGGAGGCTTTTGCCTGCTTTGGTGATGTAAGTTACTAGAGATAGCAGTTATGAAGTACAGGATTGCAGAGGGTGAGGACTGGAACAGAACACCTTAGTTATAGTAGCATTGTTTAAGACAAGGGGATTGGTGGAGGCTGACTTGCATGGCGTTTGTCACTGGCTCAACCTGCCAGAGACTCTGAATCTTACATGTCTTTCAATGAGCTAATTCTGGAGAATGACACAAATGGTGGGGGAAAAGTAAACACCAAACAATTACATATATTTGGCTATGGTTAGCAAAGTACCTCAGTAATTCATCTGTTGCTTATTGCTCAGGACTCAGTTATCTGTGGTGAGGTATAATGTTGTTGCTAACATTTTTGCTATGTTGTGAACTATGGGAATATTGTCATATCTGCAGAGCAGTGTACCTGTGGGTTTAGGCTATGACTGATGTTCCAACATCCACAAAAGCCTTTATGTAGATGTTCTAAAGAAATTTCATGGAAAATTTAAAATAATAATTTATAATTAGTTTCCTTTATTGACTATTTTAAAGGAAGCTCTCTTTCTTATTAACGGGGGTGAGGTGGAGAGAAGAAAGATGCTATCAGAACATAAGAAGTAATGACTGGGTATTAAAGGAGACAATCACCAGCTAATCCACAAGCAAGAACATTAAGTATCTCTACTTCAAGGCAGAATTACTCATCTGGAACTATCATGAATATTAATAGCTCATAAAGTATTATTTAGTAGGAAAGCCATTTGATTAATCTATTCATTGTTTTGCTATTTTTGCCTACTCATGCTTTTTAAATATCAAGCACTAATGTTCATTTTAGAACAGTGTTGCTTAGTAATTTTATTCAGAACTTTTTTGGGTTTGTTTTTTTTTTTTTTCTTTCTCTTGGTTTGTTGACTTATTGTTTGGGGTGGTTTTTGTTTGGTTTTGTTGGTGGTGATTTTTAGGGTTTTTTAGAGAGGTCTGGTTTGGGTTTTTTAGGAACTCTTCTACTCTGCTTTCTTTGCTTGTTCTCATATTTAGGTAAATAAAAATTTTAAAAAATCCTTAGAAGAATGTAGAAGGTTTTTAGTAATTCCTTAGACATCTGGATTTCTTAAGAATATCTGACTTTTCCACTGTAAAAGAAAATCTGCAGGCATAGTTTTGTACCAGATTTTATGAAAGTTCATGGAGAATTCTGTTAATAGAGTTAATAGAAAAATAATAATTCCAATTTTGCAAAACTTGTGAGCTTTCCTCACTAGACCTCAGAGAAAAGTGTATTACATTGCTCTGTGAAGTTTTTTGTTGAATACCTTCAAATATCCACTGCATACAGTAAGGAGAAATTACCTCAAAATATTTGCATTGCAAAGAAATATTTTGGAGAAGAAACCCTTCTAGTTCCCTTAATTTTTCATGGTGGATTAGGTTCTGGTAAAGTTTTCTTATTTCAGAAAATTTCATTCCTAACTTAATTTCTCAAAATAATAGGACAATTAAAGTTTTTATTGCAGCATTTCTCCATAGCTTTTGAGTCAGGTATATTTTTTTCTCTTTAATATAGTGATTCCATAGTGTGAGGGTTTTTTTATGTTGTATGCTTTTGCAGTTTTTAGCTATCCTAGTAGATATGTATTTTTGGCTAACTGGAGTATACAGTGAAGGAAATATTTTATTAAATACGTCAAAGAAAATTTGGATAAAACATTTTTTGATATTTAAAATATCAATATATTACATTATAAATTAAAAAAAAATGATCTTGGCATCCCAAAAGCATTTGAAATTACATTAACTTCAAAAAATTTATTAAGGTTTGGGTTTTTTTAAGGCAGAATATTGTTCTTTAACACATGTATTAATCTTATTGGTCTACTTTGCAGCAGTTGCTAGTACATATATTAGAAAATGCTAATTGTTTAAGTACATTTGCAAAGTGCTTGGATAAAAGGATTCCATCACGATAATTAGTTATTTTTGATTAGTACTTAGCTTCATTTTCTGAAGTTATATATTGAATGAAGGAAAATATAATATACTTTACATGTTGTTATTTTAACTCAGGAAATTAGGATTAATTCAATCCAGTAGTTATAGAACTACTTGGTATGTTTGGACATACATTGAAAGCTCTTTATTTTATTCTGTTGTTTTTTTAAATTTTATTTCAATAAGTCTTAATTTCTTGTCATCAGACATTTGCCTGGTTAGTACAGCACAGATTTCTGTTGTAAGTAGCTTCCAGTATACTGTCACTCCTAAGAATATTTGTATGTGTTTAGAGTTAAGGAGTGTGACTTTAAGCTGCTAAAACTCAGTATAAATATTGACAACTGTATGGGTAGGGCTGAAAGAATATTAACTACTCCAGTTAAAGCTATTTTCGTGGTCTGTGATATTGTAAACTGTGAGACTAATTGCTTCTCACCACTCCTGGCTTTCCAAATCTTCAGAAATAAACATCTAATAATTGCATATAGTATTGTTTATGTCTTCATTAAAGAATTAAATGTGAGCTGTATTCAGTAGGAATATTTATGCATGTGTGGGTTGCATATATTTGATAAAATTATCTATCATGAAATAGATGAAATTGTCTGACTCCACTCCCTGTGGTGACTACAGCCCTTATTTAGCTGGATGAATATTATCTGAGATGTATAGATGTGACACTTAGTGGCGTGGTTTAGTCTGGACTTCTCAGTGCTGGATTAAAATTGGAAAGTATGATTTTATACATCACTTCTAATCTAAATTATTCTCTATTATACTATCTACAGCCTAAAAACATCTTTGCAATTTTCCAAATGTATTATGGATGCTGTTGGATATTAAAAAAGCCCATTCTTTTTCCCAACCCCAAACAAGAAAATCTGCACATTTTCTACCAAAGGAAATGAGGAAACAGGTTAGCAAAATATCCCTGTGCCTCTATTATATACAGAATTAAATTGTCAGTAGATTCTCAAGCTGGTTTTCTAAACACATCATGCTCACAGAGTGTCAAATCTTATCTTAAGTAGGTTAGCAAGTGATTTACATGGAAATGCAATTTTGACTGTAGTAAAAAAGAAGGTGTTATACAAAGGCTATGAAGCAGAGGTTTACTTCGTGCAATATTGTGTCAAAAGAGTTCTTAAAAAAATACTGAAAAGCTAGAGGAGAGTAAAACCACATAAGCCTTCTTTATGTAGTTATTTAGTGTAGGAATTGGGAAGCTGGTTGTGTAAGATTGGTAGGGATCCAATAAGTAATCTGTTTGCCACTCTGTCAAGAATAAATATTTCGAGAAAGGGTAATTTTTAAAAAATTTGTTTTGCATTATGATTATAATTCTTCCCAACTAAGACATGTGGTAGAGATATATTTCTTGGAGGGAATTTTATTAGTGTTTTAAAACTTCCTTAGTAGTCTATTTAAGAAATATTTGATGCTAAACAAAGATTAATGTTGTGTTCCTTCTCATGAGTTGTTGAGTTAGTGTCTACTTTAAGTAACAACATATACACATTAACTTTTCTGCTTTAGAACAAATGTATATCTACTGCAGTATCTTCATTGTAGGAGTGCTTATGGAAGATTGCTAAAAAAGCAAAAGCATACAAGTTTCTTCTAAAATATTTTCTCTTTTTTAGGGATTTTTTTTTTTTTTCTCAAAGGCTGCCTGTCTTTAATAGCTCTTGATGGATGTCTCACTCATAGGTTTGTTCGCTTTTTTGGACCCATGTGGTATTAACATCTACAATATTCTGTTTCAGAGACACAATGAAATGTGTCCTAGATACAAGTGTTATCCTTTTTTTCTTCATTCTACACATCTCCTGTTTAGTATATTAAGTTGTGTATGATGAGAAACCATGAAGAATTCTTCCATGTTTTTCTCTGAAGCAGTTTTGTTGTGTTTGTTTGTTTTTATTTTTTTCTTTAAGTTCCTTAAGACGTATCTTTGTAGCCATCTCTTTTCCATTCTGAAATTCCCCAGTCATTTAATAGTTGCTTGTATGGAAGACCTCCCACATCTTCGGTCATTCTTGTTATGTTTCTCTGTTCTTTTTCAGGTTTTTCTGGAAGTTTTTTTTTTTCCAGAGGGAGGGACATAAAGCAAACAGTCAAGTTGCTCAGGCAACAGTGCCATAGGATTTTTTTTTTTTCCTGAGTACTGGTCTTTACCTCATAATTCCTTTTATTGTCATATTGCCAGGAATGAGTAGATGTTTTCATAAAACTGCCAAGTGTCCTCTAAAGCCTGTGTGCTCAATACCTGAGAAATGCCAACTAGTCGAGAGCCTATCATTCTGTAAGCAAGGTTTGACACTTTTTAAAATTTCCTTCATGCGATACTTTCCATAATGAATTAAGTGTATTGAATTTGGCATGCCAGTATCATAGGTCAGGTCTTAAAGCAAATCAGCTTTTATGTTTGCTACCTAAACTACCCAAAAGGTTGTTCTCAAGACATTCTGCCCCAGAAAAACTTATCACTTTATTTTCTTTCCACTTCTCCTGGATGATGTTGAACAATGTGCGTTTCAGTGGAGGTCCAGGTGCAACTCCACTGGTGACTTTTCTTCATAAGTGACCTGCCAGGAGATTTCCAAAGCTGGTGTCTGAAAAAGGGTAGAAAATACTGTGAGTAGGACTGTATGATACAGGACTGAAGTGCTAAGAGTCACTGCTTAATCCCATCTGTCTTTAGGTGGTACTTTAACCTTTGTGTTGATCTCCTTAGATGCGTAGCCCATTGCCTGCTTTGGTCTTGGGGCAACATAACAGATGTGCAAAGCTGAGAGCAGAATATCCACAGTCCTTGTTCTCAGAATATGTCACTGAGCTCAACGAGAAGTCTTGGTCCTTTGCACAAACATCTGGTCTTTAGAGGAGTAGAACTCTCCTCAGTGAATAACAAAAATTAGAAGGCTCTGTACAGTCAGGTAAAAGAGCCTACCTTGAGTGCTGCTTGCTTTTGTTTTCCCATCTAAGTGTAAATAAGCACTTCAGCCAGCTGATGGATTTTTCTGAATCTCTTTCATGCTAAAACAGCTTTCATTTATTCTTGTTTCTGAGTTAAAGATTTCTGTGAGGAGCTGCTTCATAACTCTAGTCTGATGATTTCAGGGAAGTATTGAATAACAGTTGCATGGACCCCTTCTTTTTATGTGGAAATAGAGTAGTTCTGCTATGCTTTAGGCTTCCTAACCACATTCACAGTTCAGCTAATTTAATCCTGAATTACTATTTTAGGATACTGGCTTCTCGTTCTCCTGACAGAACTGGATGAGGAGATGGTTTTTACAAAATTTATAAAACTCAGGAAAGGTTCAGAGATCTAAAATGTTTAGAAATTCCTATTACTATTCTGGGAAAAAGACTTGAAATTTGAAAGTGAAATGAAAGTACACAATAAATAAAATTGGCAAATTATTACATTTATAAACTGAGAGCTTCATGCATAAAACTGTGAATTACCAGGACTGTCAACTCTCCTCTTAAAATTCCCATTTCATTATTGATTAGTTCCAGAAATACTTCATAGATTGAAGCATTTTAAGTGTTTCATTTTAGGCAACAGCAAATGTGCAGTATTGGTGTTCATCATCTGTATTTGCAATAAACAGGAGCATTAAATTTGGATCTATACTAGTAAAATTACTTGAAAATATTTATGCTAACTCCTAGCATTTAGATAAAATGGTTTTACTTGAACTAGTCATGCGCAAATACAATAAGCATACAGAAATTGATTTTTGCATAAACTCCTGTTTTTTGTTTAGACAAATTCAGCAACATATTCTACAATAAATAAGATCAAAGCCAATTATCACTCTTACTTCAATGAATTAACACTTCCGTGTTCTCTGGATAAGAAAGCTGTGTTTAACACCCAGCTTCCTTTTCTGTGAAATTTCATTTCAAGAGAAAACCAGAAAACATTATAAGGAGTAATGGACTAGATGCCTTTTTAATTGTGTGTTATTCCTAATGCACATTACTGGCTGTTCTTACCCAAATACCATTTCTCCTAAGTTATTGCCATATATACTTTTGCAATATAAAGTAAAAGTATAGCATATAACAAAATTTGTTCTGTGCCTATATTTTTGGATATTTTAACTTGTTCATCATTATGACTTCATTGCAAAAGGATGGTTTAGATTTGCAGATGTTTTGAGATTCATTTTAACTATTCAATTGTTAATCTCCAAAACAAAATAAGGAAGCATTCTCTGATCCCATTTACCTTAAGGTACTTTCAAACTTCTACAATGATGGAATTTTTGTATATGAAGCAAATTTTTTTGGCTTGCAAAGAGAGGGCATTTGATAATATTTGAGGAATTATGTCCTTAGCTTCCCTATGCTGTAATAGATCCCATAGAAACAAGGAATGGCAAAAACTCATTGCTTTTTGGATAATGTATAGGTCAAGCACTGAATATTTATGCTGCAAGTTAATGAAAAATAGTTGAGTTATCTTTAAACCGACTACTTTAGTTAAAAAAGTTGAGTGCAAAACATAGGATGCCTGATCTAATCCACAGCAATCTCCAGCAGGAAATGTGACTTATTCTAACTAAACAAGACATTTTGGATACCTTTATACTCCACAGTGGACCCACTTTGAGCATTTGACTAGTAAGTTTTTCTGAGGTCATGTGTCACTCACTGAGACACCATAAATTTCAAATGATTTCTTTGAGAGCAGCTAGAAAGTAGGTAAATGATGATAGCACTGGTGGCAAAAGTTGCTGAAGAGACAAATTACACCAGGAGGCAGTTTGATACAGTGATGGATAGAGTGAAAGAAATTTGCTAAACAAAAAGATGTAGAAGAGGCTGTAGATGACAACCACTTCCTCAGAACCTGAATCTGAAAGGCATGATCCTTGGTCATTTCTCTTGGCCAACACCAAATAACTGGGGAGTCCCTGGCAGAATTAGTTAATGATGCTTGTAGAAAGACAAGAGGCTGTGGCAGCTCTTAGGCCTCCAGTTACTTAGATCGATTTGGAGACTCCTATACTCTGGAGATTTAAATCCATGTAAGCTGGGCTTTCAATAGTGCTAGATGGTGGGATTTTTACTGTTATCCTCCTTTTATTATAATTTATAATTCAAGTCTTTAAATTAAGGTATTAAAAGAAGTTTGTCTCTACTTGACTTTTTGTTACTGCATTATGAAATTTTAATTATCTTTGCTTATATGCCTTGGTGTTCTCTCTCATTTGATGAAGAGAGTGGAGAATGAATCATAAGTAAAGTGCAAAAATAGCTTTTGTCTGTTAAAACTTCTGTGTCTTTTATTATTAGTGCTGAACAGTGTTTAGTGAACAAGACAGATAATTAAAATAAGAAAAAAGAGAAAACTAATGGTAAACAAATGTGTTTTTAAGTGGAAAAATTGCCTTTACTTTTGAGTCAAAGCTCCTAACTACTGAAGTGTATCAGACTAATAGTTTATTCAGTATAGATTAATTGTTTAGCTGGACATGATTGCATATTCCTCATGTTCGGGATGAAGGATGGATTTGCAGAGGTTCTGGGTAGTCTTAGATGAAACTGGAGTAACCTGAAGCTGTACTTTGAGCAAATGAAATGTTATCCAGATAAAGAACAGTATCATGCTGGGAAGCTAGGCCTGTTGAGCACTTGGACCCTTTGACTTTCCTTTGGCTCACTTCCCATGCCTCTACTGTGTGTTGTCACTATTACTGCTCCCTAGACTCACACTGGGACGTGAAGTCATGCTGGCAGAGTTTGTAAAACATGTAGCTGTCCCTTCAAAGCTCTTGATGAAGACTTGAGGGATGCTGTTAAGAGCTTTTCAGAAATCCATCTGGGCGTCACGGACTGGATCACCTTTGCCTTTTGCAGCCCCAACCACTAGCATTAATAATTCAGATTTTTCACAGACGACTTCAGGACGGGATTATTAAAGTACAGAATATGTTAGAGGGGAATTTCAGGCATTTGTCCAAACTCCTTTATTCACGTTCCATTTGTGGTCTACCTGAATCCTTGTCTGCAAAGCTGATTTCTAGCCAGCTGAATCCCTGTACTTTTACACGGACGTAACTCTGTCCCGAGTGTAAGACTTTTCATTTGTCTTGGTAGAATTTCACAGTTTTTCAGCCCGTTCCTTCTGTTTATAAAGTTCCCTCTGAAGGACAATCTTGTAGAAGTCTGCTTCCTGATCCTCTGAATTTGCTGACAGCTGCAAGATTTCTGAGGGTCCATTTTGTCCTGTCAGCCAAATCACTAATGAAAACATTAAACAATATTGAAACCACTTGTTGTAAGCTGACCTTTAGTATGTGAAATGCTGACCTTTTGAGCCTGAAGGCAGGGTAAGATACTTGCACTTCACTCATGCTATCCACACCTCCCTTAGTGGGGTTCAGCTGTGCTCTGAGTGAGTGAATCAAAGCCTGGCTAGAGTAAATGATGTTCACTACTCTTGTATTAACCATATTGCTCATCATTTCATAGTAGAAACCAGTTCAGGCTTAAATTCACAGGTACAGTCTGCTAAGTGTTCCCCACACAAAGCTGAATAGATACAGCTTTTTAACATCTCTAGGAAGTTCTCTGATGTTAACCCCAGTCTGTCTTTACGGGCTGCTAATTCGCTAACATTGTATTTTTAATTTTTTTTTATGAAATTATAGTTCATTCTTTAGCAGTTTCTGTATCTGAATTTGCCATCACCACAGGGTGCATAATTTAAATGGATTTATTTGGAGTTCAAAAATTACCATGTAGTTTTGTCATATAACACCATTCATGAATACTTATGCGTGCAACTGTTTTAATGAAAAATATTATTTTCAACTTTATGGCATTCTTTTTTTTTGGCATTGGTAATTTCCAGGACTGGGTGAACCTCATGCTAGTGATGTGTTAAACATTTGCAATTCATCTTATAATGAATCATAATTGGCTTTATTCCTCATTAGAATTCCTGTGAGGATTTAGAAAATGTAGTGCATAATCCTCCCTTATGTTTTCTGTTATTATAAACCTCTTGTGCATGCTCCAAACTGAAATGTCTTTTTTTGAAAGTGGTCAGTCATCACGGTTTATTATTGGTATCTTAAGGTTTTAAAGATGTTTTAAAGAAAAGTACTATCAGTGGTTGTTGATGAATACAGCTGATAGTAAAATGTCAGCATGAGGTGTCTTTTAGAGTTGAATTTGTCCTGAAGGTGGGAGTGTTTGTTTCATTCCTGGCTTTTTTCAACATCACCTTTTAACCCTATTATTGTTTACCTAGAACTGTATTTACTACATGAAATCCAATTATATCTCATTCATGTAGAACGTAAGGGCAAAGTCATGACAGAGACATTTGTGAAGGTTAAGAAAAGAGAGTCCGGTGTCAGTGGTTTATGCTTGCTAATCAGCAGCTCTCACAACAGCTGGAGCTTTGTATGCTCCTGGAAATTGAAAGCTGTTGAAAGTATCCAAAGCAGAAACTGAATATAGTCTACTATTAAAAATTGTCTTTAATATCAGGTCTTTTGTTCATAAATTGTTTTGCTCATCCATCCCAGATTCAGATCAAAAGTGAGATTAAGGATAGATAAACTGATTTGTAGTGACTGAATTTTTGGCAGAATTTTAGTTTTAATTTCAATTCTTATACAGCTTGTGGAGAATATCTGGTCTTTTGTCTGTCAGATGAGCAACAGAGGACCTAGGGAAAATCTCTCTCTCTCAGAAAGATGGGGGCTGAGAAAACCAATGCAAATGGTGGTGTCCAGTGAAGTTGGGAAAAAGTGAAAGGACATGTACAAGCTGAGGTGAACTTCTTAGTAGACAACAGACAGTTAGATGGGAGTTGTGTAATAGTTGAAACAACCTACATATTTTGGTGTAAGCAGCCCAAGAAAGTGAGTAGAATCATCTTGAGGAAACCAAAGAAACTGACACTTGGACTGAGTGTAGAACTTGAACTCCATGTTAAAAAATATGTTACAGTTTGCAGGGATGGGAGTGTCTGTGGAAATCAAGATGACTGAAATGTAGTTTTTATTATAAAGAAGCTTTCCACTTTTTTGATTTAATACACATTCTGATCTAATTTTTTAAATTTTGTATAGAACTTCCAAGGGGTTTTTAATTTTCCTGGTCCTATTTCATCATAGAAAATCCTGCCTATATTTCATATATATTTCATTTTATTATGAAGTTGTTAATGAGTAAACTTGCTATATGTATGAGAAGATTGACATATACCAGAACTTCATCCTTTACATTTGTGCTTATATGTTTGGATTAAATGTGTAGTTATCATAATTGCTATTATTATTTTCCTCTGACAGCAGTGGTTTAATCTCTATCCATAAAAAAGGTGTACCTTTTTTCAGATTTAAAACATAGTAGTCAGTATTATTTTCATAGATTTGAACAACTCAAGAGTTTTTAGTTTAGGAGTCATAACAAATTAATATCTGAGATCTACATTTTTTTTTTTTTTTAGGTTTTTTTTCCTTACAAGAAAAAAAGGTTGTCATTTTGGTAATTTGATTTGGCATATATTTTCTTTGGGTTTGGTTTTCTTCCTTAACATCACCTTAGTATAAAAACATGATGACGGGATTTTATTTTCCTTCTTCTTCATTGAAAAATACTCCCTCCATTCCAAATTAAGGTATTCTTTAGATTAAAGCAGTGGAATTGTTGAGTTCTTCAGCTAACAGGCCAGCTAATGCTCGTCTATATTCCTTTTCTTCCAGGGTAGTTTACTCTCCTGACTCATTATGCTAGTGTTGCCACCATAAACTACCTCTGGCCAGGCAATTTTGTATTGATGAGTGCTAAAACAATATTATCACTATATGCTTGTCTGGTGTTTTCTTCCTTGTGCTACTGACCACTATCAGTTACAGGATACTTTTGTTCTGACCACATGGATTTATTTATCTGATTAAGGTGGCTTTATCATAAAGCTGTGTTACTGCAATAGATCATGGACTGTGCTTCTGGAGCTATGGATTCTTCTTGATGTTCCAAATTCAGACTACATTTAGAGCTTAGACTGCAAACTTTAATCTATGTGTTATGTGTCTCATTGTGCTTGTGTCCCAGCCTTGTGTGTACATCCCATTCCAACACATCCTCTTTCCTTTTGTTGTTTGTCTGCAATCATTCTTTGTGAAAAGTGTTAGCAAGAAGAAGCATTTTTCCATATCAAGAATGTATCAGCAGACGTTGAATAGGAATTTCTATATTTCAGAAGTTGCATCTTCCCATATCTGAAGCCTGATGTGATGGCTCAGCACCATAAGTCCAGATTTTGAGGGATTGTCAGGAAAAGAGTTATCTGGATTGGGGGAAAGTGAGACTAAGTTTGATTTTCTAAAACTTTGTGAAAACTTTATTTTAAAGTTTAAATCTACATCTGCAATATGCATTGGCATGTTCTGTGAATGACTGAAAAGATAAACTGTGAAACTATGCAGTCTTGGATGGGATGGTGGGAAAGCTCCTATCTCAGCTAAGGAAGTGTTCTAGAGATGACAGGACTTGACACTGACAGCTGAATGCTGTTCCAGGTCTTGTCAAAAAGCTATGCAGGAAAATCTAAAAAGAGTGATCTAATAGGTGGTTTCTGGAATCTTTGTTTTATAAAGGTTTAAAAGTCATGGTGCCACATGGTGACTGGGTCCATAGAAGTTGACTTCTACAGGATATACATGGAGAGACCTAATTCCAAATATTGTCATGTATTTTATACACCTATGGAAAAGTCTGAATAGTTTCTAGTATCAATTTATATTGGCTAACATTTATATTTGTGATTGGTGTTTTGAAAACAATTTTTTTCTAATCTTGAAACAAACTGAAAATTCAGTAGCAATGGAAGACAATCTGGTTATTATATTTGTATTTAATTATGTATGCTCCTCCTATTCTGACAGCAAGTTAAACTCTGGTAGTATCTTCTAAAGGGTGTATTACTGCTTAGATTAAGATTTAAATCTGTACAAAATATCTGAGATAAATTTTTGGGTGAAAAATAAAGTGCTCACTGTCATGTTCTCCCTGTTGTCCAGACTAGCATGCTTACTAGAACACTGGAGCTCCCACCTTGCCATACAGGAGGACATGTGCATTTGGGAACAGACACATCTTGCCCAGAATTCAGGCAGGAAGTGGTAAGGGTGCATACCTGCAAACTCTAATGGGTTAGCACACCAGGTTGTGCTGCCAAGCCACAAGGTAGGCATAGCTGTGAAGCCTCCTCCCCTCCCTCACCCACTGATGAAGCCAAGTCAGTTCCAGAGGTGAGAAGAGCCGGCTGATGCTCGCTGCAGTATCTAGAGCTACTGTATCAATAGGACATCTGAATGTATTTAAGAAGTGACTAGAAGATCTAACAGGATCAGTGGATGTAAATAGTAAGGTAGAAAAACAAAAGGGGAAGTAGGACTGGGGAGAAATAAAAGATGAGAATAAGAAAAGATGAAATTAAGGGGTGGGGGAGGGAAAGAAAATCACAGACTAGTCTAAATGCATCTGACATTCTGTATAGCTGGAAAAGCAGCTAGAAGAAAAAGCAAAGATTTATTAACAGTTTTTAAATGAAAGTAAATCAGAGAAGTTATCAAAACACTGATTTGAGATATAGCAATCTCGTGAGGTTGTGTACATATACAAATAGGTGTGATTATTGATTTGCAGATAAACACTGAGGTCGTTGGCTGTCAACCTCCTGGTTTTCTTTTCATGAAGTATCATTTTCATATGTTCTTTCTTTTTTTACATGAAGAGAGATGTTTTTTGAAGCTATTAGTCAAAAATAATGTTTTTGTCTTTTGAATGGAACTGATGACATGAAATTATAAGTATTTTTTAAACATTTCTACGGGGAGAAGTATTCTGGTTTTAAGAGTTTTATGCACCATGATGAATTCCACTTTAGTTGGGCTATTTAGAAACCTTGCTTAGGCTGCTCACAGCTGCAAGTTCATTACAATTTTGGAAATCTGTAGCTTGATCTGGCCTCATTGCATTTCTTCCTCACTATTCTGTCAAGTTTTTGTTACCACTCATTACACATTCTGGTACATCAGAGGAACATTCAGTGTTCTTTTCAGCAGAATGATCTCTTTGTAGTACTTGTTTCTGTCTACATCATTCCAAAACTGAAACATAAGATACTAAATTTATAAATTATCCAAAACTCAAATGAATAAATGCAATGGTATGAATAATTTTTTGAAACAAACTAAACCGCACTGATATTTAACTGAAGGAACATAAGTAAGAAAATAAGGAAAAATAAAGACATTTTGCTGAACATTTTCTCCCTTACTAACTAATTATAATCACAATTTCAAGTCAGTGATATCTGTGCAATCACATATATGCCTATGATACAAGATCAATGGCACACCCAGCTTAGGGTTTAAAGTTAATTAATGTATTTACAGTGACTGTAGAGAGTTGTCATTTTATTTTTTTTACTATTTTCCATCTGATTAGTCACTACAGTAGTCAGCAAATCCAGAAAAAAAATTGTTAAAATATGTTTTAAAATACGCATTTTTGGTGAAGATATTTTCTAGTGCACAGAAATATGTCCCAGAGGAGTTGGTGAAATGCACAGAAACTGACAGCATGCACAGAAGTATCAAATTGAAGCTTTTCAGAAACTTGGTCATGTGCATAAGTTGGTGTTGATGTGATGTTACCAGCAAAACTAGAGAGATGTTTTGGAAATGGTGCATTACATTTGGCAAAAATGAGGAATGCTCCTTCTCAAAAAGAAAAAGGATATGTCATGTTAGTAATGAAATGGAAAAATTTATTCAACCTAAGTAACTTCCAAAATTTTTTTCAATTAGTATGTTTTTTATATGCCTTTCTCACTCTCTTCTGCATTTTAAACTTAAACTCTTCTGCATTTTTTTTCCACTTTTGAACATCTTTAATACCTTTCTCATCACCGCTGCAAAGACTCAGCACAGTAATTTTGGAAGATTTGAAGTTCAGCTATGTGCACCTAAAATACTAACTTCAGAAAATTAAGCACTTAGATGCTCCAAAAATTGCTGAGACTAAATTTAACATCCCATCCATGTTGCATCAATACCTGATATGCTTTCTGCTGTTGTTTTTTTTTAAACTGACACAGTCCAATTCTGCAATGGTTGTTATTAAAAATACACTAGCATAGCAAGAATTATTTTTCTATTTTAAAAGAAAATATCTGAAACTCAAACACAGGCAGTATTTTTTAGTGACAATGCCAGTGTTGTTGCGGAGAGTCATTCTCCGTATTCTGAACAAAGACACAAATTTTGTGTTGAATTTACAAGGGATATAAGTGTAAAGTGTTGAACCCTAAATGAGAAAATTTGTTGCAAGTCTGTGAGGATTTTTTAGTTCTAATATATCTCATTTGAGGTACACATGCTAATACTGCTCTATGATCTGCTAGATTTTCCCTGCTTTTGCACAGGGAATTTTTAACATATGCTCTCCTCTTATCTTAAAATTAAAAAAAAATGCATTTTTTCATGCATTTTTAAAAAGCTATTGCTGCAAGAACAGCTGTGTTTAAGAAAATGTGTTAGAAAGTGTTGAAATGCTGTGGATGCACAGTCATTATTCTTGTGGTCTACAGATATGATCATTGCTGTTGATGTGATATCACGTATCAGGACAGGTGTGATTGGAATTTGTAGTTTGGCATATTTTCTTAAACAGTAATGTATCATTTTATTTGAGAAAATGTATCATATTTTCTGGACTGTTGTGGTATCTGTTATTTTGTAAATATTTTTATGTACTAGTGTTTTAACTATATCTTGCTAATCTTAAGTGTAGCCTTTAAAATGGGATCTAAGTCTGGAAATGGGACTACGTTAACCGAAAATTATTACTTCATTTACTCAGACAATCTTTTCTAAACATAATTTGTAATTAAGTTTTGCAGCAACTTCATAGACTGGAAATATATTGTTGTCTAAGTTGGAATATTGAATCTATAAAAGTTGCAAGTTTATATACATATAAACCTAGGATACCACATCTGCCTACTTTCAGATCAGCAATTCCAGTAACACACATCAAATCGAATTTTACCCCTCACAATAGCTTTGAAATTTCCCTTAGGATTCACTGAATGGTGCATGAAATCAGTTACAGAGCATACTGAGAGGATATGTTAAGGTTGGGCAGGCAGTTTCAGTCCACTGAGATGATAGTAGAGACAGGAGGGAGAGGGACTTAATATTTGCCACTTCGTTTCCTGTCTCTTCAAGAGACTTAAATGCATAAAAGCTGGAATTCCATTCTTCTTCATGAAGAGAAAGGACTAGTCTGTCAGTCAGGATATGCAAAGTTCGGATTGTTTTGCTTATGCTTAATAAATGGCCTGTGAGAAACAGGCTCTCAGCATTATGGGAGTAGATTGCTGATTTCCCTTGCAATGGAAGACATTGAAGCTGTACAGATCAGGAGTTGACTTTCTTGGCCTGGTTTTTCCCTTAGGCTTCCAAAGTTCTCATAACAATTGAATTCAACTTCACAGGGTTCTCAAAACAACATAGTCTGTAGGGTAGACCCTTTATCCACACTGTTGTAAATATCCTTAACAAATGCAGTAGTGGTACTTTTCAAAACATGCTCAGTATTCCTGTAATACAGATACAAGAATATAAGGCAAGAACTAATACATATGGATTTTGTGCACATTTGTGCAAAACACAGGGTCTTGAGGAGGAGTTGAAGTCAATGGGCATAAATCAAATTACTTAAAGTAAGATTTAAATTTAAAACACATGTATAATGAGCTCAGAAATTTTGTTTTAGCTTAATCAGTTTATGAATTTGAAATTCACAAAAGGTGATAATTGCTGATTTTAATAATGATTGCCATTATTAATATTTTTTTAAGAGGTAAAATGCATAATGTGTGAACAAAGATATAGGAAATACTATTAAAATCAATTAAAAATATCAGGGGGGTAAAATTATTTTCAAGAGATAATACACACTGATTATTAATTCAACTGCATTGCAGTTGATTTTCTTGTTTCATTAAAAATGTTAAATTACCTCAAATTATGTTCACTTAATTTACTAAATGAACTAACAGTTAAAGCTTTCCTTTCTGTAAAGGAAACTTAGAAATCCCATTTCTTGGGCGATTTCCATGTAGGATTAAGAAATATGCCTTAACACTATAAAAACACCTGTACTGATCCCAGGTCCAGCCAGTCCAATGCTTTGTTTCAACCATGAACTTGAGTTTATGTTTAGAGAAGTGTAAAAATAATATCATTATAATTTCTCCCAAGTCTTTGTGTGATCAGCACATGTAATCTTCTGGAATCTATAATAACCTTTGGAAAAGATTTTTTTTTCCGATGTGTCACTTCCAACTACTGACCTTCATTTTGAACCTGGCCTCTCAGTTATTTCGATGACTTTCCAGTGTTAAAAGAAACAATATGCCATTGTGCTGTCATGGAAGTGCTTTTCCAGAATTTCCATGACATTCGTGATTTTGCTGAACTCTATCAAAGCTCTCTGCACCATTAGTTTTTTTTTTAAATAAAAATTCAGGCCTTTCTGATTTTTTAAAGTAATTATTTAAACTGCTCCATGCCTTGATCACTCTTCTCTGAGCTTTTACCTACTATGCAGAGGACACAGAGCTGCATATGGTATTCATGCCTACAAATGATGGAGCAAGATTATTTCGGGTTTTGTTTGCTTTTAGTTGCTTTGCAAAGAATTCCTAATCATTGATTTGAATTTTTCTCTGCTGGAGGGGACAGAGTTGATAAAACTGCTTGTCATCACTTCAGTTTCTCTCTTGACAAATGAACTTGCAGCCCATTAATCCAAAAGTCTTTCAGCTACTTCTTAGAGTCACAGTCAACAGTCATTCTTCTCCTTCAAAGAACCATTAAATAATAGACTTTGCTTCAATGGTGATCACTAAGTGCACACATCAATAAACTTCTCATGAATATAATAATCTATAATTTATTTAGCAATTTTATTTATTTCAATCTATTTGAAAGAATTTTATTTAAAGATATTTGCTTCTCTAGTCATTTTTTGGTCCTAAAGAATTAAAGATGAAAGCTGTATCAGTAATAAAAGAGTTTGATGCTAAATTCACTGAAGCAAGAGGTCAGCTGATATATTCTGCTTTATCCTTTACGCTTTTAAAGCAGGAAGCACTCAATGTTTCTAGATATTTGAATAAAAAATACTGTCTTATTGTGAGAGGAAACAGAACCCTTGTGCTTCACATTTGTCTTTCAGAGAAGCTTTAAATTCTCCCATAAAGTAGATGTTTCTAGGATGCCATACCTCTCCTTGTCTATTAATTTCATTGGCTAGTACTATAAATAAATGCAGAAATTATTGTCTTTCCTTCCCTGTTTCCTGATATTTTTTTCATGGAATTGGTTTCTACAGGACTTCCTAAAAGCAGGAGCTATTACAATATTATATTTTTAACCAAAAAATGTTTTTCAAGTCTCTTGTTAGTGACGACAAAAGACAAATAAGTGATAAGTATAACATTAAGAGCTCTCAGTTTTTTGTAACAACAATACCCTGAGTTTTAATCCAGCTCTGCAGATAAAACATTAAGGAGTCATGAAAAAGTTGGTTATACTTTTCTGTTTGTTTGTTTTTAGGGTTTGTTTTGTTGTTGTTTTGTTTTTAGGAGGGTTTTTTTGGCATGTTTGTGCGTGTGCTTTTAAATGGATTTTGGGAACAGAATGACTTACTAGCTGGCATAAGATCTTAGAGAAAAGGCACTCATGAACCATTTTCTGTTACTTTTCATACTGAAACATTCTACTAAATATGTGAATAATATGTTTACAATAAGTTCAAAGCAGAATATACAGCAGATAATGACAAAATTAGTCATGCTAATGGTGATGTGTGCTGATTTTAAAATTGCTGTAAAAGAACAGCAAAATGACTCTGATGAAAAAGCTTTTGTTACATCATTTTAAGGAAAGTGGGATCAATGCCAGAAGAGTAAAAGGCACATTAACTAGCTGCATTTCACCTAATTCAAGCTACTAAGTAATGTTATATGTTAAGTACAGAGCTTACTGTAGTTCATAGACAAAAGGCTTTTTGCTTGCTTTTACAAGTTTTTTTTTAATTTTAAATTAGTTTTGAAATAGGCAAACAAAATAAATACAGGCTTGATGTAGTCTTAATTTTAAATAGTGGGTACCACTTGGTGTAATGTTCATTAGTTTAGACTTGGAAGAGTTTTGTGGCTGCTTTGAATAAATACACAGAACTTATGGAAGCAAATGAGAAGGTTCAAACTGCACATTTGTCAATAGTATTAAATTAACCAAGGCAGTCTACAGTTGAGTAAGAACTTCCTCCCTTCCTCCCTCCCTTTAACAACATGATAAATTATAAAGTGATACAGACACTACAAATGTACCATCTTCTCATACTTTTTAGCTTTTAAAACCTTTTTTTTTCAGAGTGATATTATGGTTTTTCTTTACTCATCCTGAGACAATAAGGTACTATTTAGCCTCAATAAATTTCATATACTTCAGTGTTTCTCTTTCTAGTAGCCTGACTTGGTATTCTAAGACCAAAAATAGCTTTTATGGTTGTGTACAGTTCCCTACAGGCCATTTGGGCCATCAATGGAGTTGGAGATTGGATTTTGTCATGTACAGTGAAAGAAGTGAAATAGCCTGCTTTTGCTATTTATTCTTTACTTCTTCAGAAAACTCAAATCCAAGTATAACAACTCTTTCCCTTAAAGTACTAAATTGAGACCATCAAAATTTCCATGTAAAATAACATGTTCCATGTTATGCACATCTACCCAATGTACTTAGGATTAAGAAAAGGGAATTGTTGGTCAAAGCACTGTACAGCCATCACTATCTTTTTTTTTTTCCTAACAGAGCCCTACTGCCCCACTCTGTTTTAAAAATGCAATGATATAATTTTATCTGTTAACTTACAAGAATATTTATAAAACTTAACTCATACTAAGAATGACAACCCAAGATGTATGACTCTTGAAATCAGCAATGCTTAAAATAAGGTTCCATTATTTGTTTATCTGTATTGGTGTTGGAATATTTTTGCATCATGTCAGCTTTGAAAACTCCTTTTTCCCACCTTTCCCAGTTTAATGACTACATTTTGGTTGAACTGAGAAAATTCAAGCACTGACATTCTAATCTAACTGATCATCATTTGCAATATTTCTTGATTCAGTTGAAGTGATGTCATTTTGCATTTGATTTCAGTAAGTTCTGAAGATATTTTTGGAAGATATCACAAATGTATTTATATTAGAAAATACTTAGAAAATTATAATAGACAAACTATTTACAATTTTATCTAATTTTAACTGAAGGACAGTCAAGAGTAGGTTTATAGCATAGATTATAGATAAAGAGAAGCAATGAAAAAAGGAAGTGCTTTCATAATTTTCAGTAAAGCACTTGGGACATTTGCATATTAGATTCTGTTTAGTCAGATAAAATTGTGGGAGTTAGTAGTGGTAAAATGAATAAGTTGGATGCAGGGGAGATGATATGGGTTCAATGAAACAGGAAAATACCAGTTTGAGAAGGAGTTATTATTGAAGCTCTCCAAAGACCATCTGGGAAGCAAACTTTTTTAAAGATTGGCATTGGATAACCTTAAAGCTTGGCACAGTAAAAGTGATATGAAAATTAGCGTTACAACATACAAGTTCTTATACTTGGTTAAGAATAAGAAATTGTACTTGAAGATGAGAAGTAATCTACTGGAAAGAGCAGAGTAGAAGAAAGTTGTGTGGACCTGTCATTTACAGGGCAGCTCTGAGAAACCAGATGAGATCTGTGTGAAAATGGCAATTGCATTGTACAGACGTATTGACCGAAGTCTTTCAGGAAAAGATATGGATTTGTTGATAAATTCCACTTCATCAATCCTAAATATTGTGTAAAGTTTTCTTTCATGTGTTTTAAAGGATAAATTCAAGATGGATCAAATACGGTGATAACTTGAGTAACAAAAACAAGGTGGGAGGAGCCAGAAGAACTTGGCTCAGGACCATAAAGCAGGATGGAGGGTAGGGGAGTTGGCAGAATGACTTCAGCAGCCAGGGAACTTACCAAACCCTTTCAGCTGTCTCTCAACCAGTGCAGGAATGTCTCATATTTAAATTACTAGTTTTGATTTGCTTTACTTGTTTGGATTGGTTGGTTAGTTGGTTGGTTTTGTATTTCCTTTGATTAAAATATTTTATATTTTTGAGCCTTTTCAGTATGTTTTCCTTTTTCCTGGTCAGTGTTAAAGTTCTAAAATGTCTTGCCAATAGTTAATATTTATTCTGCTTTCACTTATTTTGTCCTATTTTATAATAGCTTTATTTTATTTCCAACCAGATATTTTTAGACAGCTCTCTGTTGTTTTGTCTCCTAACTATACTTCTAGCTTTTATTTAAATGTTTGGGTTGCTTTGGTTTGGGTTTTTTGTTTGCATTTCTCCCCTTTATCTGAAGAAGTGTATCCAGTAGCTTCTATAATTAAGAACCAGGGATGCGTGTCAGATTGATATTGCATCTGGAGGAGTTACAAACAAACTCATTAATATGGTACACCATAGCAGAGGATCCATGTTTCTAAAAATAGTAAGCTATAAAACCTAGTCTCTACTGGCTACTTATAATATTACTGCTCTGTAACCAACAATGCCCATATTTACTTTTTTGTGTGGTGATGGTGTCAGTAAACAGAATTAATTTCACTTCCAATTTTTCTAAACTTTTGCTCTGCTTTTTCATTGAATGTTAAATAAGCAAAATGTGGGTGACTAAACTTCAAACAGTTATTACTGGTCTACAAAGGCAACATGGAGAGAAAGCTAGAAGTTATCCTAGTCAGGAATATCTCTTAATGACACAACTTCAGTACCTGTGCAGAAAATATTTGCTCTCAGAACCACATATATTTCTTTCAAGGGGAAAGGAAGAGATGGTAAATGCATCATTTAGTTCCTGGGCCAGTGTTTTATATTTCCAAAGGAATGTCACAGTGTCTGAACTCTGAGACAAGTGCTGTCCTGTGCACCTGGCAGCTTTTTGCACCCACCACACCCCTTCCACCCCAGCAGTGTTTGCCTCTTTCACTGTGGTTTCAGGAAGTTAATGGACAGCAATTTTCAGGGACTTACCTGCCAAAGATTCTGCAGCAGGTGCTGCCCCCTAAGCTTGGGGCTTTTTGAGTTGGGCAGTAACTTTTTTTTCCCCCCCCAATAAGGAGAAAATATGTGCAATAGTTTTCTCTCGAGAAAATAAGAAAAGCTATAATGTAACTTATATGTCTTTTTCCTATTAAATAATAATATGAATATACATAATTGTATAGTTTTATGAAGGCTTTTACATAAATGTTCACTATTTTACAGGAAGTCAGCGATTCTAGCACTTTTATTAAAATAGGGTTTTTTAATAACTTTTTAAAAATAGATGACATCAGTGCATTGCATAGTTCCAGGTAGTACAACTGTTTCTTCATTTATTTAAATTCTGCATTTGGCCCTTTTTTACCATAGTCATGGGATAAAAAATTGCAAATAATATAACAATATATTATATGGAAGACTGGGATTTTTTTTAGAAATTCTTTGGGAAAATTTTGGCAAAATTAGTGTTGTTGTCATCCTATGTATTATTGTTGTCATCCTATGTTATTTTAGTTGTTATTATCATCATTATCTTAATTATTGTTTATAATAAGGCTATCATTATTGTTAAATCCAAGACAGTTAAAAAAAAACAACATTTGAACTCTTGGTGTCAGTAAAATAATAGCCTCTCAGTTTTGATTTCAGAAAATCGTCTTTCCTTATGTAGGAAATGTTAAGCTTTATATTTGACAGATGCTCTCTTTTGTAGTGTCATCCCCTAATTAAAAATTATAAACATCTATAACAATGACTGGCCTCATTTATGTAGGAATCCATAGTAATACTGAACTTGATTGAAAAAAAGACTTTAAAATCCTGTAGAATGTAAATTGCCTGTGTCAGTTCATCGTGTGAATGTTAGCAGTTTTCATAGATGGCCCTATAACACCAGCTGATTTCATGATCCCTCCTTCATGTCTTTCCTAAATTGAATAGTGAATTTGAAATATAGAGATAATACAAATTTGTAAATGAAATATCAGAATACTTACTTCACTTTTGAGATCTTTGCATAGTGAGCTGAATCAAGAAGCAAAATATGTGTACTCTTAGCTGGCTACCAGAAGTTCTGAATCATTCAGTAGCCGTGCAGCTATGTCTCGTTATCTGAAAGACAGTGTCACTGAAGAGCCATCTCTTGTAACATCGAACATGAATTACTTCTGAGGATGCAGTGTATTTTAAAAAGTACAGTAAACAGCAGAAGAATCAATTTAATTTAATTGGTATGTTTCATTTTCTGTAGTGTAAGGCATTGTGTCAGGTAATGCGTCTAGTTAAAAAAGGTCAGCCTCATTTGGGCATGTCCGGTGGGCACTATCACTCATGTTTTGAATCATAGAGCACATTCCTTCTGAAAGAAGAAAGAATCAGGGGGCCTCTCTTTAGAACGAAGTATAAAATTATTATTTTTGATCACATTTTTAAAGAATTTAATTATTGAACAGCTATGCTTACTTTCATGCAGTTCTAATGCTTGCACTTGTAGAGGGGGGTTGGAAGGAGGGCAGGGGCAAGTGTTAATTACAAAGTATTGGTTGTATGAGGCTGAAATGAACCTATAGAAGATCTTAGCTTCCTTACAAGTTCCTTCTTTCCTATAATGAAGGAGTTAATGTCTCTTATATGAAAGTATTTTCATCATTAAAAGAGAATAGACCTATGATGGCTTTTACAGTTTACTTGAAGAATAAAAGATAAAAAACAGGTTTTTTTGTGTTTTAGCAGCTGAGTGGAAAAAATTTATTTGAATGATCTTCAGTTCCTATGTAGTTCTTTCGTCTAATATGACAAAATCCTTACAAATATAGAATTTTAGTAAGTTATGTTTAGTCAGGTTTACCACAGGTGAAAAGCTAACTCTCAGCTGATCAGCCTGTAACTTAAGGCAATTACACAAGAGGGAAGTGTATGCACTGTTTCTTCTGTTTGATGTGTATCACTCCTTTTTATGCAAGTGTCCAAATGACTTCTGGGCCACAGAAGTAAAATGGCCTTCTGTTAAAATTAGAGCTCCTTAGTAAATAGATGAACGAGGAAAGTTTCAAGGTCTGGACTCCTATCACTTATGTCTAAATTTTTTTAAGATTTTTTTAAACATTGACTAATGAGGAATAGCTAGTTAGCCTGAAAATACAGAATAAATGCTCTGACTAGTCCACTGTGCCTGCCTTAACTGTCACGTAGCTTCCAGCGTCTGACTTTGGATACGCAGTCATGTGTAATCCAGTCCTACCTCTGGAATTCACTTTCATGTTAAATGCTGCTTCTTACAGGCTGATACTTGTCAGTCAATTTAATTGAAATGTCATGCTGACCTTTATAGGAAATATGCTGAACTTACTGGGGTTCTTGGAAGCTCTTTTTACTTTTGTTCCAGTTAAAGTTCTTAAATTACCAGTATACAAAACGTTCATGCTAATTAGGCTCATGAAAGTGCCTGCTCATTGATCTTACAAACAATACATTTTTTTCAGATGTAGTTCAGCTGAATCTGCCTGAAGATCAAAAAATAAGCACCACTGCAGCAACAGTGGGACAGAGTGCTGTCCTAAGTTGTGCCATCCAGGGAACCCTGAGACCTCCCATCATCTGGAAGAGGAACAATGTCATTCTGAACAGCTTAGATTTGGAAGATATCAGTGTAAGTAACAGAAAGTTCTATTTAACAGCTTTTTATCAAAACCTCTCATAAATAATAGAAAAGTGATGCATAACAAGCTGCATACTCCTGATGTTACAAAGGAAAGAAATGGAAATGATATGTGACAAACTCTGCCTGTTTTTATTTGCTGTGTATTTGAAGCCCTGTTAAATATAGAGAAAATATGTTTCACAGAGCAATCATTAAAAAAATAAATATAGCAGTAAAAGAACATGAGGGGTAAATTGCAGCCCAAAATACAGTCAGCATTATATATTCAGGATTGTACAGTTTTCACATTTTTAAAAGAAAAGAGAAATCTGTGACACAAACATTTTCATGTACAAACAGATCATAATAATAGTTTTCTTTTATAATAGTTCAATAGAAATCAATTTTTCCCCAAATAAGTATTTCATAATAAAATTAGTTCTTTTGCCCATTCCTCCAAATATTCAGCAGTGTGTATGGTACCTCTCAAAGAATGAAAAACAGAATATTTGTATAATTTGTAAATCTTTTTTTTTTTTTTCTGGAAGGCAAATGTTTGCTACCTAACATTGCCATGACCTAAAAATGCAGAGGAAAATAGAAAGCTAGTATTAGAATTCTATCCTCATGCAAGACTAAAAATGGGCTTTCATCTGTATTTTGTATGCTTCAGGGTATGCTTTCTTTGTTTTGGCCATTTTGTATTAGCAAAGTTCAAAATGTGGACAAATTGTTACTTTGGGAGTTGTGCTGTCTGTCTAGCCCAAGTGAGTCTGAAATCACCTGAACTGTTATGTGTGTGGAATATTGCTCCAATGAAATATCTAGTTTGTCTATTTTTATTTCTTTTTTTTATTAAGGTTTTATTTTTAAGGGGAAAATTGCTCCCACACATCATCTCTCTTTTATGTCTGGTTTTGTTAGTTCTGATGGTAAACTGAGCTTCCTCAGTGTGGTGGTTTGTAAAATAATGGACAATTTCAAAGCTCAAAAGCTCATCTTGCTTGAGTGATGGTTTTAAGTCTCTTGAGAGGCTTAGGATAAACCCAACATAATCTGAAAAGTTCTCTGTTAAATTATAATTGCTTTTGTTAGTTCGGTATTAATCACATGACTTACAATGAAATGTGTCTTGTCCACAAGATCCTGTCTGCAATATTCGTTATGTTCAAAACCATTATTTGGAGTTCTTACTAATCAATTCTAAGTGTAATAGCTGGCATGAGCTGTTGATAGAAAAAGAAAGATGCATCTGTACACACAGAGATAAAAGGGAAATGATGAAAGGAAATGATGAAGCTAACAGCTCGGCTTAAGACTGAAAGGTTCTGTTGGCTTTTTTGCGGACATGAAAAGAGCAAGTGATTTCTAAGCTGGATACATACATTTTTGAGTATGAAAAAAGGCAAACAAAAACCAAAACAAAAATAACAAGCAGAGAAAGTTCTTATGCTGGCTGCAGGTGCCCAGGAATTGGCAGCAGGGGCCACAGGTGTGGCCTCTTAGGGAAAAGGACAGGGGATGTCCCATGCTGTATGTAGCCATTCCCATGGGACCATCGGCAGGGCACACCCATGGCACCTCTGAAAGAACATTCAAAAAAGGGCTTAAAAAACAGGTGGAGAGAGAGATTAGAGAACAAAAAAGAGCAAGAAACAGCAGAGGTAATTCTAAAGCTGGAGGAGCAGAAGATATTCCTTGGTGAAGCAGATATCCAAAACATCTACATTGGAGCAGGTTTATCTTGAAGGACTTGACCAATTGCTTGACCAGTCTGGTGACTTTTTATGATCCAGTGGTGGCAATGGTTGACAGTGCAGGGCCAACAGATGTCACCAATCTAGACTTCTGCAAGGCCTTCAGTACAATTCCATGCAACATCCATATGGATGGATGGATGGATGGATGGAGCCAGAGGTTGTGGTCAACAACTCTGTGTCGTGTCTAAATAGAGGCCAGTGACAGGAGGTGTCCCTCAGGGATCTGTCTATGGCCTGGTGCTCTTCAACGTCTCTATCAATCTCTATAAAATGCCCTGATATCACAGGGCATTTTGATCCCACAAACAGTGGGATTGAGGGCACTCTCGACAAGTTTGCAGATGGCATAAAACTGAGTGTTGCATTTGACACATCTGAAAGATGGGATGTCACCCAGGGGGACCTGGACAAATCTGAGAAGTGGATCCACAGGAACCTCATTGTTCATAAGCATAAATTATGTTATAGTTTAGTCCCTTAATATTAACAGTTTAGTTACAATTCAAATACAGAAAGAGAAGGTCAGATTCAATATCCATGGTGTGAGGCACTAAAATTAATAGAGCTCAGATATATTAAAATGTGGGATATTAATCCCTCTTTCCAGATAAAGTAAAATAGGGAGGAAGAAAGAATTAATGGTGTCTGGATTAAAAGAAGAAACAACAAAAAAAAAGACATTGAGTTAGATTCATCCCCAGACCTTCTTTTCTTTGAAATCTATTTTACTTTTCACTGTTTTCACAGATTTGATCTCTCTATCTCTCTTTATTTCTAGATTCTCTACTCCTTGTATAATATATCCCCAGAAGCAGTGTACTCTAAGATTTACTATAGACATATTAAAAACCGTAATGATGTTTGCCTAACTCTGGGAATTCTTAATTTAATCAGTTATACAAGAACCACATCTGAGCATCTCAAGACTAATAACGTTGTGTAAAGAGCAGTAAATTTTCGGAAAATGACAAGGTAAACACTGACCTGGGAAGATAGGTAGTTAGCATTTTGGTTTTCTTCAGTAAAATGGATCAAAGATCAAAATAACTGGAATTCAACACATATATAGGAAACCAGACTAAGCAGTAGTGACAATGTGATTTTGTAAATGATAGAAAGTGCTCATACTTAGAAATTAAGTTTTTGCACTGTCCAGGTTTCAATATGATTTAGCTATTTGCTTTGAGGAGGGACAAACTCAGAACAATATAATGTCCTAGTATTTTGTCAAGTGGAAAAATGCAACAAGGAGGAAAGGAATTGAGGTCTAAACTGAAATTAGTTCAATTTATGTATTTTTTTTAAATATTCCACTCCTCTACTGAAAGTGTACAAAATATATCTCTAAAGCTGTCAACTGTGGAGTGGCTAAAAATGAGTCTTGATAATGTCTAATGTCTTGTATATTCGAAGACATTTTAAAGAAATATTACGAAATACTGATTGACTTTCAAAGGATGATAATAGAAATTTGTATTTAAATAGTATATTAGAAATGTTCTATGAAGTATGTGTTAATAACATTACTGATAATATACAGTTGACAATTTTAAAAGTCCTTAGTTCTCCTCAGCTCTTCTTATGGTACTTATAACTACTTTCTGTCAAAGTACTGCATCTTGCTACTAATCCTTCTCTTACTGAAACTGATGGGAGGCTGGGATAATTAACACCCATCTGAGTGAAATTGTGAAAAATTACATGCCTCTGCAAATTTTGCTGAAATTGTAATATAATTGTGCTGTGACTCACGACAGAACTGATATCACAGGGCATTTTGATGACATTTCAGGACACATAGAGAAAGGATTTTTTTTTCCTTGCTGTTATCTTGCATCTTAAATTTAATATTTGCCTTTCCACTTTCCTCTTGTTTTTATCTAACCTACTATTCATTAGAGATAATAATTCCCGTGTATGAAAAATAGCAGATGTATTTCCCAAATGCAATACATATTACTTTTTTAGTGTTAATTCATTCAATGTTTTAGGTTTTTGTAACTTAATTTACTTTTTTTTTTTTCTGATACTTTATTCCAGCTTTGCCTTCGGGTTCTTTCTTATACATGTGAGCAATCTTACTTTTCTTATAAGATCTTGGCCCTATTTGTTACATTTATTGAAGATCTACTGGGTTGGTTTGTCTGCATGCAAAGTTTAACAGTAACTTCAAAATAGTGCAGTTCAACTTTTTCCTTCTGGTAAAAGCTCATAATATCTCTCTTTAGGCTGTCTTAATGGAAAGCATCTAATATTTCAATTTTGAGGTATTTGAAGTTATATATAGGTTACCTTTTCCTCAAAACTTCTGATTTGTTTATTTTGTTAAAATTAATTTGCGCATTAAAGTTGACCCTTTTTTGGTGGCAGTTGGAATTTTCTTCTTGACATCTTTGCCCTTTACTCACCAAGAAAACCCAAAAGACTGTAAAGGAGAATACCAATAAAAACTAACATTCTCTAAAGAGCAGAATAGCTTCCATTCTGTAGAGTTCTAATCAGAAACTGATGACAGAAAGGTTTCCAGATTCTCCAAAACATTAATCACCTTTCCTAGAGAGGACTCCAGACATCTGACCTTTTCTTTTTCTTCCAGCTTCTCATTCTGTGTTCCCCCTTTTATAATTCTTAAGAAAAATCTCAGGGGAACTTCATGAATTATTCCTTTCCACATTGTTTTCTCCCATGGGATAGTATGGACCTACATACAGGCTTCTCTTTATGCATTGTTGAATTGTTCCTAATACAGCACAGTTATGACTCTAATACAGTGTTAGAAATATGAATGTCTGAGAAAAATATATGTGTGTGTGTGTGTGTGTGTTTGTACTTTGACAGAATCCCAGGTGAACCATAAATGTCAGGAAAATATTCTTCAATCTTTTCCTCAAATCACATAAAACAATGCTTAAAAGTAAAAACTTTTTTTTTTTTTAAAGTTAGGACATAAACTAGAGGACTTAAATTTGGAGTGAAAATGAATAGTCTAAACTGAATAGTGTCCTGGTTCTGGCTAGACAGGTTAAATTTTTGCAGTAGCCAGGGGGGAGCATGTCTGGGACCCAGACAGTAGTCTACCACCCCACATCATTTTTTGGGAATAGGGGAAGGGCTCCCTTCCACATGAAGCAGCATGGCAGAGGGAGCAGTCAGGTGTTCTGGGGGTTCTGTGGAGGCAGGTGAGCAATCACATATGAATCATTCACTTCTTTTCCTCTTGTAGAATCTGTCATTAGTATTGTTGCTGTTACTGTTTGTTGTCTTATTTCATTGCTATTTCCAGTAGATTGTTCTCATCTCAGCCCGTGATCTTTCCGTCTTGTTCCTTCAATTGTCCTCTCCAGCCTTCCACATGGGGAAGGGATGTTATTAAACTCCACATGGCTTGGCAAGTTTCAATAGGAACATTACATTAGGGAATACCATTCCTAAACCTTGACAAAAAGATGTTCAAAGTTCATGTACATTTCTTTATTCTCAGATATCCTAAAAGAGGGAATGCCTGCTTGCAGTCAATGCACTGACTTTCTGATTTGCTGCAGCAAGCTCTACATGCTCTTGTTTTATTCCTGAGGCGGTTTTCCTCCTCCCTGCACTGTTGCCACAGGCCATCTTATTGCTTGTGTGAGGGAAAGTGCAGTGCTCCTATGGCATGAAGGAAGCCCCAGAACCTACTTCCCTTCAGAGCTGATGCTCCTAACCTCATCCTTTTTGGAAGACAGTAACTCATATTCCAACAATGAACAAATACAGTGTCATAGGCAAAAAGCTGGCAGTCTTGTTCAGTACAAAATCTGGATCCTGATCAGTTTATTTTGAGCTTTAATTACTAAATGGCAATGCAGCAATTTCAGTGTGTGATCTTCTATGTGGTATTGTGTGTGTTACAACTACAATATATATATATAAGTTATATATATATATAACTTCATTGTATTTGAGGTTCTTTTTAAAAGCCTAGTTGCAGGGGTTTTCCTTGTACATTATGTTTCTGACACCTCTTAAAGACACTGTGTCTCTCAGATATTTTCTACTGATTTTTCTGATGAGGTGGTTGGATTTGATTAACAGTGACTTATCAAAGTCAGCATGTTTCTATTTTTATCTATATTGAATTGTCCTTTATCTGTTACACAGTTTTTCTTTTAAGTAGAATGCATTATTACATTTTCTTTTGTATTTCATGAGTTGAATACCAGTTTTGTTTTGTTCTTTTCTACTCCACTTGTTATGATCTGATTGTTGAGAGATGCCTCTGCCTGAATTAAGGTACAAATGAGACCACATGCCAAAATCAGTAGTATGGATTTTATTTAACAGTAAATGTGACTTACAGAGATAGAAAGAAATAGGAAAGAGCTGGGGGGAGTGAAGGAGAAAGAGATCAAGAAGAAAATCACCACACTGTGGATCTAGAGGCATCCCTTCTTCACCCTGGTCTCCTTGGTAGTGCGAGTCACAGAGTCTTCTGGAGGTGCCACTTTACTTTTATACAGGCCAATTTGTGGGTATCCATGGGTGTTCACAGATGTTCCCATAACTGAGGGTGGCATGTATATAAGCAGCTGTTTCCTCTCCCACTGTTTGCCATAGTGGGAATTTTTGTCCAGATGCATTAACCAGGGTTGGTTAACCAAGCCTGAGCTCCTCTAGGCCTGGAATAAGCACCTTCCTGTTGCAAATTCCCATCTTGTGTGCTTACCTCAAGTTCATGCTGCTGTGGCCTTGACAATGTTTGAGGCAGTTGTGGTCTTTAAGTCTCTTTTTAAGTCTCTTACATCTCCCTGTGGCTCAGTGTCTTCCTGGGACCTTTTTTTCATTTCACAGTTTGCCCATGGGGGCGATGTGTTTGTAAAAAAGTCAGAGAAAATACAGAAACAGCAGAAGAATTACACGAGCAATTATACAGTGTACAATAGCTATCCCAACAATTACAAATGCAACTCCAGTTGCAATCATCAACCTAATTTTCATTATAGCCATTGCCCCCACCCCACAAGTAACAAGGATTAGAATATGGACATCAGCCAGTATCTAGCTTTGGGTTTGGAGTGATGGGGAAAGCTCTGATATTTGACCAGTGATTTCTTTAATTTTGGCTTGGGCTTCTTCAACTGATGATGTTGCATTGAGAATGGTAATGCAAGACTCAGTTTCAGTAAGATTTACCATTCCACATATTTCTTGTTCCTTTAATAATAACAGACCTAATGCCAACTAATTTTGTAAAGCCATTTTTGATGCTAGTTGGTCTTGTAAATTCTGCTCTAGGAGCGGATACTTGGCTCAATTACTTGAGGGCATGTACCTGCCATGTAATATTTCCCAATGCCCATTGGTGTTGTGTGATAACTATAGAAGGTGTAAAAATAATTAGAAGTCCCAAAGCTATATATTTTCCCCACTGTATAATAATCTATTACTGATCAGTTCCTGTCTTTTTTCAGGGGAACTTGTTTTCTGCTGTGTCTTTCCCGATAATGAATAATGAAAGATGGAATTTGGGTAAATGGATGGGAGTTCTATCCTGCACCTTAGACAGCATGCTCAGTTAGGAACAACCCAAAGCTAATCCAGGTGGTGCAGGATAGCTGCACATCCAGGTGTCTAACAAGTACATTTGGGGCTTGACTTTAGAGGTAACTCCTACTCCTTTTTTTTCAGGCACCAGAACTTTCATCATACTTTTTTTTTTTTTTTTTACTCTTGACCATTTTTCCTCTATTTCAAAATTAGTGGAAAGCTGTTTTATATTTTGTGCCACAAGATGACTTCTAAAACTTCTTAAGCATCTTTTCTTCACTCCCATAATACCTTTCTTCCTTAAGCTTTTCTTTCAATTCAAATTCATTGTTTTCTCTGTTCTTTTCTGTATATCTGTATAAAGATGCAGGTTATGTCTGCATTCAATATTGGTGCTACTAGCAAATTCATTTTGTGCTATTAATTTCTGATTAGTTCATCAAAAAATTGCAGTTCAATTTTTTTGTACAGTTATAGACATACTCTTCTCACTTCTTTTGCTGTATACATCTATCAACTAGGTGAAATATAGCATCATTCCTGAACAATTTTATTACTAGTTACATATTTATTTCTCCAGCTTTACCAGGTCATTTTGCAGTAGTAGACTTAATGCTTTTCACAGCTTTCAGAAGAATTATGTGAAAGGGTTTTGTAGTACACAGAAAGACTATTGAGCTTTTCAGGTTATTATTTTAGAAAAGAAGTCTTGAAAGAGCAACCTGACTATGCTACAGCTAGCAGTAAAGGTCACTCCTTCTTAAGAGCATGAGGAAGATGCTTTGTTAATAATGGCCTCTTGTGGCTCACAATCCTGACTTTCCAATCATTGCTATAGTACATTAAATAGGAGGGCCATATCACCAGCAATAAAAACGCTTTGATCCAGGAGTCTGTTTCATTGAACAGAGAGATAAAATTGCTTAAATACAAAAAAAAAGAAAAAAGAAAAAAAGAAACCCTGTCTGGCCTACCACCGCAAGCAGCCCGGGAGAAAAAATTAGGGTAGGTGGGACATAATTACCTATTGGGAACTTGGCTCAACTGTTATGTATATATTTTCAAAAATACTAATTTTTTTTTAAATACTGTAGAAGTGTACAAGGGCATTTACTTAGTACTGACTCAGGAAGAAAATTTCTACTCACCTGAAATATAATTGGTACTGCTACTTGCAAAAGTGAACATGAAGCAAATTGTTTATCTAGACCAAGTCTGATCAGTTTGTGAACTCTGACTGGATAACAACAGAAGAGGATATATCTGCCATGACTTTCAAATGATGATATTTAAGATTTCTCTGAATCAAACTGGTCCGTGATCTATCTACTCATATACCTGACACCATGTATCCATTCATACCTGAATTTATTTAGATATACTTAACTCAGACTGACTTCTCTTTCACCTGTTAATTTTATCACCTTCATGTTCTTTTTTTTAATTTTTGTACTGTTCTGACATTACTACCTTCATAATCTAAAGCTTCTTTTTCAAGAGGATTCATTCAGACCTTTTTCTGTTTGATACAAAGAGCCTTTGTATCCATGACAGAGTGTTTTTATTAATCTCTTCAAAAGGAGAGATAAACTAAAGTTTTTCCCAATTTAGTATGATTTAGGAAACAGATCTATTAATGATGTCCATCTGATTCTCCTTTCATATACAGCTGGCTTAAAACTACAATCAGAAGTAAGGAACTTGAAACAGTGCTTCTAAATAATATCTAATTTGGTTGGGTATGAAAAATTGTCCTTGAGTAAGGAGAATTCAGATGAGCTTACAGAGGATCACTGAATATGCATTTTTTATTATATTTTTATGGGTAAAGAGAGACAGAAGTGACTGGTGTTTTGATAGTTACTCAAAAGCACCTGCTAAGTATGTTTTGGTTTTGGCTGATTAACATTTTTCTTCTAGAACATTCTAAGAGAAATATAGTAATGTTTTCAAATGATAAGCATTTGCATATAGATACTTACTTGAATTCTTGAAGAGAAAAAATAATTTTTTACATAGAAAATAAATTTGATATAAAATTTATTTTTATATGATATATAATTATTTATATATTGATATATAAATTATTTATATATTGATATATAATTATTTATAAATGTGATAATAAAATCACACAGTCTTATCACTCTCACCTGAAGTATGTTATCTTCTCTGGTTTAAAAGCAGATTTGTGTGTCCATTTTTTAAAGCATTTTATTTCAAATAGTTCTGTTACTTAAGTGGGAAGAGGCTATGTCTTCCTTTCTAGACTATGTGCTCCTTCTAGGCAAAAAATCTGTCTTTACAGACCTGTTTGTATTAATGAGAAATAAAATGAATTTGCTATACTCTGGCACTCTGGCACAGTAAAATATCAATGCCATACGACTTTTGTCTACAAAATACTTAAAAGTTTGTGCAGCAATTTGGAAAATTTCATTAATTCTGTGAAGTTCCTGCTATTGTAACCTGTAGTTAATGAAAGATGACTGAAATCCTGTTTTGCCTTCGCATTTTTAACATGAGATACATAGTTATAACATCAGACAAATAATTCATTCATGAAAAAGACTTTGAAGTTTAACCTGTGATTATTGAACAATTAACATGTCAAAAGGAAGGCAGGGAAGAAAAAGCTGCCTTTTCTTCCGCCCCTCTGTATTAGTAGAGAATTTATTTCTGACATGATTCTATGATTAGTTGGCAACAGCTAATGATAGAGTTCTAATTGGTGTAAAATATAATTGAAACCTAGGGTTAGCTGGAGAAAAAGAGCTTTTGTACAGTTTAGTCTTCCAAAGTAAGACTGTACTGTATATAAGGAAAATATATTACGGTATTTCAGTGATACAGTTTTATGTGGTGACAGTAGCATAGAATCTTTCTAATGAGTAGCACTGTCTCATTTCTTAAAATAAAAGCAAAGAACAAGGGTGAAAAAAGAAAATATAGTGTATATAGCTTCATGTTTTGTAAAGGAGTTGCACTTCTAAAAAAATGCTTGGCCCATTACAGAAAACAGTATTAGAAAAGCAAAAATTAATTACAGGAGACAAATAATGGTCCAATAAGAAGTAAAATTATTTTGGTACATCTCGTAGAAACGTGAAGTGTGTTAAAAAAGAGTTAGCTATTGTTGCAGCAGAAGAAAAGTGCTTATTATGATTGGCAGAGCAGTGGTAAAATTGAAGTAATGGGTGTCTCACAGAAGAGCGAACCTGTTAATTTAAAGACAGCACAGGAATGTGGTCATGACTCAGTGTGATACTGTCATTTGCATACAAATCTTTAAATAAGTGTTTCATTTAACTGGAGTTTGTGGTCTTGTTTTTAAACTGTGCAATTGAAAGTACTTGTGTTCAATTTTTTTTTAGAAATATTGTAATGCATGGGAAACTCATGTACCTCTGTTAGGTACTTTGCTTTTAAATAACACACAGTTTACCTGCAGCAGGATATAGTAAATGTTTTAGGTATAGCAAATATGAGCATTTAACAATAGCAAAGTGTCTAAATATCAGCAATTTTTATTTGTTAATAGCATCCAGGAAATATTTATTATGACTATTCCGCTTTTGAAATGGGGAATTTCCAACCTCATTTTAGGACTTCAACACAGACCAGATGTAACAGAAAGAAGAAACAGAAATATCTTATTGGTAATGATGTATGGAAAGTAATGAGATTTTGCTAGTTCAGCCATTGTGATACCTGTAAGCTTATCATAACATCTTGGCTTCAGATCAGTAAAAGAACTGAAGTCCTGCTTGGTACAGCTGTAGAAAATAGGTTTGTCAGTGACACTATATGCTGAAAAATCTTAGTTTTATTTACTGAAAACTTTTTGAATACCCTAATTTGTCTCATTTTATACCAGGATGTTCTTCCACAGTCTTACAGTTAACCTGACCAGGAACCAGAACCAGATGATACAATGAGACTAGAAATAAAGCAAAACCCAAAGAATTTTCCCTGCATAAATAGTTTCTGTGCTTACAATAAAAGGTTGCTGCCTATGACCTTGAAGTGTCTTTTCTTTCATTGATATCAAGGAATCAATCTTGCCAGTTAAGATTTCTTGTGATAAAGAATTAGACTGATGGGCATGGATTGTTGTATTCGTGGTTTGAACAGAGGCAGTGTGTGTGATGCTTAGATAACTAAGATTGGTATTAAATGTAAATTGTCTCAGCTTTCAGTATTTTATTAGTGTAAATTCATCATCTGTTTGTAGTACTCCAGTTTCATATGGAGTGCTTAGTTCAAGTGACTGGAATTTTCTGTTTATTTAAAAGGCTCTAAGACAAATATTTCAGAATTATTGGGTGTGTCAATTTTGGTTAAACCCTTAAGTGAAGCTGCTGTGCTGGCATTCAAACTGCCAATATTTTGATTTTATAACAAAAGAGAAAAAGACAGCAAGGAGTGGATGTCATTCACTTTGTTGTATGTAATCAGGTGTATAGCTGAAAAAAAAGTTTGGTGTAGAAATTACATCCAGAATCTTTCTAAGCATCTTTGTGCCTATTTCTTGTATGACGTACTGGATAACAAACTGACGCAAGTGGGATTGTATTAATAATCCAAGTAATGTGTGACTGGCCCTGTTTTCTTTCTACTGTTGTCTTTAGATCATACATTAATGCTGCATTTAAAATTAGAGATCAGCTTTAGAAAAGCTATGTGAGTTATAATGTGATATTTTTTCCCCCTAGTATGCTAAGAATGGGCCAAAGTGAATCATTCTGATTTTTAAATCATTTTAGGATACTAGGTTTTCTTTTTTTTCCCTACCACTTACCCCAGTATATCATCTTGAGCTGTCACATAGTAGGGGATTTTCAAGAAATCTCTGTCTTTTTTGGTTTAGGTTGTTTTGTCTGCAAGATATTTGAAAGTGGTTTGAAAAGATATTTTTGTTGTCTATTTATTGGTTTATCACATGTACATAAAGGAGTTTGTGACAACCCAAAATTTATCCCACTGGGCTTTTGTGGATTGCATAAACCTTGAAGACACTCTACCTACTCGTCTGTCTCACTCCTGGATAATTCATAAATACATGGGATGGACTAGATAATAATTGAAAATTTGAGTAATACAAATATTTAAGCGTTGTTTGTTTTCTTTTTTCTTTTTTTTTTTTTTGTAGATTCTCTTGAGCTTGTAAAGAAAGATCTGGAGAAATTTGTTTCTATGAAATAAAGTGAGTTTTTGTTTCAAGATGAGTGCAGTTCAGGAACGAAATATATGAATTTTTTCAGTGTAAGAAAAGGGGTTTGGACTGATGCAAGTAAAACTGAAATACAGTGTTTTTTTGTAATAGGAAGATCAAAAACTCCAATAAACGATAAACTTAAAACTAAATTGTTTGCAGTATAGGTATTTGAAAACAGATTAAATCTTAGCACAGTATAATTATATAGTGTGATATTCTTAGAATCAGAAAAATTTAGGGAATATTCAGTGATTTCTTTGCACTCTTTCTACAAATACATTGTCTTAAAAAAAAAGAAAGTAAAAATGGGGATGCACTTGCTAAAATCTCATTCCACAAATCTAACTCTAAACTGAATCACCTTACAGAGTAAATTACATCAGTACTTCTGCTTCTCTGGGCCTTCCTAACACTTATGTACACTTTGGAATATGACCCAAGTAAACTGCATAGTGCAAAGCTAGTTTCTCTTTACAGAACTGGCTTGGAGTGTAATAATAAATGCATCTACAATTAAAGCTGATTTAAAAAATAAAAGGAACAGTTTGGGGGAATGATAATAAATTATGGTAATTGAGTAATTGTTACAAATTCCTTTCATTGGTTATGAGTTTAACTTGAAAAATATGTGAGGAATGAATATCAAATAGATTTATCTGATTAAATCTGATTATATAACAATTTGGTTTGTTAAAAAGGAGTAAAAGTCAAATGATATATGAGTCATTCTGAAGATCTCTATGTAACATGAAGCAATAAAAAAGACAGCTGTATCAGAGCATGCTGAATTTTCCATTTAAAATATACTGCATCTACTCAGTTGGAGATTTTGAATGTCTAAATAAATTAGCAGTCCTTATTGCCGATTCATCAAAAGATAACGTAAAATTACGGAGTTTTTGGGGAAGTAAAAGGTTAGTAATGTTTTATGGCTAGCCTCAAGAGCTCTAGTACTTTGGCAAAGCTCTCACTTATGTCTAGTGTCTGCCATAAACAAGAAAAAAAATCCAAATTCTCTTTACACATCTACATATCAAATGAAGTCATTATTCTCAGTGGTAGTCTAGCACTGAGGCATTTTATGTCACTTTCCTGTGTCATCCCTCTTCAGGTTCTTAAGAGGTTGGAACAGTATTAGATTTCAAAATAGCAAAGCCAATTTTTAATCAACTGACATTTTTTGAAAAGCACAAAGAAGTTGCATGTTTTATGTAGAATAATGGATATTACCGTTTGTTAGCTGTTACTATTTCCTCACAAAGTGGAATTGCAGTCCTTACTGTATCTCAGAGAATAAAGGGAAAAATCATACATATGTAATTAATTATTTAAACAGGTACAGTGTTATTGTACTCATTTATAGTCAGAGAAATAATCTTTTTCTGAGATTTGCTGAATACAGCTAAATCCTTCTCAATTCAACTACCAGCCTGGGTTTGTGCATTACAAAGTCTTATTTTAGGAAGCAAGAATAGGGGGTGACCTCTGCATTGAGCATTTATAATACAAGTTTAGGAAGGTGTGCATGAAGACTTTCTCAGCATGGGAGATTTAGTTAGATGTTCTGAATTACTCACCAAATGTTCGCCGCTTTACTCAGTCCTCGGTAGAGAAAGGCTAGTAAAGCCATTTTGCGGTAATGAGATACAGCCTTTGTAAAAATCAGTCATTATTTGCTTTTCTCTTTCTGTTCTCCCCAGTGTCAAGGAAAGAGGAACCAATGAAATGCCTGGATTATCTAATTGTAGCTAGGAGGTTTGTTTTCATGGTCAGCAGAGAGAGGTGGGTGGCAGCTAAAACAGCGAGCGCTGACAGATCCACTGAATGATCCCATAAAAGGGTTTTGCTACCCTGAGCTTTCTCAAATGACTGTAAAAGAAGCTTAGGAAGATTCATTTCCTTTGACCAAAACTAGTCTGCATTAATAGTCACGAACTGGTGTCTGGTGTTGTATTCTTGAGAACAGTTTCTTTTAAGATTTTGTCACTTTGTACTGCATATACTGTACTAGTGCTTATGTTAGACTGTGCACTTCCCTTCCTTAAGCTCTTGCATGATTTGCAGCTTTCTGTCAGGCTGATTTTTCAACCAGTGGATTTACACAAGATTAATGATTTGTTCTTATTGCAGCTGTAAAATTTGAGACTGAGAGAAGGTATGCAAAATTTGTGCTTATGAAATGTAGTGTTTATTTTCCCTCCAAATCTAGAAGGAAAACTTTAAAAAATCTTGGATGTCTGCCAAATGCAGGTTTTTTTCAGTGTTCTTTGTGGAATATAATTTCTTTGTGACAGTCAGTAGTAAAGTGCAGAGTTGCATTGCTTTGCCAGTGTGAACAGAGAAACTGATTACTTGGAAAATAGGAGTTGTAACATTGACATTAGCACAAAAAGCCTGAGCTGAATTTGTCTGGCAAATGAACCATACATAAATAATTATTTTTAAAAATGTTTTCAGTCAGCCTTCAGAAGGATATCTACTCTCTGTGTCCTTGTAATAAAGGAAGTTAGAGATACTGAAAAATAAGTAAAATATGAGCAAGAACATGACATTAGTATTACTGGTACTTCCATGACTGACTGAAATAAAATGCAGAAAGCTTGGGAGGATGTACAGGAAATAAAAGGGAATATGTATACTGGTTGTGTTTTACAAACAAACAACTGTTGTTCTGAAAATATCAGGTTTCAGTGACTGATACAGCCTTCCCCTAGCAAACCAATACAAAATTTCAATTCTTAGCTTCAGATTTTCTACCTGATCAGCTCAGAGACAGATGATGTGGGGTTTTTTCGCCTTTCTTCATTAAAAAAAAAAAAAATTAAGATTTTTCCTTTAAAAATAAGGGAAATGCCCCCACCCAGAGTGTGTTATCATTATAATTTAACTGCTATTGATAACCATCAATAAAAAATGGGCCCAAGCAATATATTTTTTTCCTTTGTTGTGGATTTGTTAAAGACTGCAAATAGAAATAAAGGTAATATGAAAAAGTATGAATTCATAATATTTGGTATTCACTAATTCCATTATTAAGAACACAATAAACTATTTTCTTTCTGTTTGAGGATAATCTAAGTAAGAATTCACATATTCAGTTCACATGACTTATGTATTTATTTAAAAAAAAAATATTTATACAAATCCAAAAACCCGAAAAACCTATTTAGGAAAGCAGTGTATGGGCAAAAAAAAGTGCTGGAAAAAAAAGAAAAACCAAAATGGCACAAACCAAAGCAAAAATACTCCTAGTTTCTATGATGATGAGCAAATTCAAGCAGTCTGTTTCATTATATGTTCTCCTGTGGGAGCAAAGCTAGGAAAAGCCTTCCTAGAGCTGTTAATGAAGAAATGCTGGAAAATGGTCATAAATCCTCTCATATGTGAAGTGATAGCGTATGAAAGCGAGTTATAAACCCCAAGGATATAATTGCTGACTCAAAACAAAAAATCACCTTTAGTTTCTGTTTTATAAGCAGTAAGAGAGCAAAGCAAAGATTCACTATCAAATTGAAGTCTTTATTATTTTGCTCATTATTTGTAAGATATATCATGATTTGTAAAATGTCAGGTTCTTCAAGAGAACAGAACTGCAGTGGAACCATTGTTAAGGTAATTGTTCAATTCTATCTTTTCATGTATGACAAAAATAATTAGGGTTTCTCAATGTAATTTTAGAAATACCTTGCCATTTCTATGTGAACAGTAGGAGAACAAAAATTGAGCTTGTAGCAATTATTTTTTTTACTGTCATCAAATATATTTTCCAAAATATAAAAAACACCATTTTTCTGTATTTTTTGTTGTTGATTTTTGAAGGCTCTGTTTCAAAGATGTTTGTTTGTCAGTATAGATACAGGGTTATTTTAAATTACTCAGCTTGTGAGTTAGTCAATAAAGCACTAGATACTCATCAACATGCAGTGTCAAGTAGCTCTGTTTGTACTTCACCATCCCTTTTCAAATGCTGCTTACAACATTAAGTTCACTTTCTATTGAGTGGTTTGCTTTAATTAACAAAACAAACATTGAACTCAGTATAACAATAAGCTGGGGACATTTATTTTGTAGTTGTAAAAAAACCCAAACCAAACAACCAGACAAAACTCACCACTACCAACAAAACATACTGTCCATAAAATTCTAACTCTCTGACAAGTCATCATGTGTGAATTCAGTTGAAATACTAATATAAAATAACCGGCGGAGTGTTTCATCCATGGTTTCTATGAAAAGGGAGAAACCATGCGCAGGCACACGTTGACTTAGAAAAGAGTGATGGTGCCTAAAGATATCATATGCCACAATGAATCAGTTAAAGAGCTGAAACAGGTAGGTATGCTTCAAAGCAATATCTAATAATTTAGCATAAGGGATGTTAAATTAACCTAGTCTCCAGACTGCATTGTAGCAGCTGAATTTTTCTACACTCCATCCTATGCCCTACTTTGTTCACAAATAACTTTGGCAGAGATTAGGCAAAAAATTCCAAATGGTAATAACAAAACCTATTTTCCAGATAAAATGTAAGTACCTGTAGTGTGGCCCTTTTGAATAGCTGTCCTTTCACCTCCCACTAATAATGCTGTTGAAGCAGAATGCTTTGAAAACGTGTGTTCAGCTGGTAAGGGGGGAAAAAGTAAATTGGTCTTCTACTTCATATATTTTAGAAAGAGATAAAGATGAAAATATCCAATAAGGAAGTTTTTTGAAGTTATTTGGGTGGGTTTTTCTGAAGGGGAATTGTGTTGGTTCACATCATCAGTTAAAAATGAAGTCTTAAAGAGGGTGCCTTTTTTGATCTTGGCAGTGGTAACATGTAATGGTATATTGAAGATTTGGTAGAAATATTTTCTGTATAAAAAAGTGCTAGCACCAAAGTGCTAATATAGAAACCTATGGTTATCTTGAGGAAGTCGAGTTATTGAGAGTATTGCCAGGTAGGCTTATTTTTTAGGCCTGTTGTTTTGTTCTCCTAAGGAACAACTAGCAGAACCATTCGAAGCACAGAGTTGTGCAATATGAAATTTAGCTGCCCACACATGTTTTGATGAAGAAATACAGAGAGACACATGTTTTTTTGAATAATATTTTGAGTGTATTTAAAGAAAGAAAACAGAAATTAAAAGGAATTTTGTAGAGGTTTCAGTTCTCTTGTTTTCTCTGAGTCAGAATAAAAACTGGAAAGTGAGAACTTAAAGAAATAAATCCCAATAAGTTGGAAAAGTTGTAGGTGAGATCATGGAAGAATTCAAGAATAGTCATAATGAACCAGAGTTAATGTAGCCCAGTATTTCTAATTTTTAAGATCAAAAGGACAAAATGTAAGAATAAGGCAGCACATAGTAATATTTTCTATCAAAGTTCTTTTACTGTGCAATTTACAGTGACCGAGGTATTGTAGCTGAAGTTTTTTGGTTTTGCAAGCTTTTGATAAAATCTTCATGGATTTGAGGACTTTATAGAGAAGGTTACAAAGTTTGTGAAGAAAAAAATAAGGAAGAACTGGTTGGTATATGAAGGTGAGGACAACCTTGGCTACAGTGACCATGAGATGGCTGACTCAAGGAGCCTAAGAGGAGACAGCAGGGCAAAAAGCAATATAACAAAGAACTTCAGGAAAGGAGACTTCAGCATGTTCAAGGATGTGCTTGGAAGAGTTCCATAGGAGATCATGCTGAAAGTATAAGGGGTCTAAGAGAGATGGTTGATTTTCAAGGATGACCTCCTCTATGCTCAAGAATAGGTTTTCACAATGGACAGTAAATCAAAAGCAGCAAGAAGTCTGTATTAATGAACAAGGAGCTCTTGGCATAACTCAAATGAAAAGAAAAAGGTGTAAGGAATGACAGGCGACCCCGGAAGAGCCTGGAGACTCTATTTGAATGTGCAGATAAGAAAAGATGAAGCCATCCCAGAATTGGATCTGGTCCAGATATTTGAAGGTCTAAAGAGGTTCTGGACTATATCAGCAGCAAAAGAAAGGGGAAAATATGGACCTTTTGCTGAGCGGGTGTGGGACCCAGTGCCAAAAGAAGTAGAAGACGATGATGTACTAAAAGCCTTTTTTGCCTTGGTCTTGATCACAAACATTTGCTTTCAGGAATCCCAGAACCCTGAAATCAGTTTACAGCAGTAGTTCTTCTTTAATGTATCAGTGAATCTAATGAGAAGAACTGAAGAAAAACAAGGATTTTTTCTTTTTTTTTGTCATGTCTGCTCATTACAAAGGAGGCAACACTTCCACAGGATGTCATTTAACTTGTTAATATTTGCATTGATTTAGTTTTTCTCTCTGGTCAGATGCAATTCTCAAAAGCTTTTCTTCTACAAATAACTGTCGTAGCTAAGTAAATATATTGCTTCTGTTGAGTTTATCTAATTGTTAAAATAAAAGTTGTATTTTCTTTTACAGTCACAATATATGTAGCAAGATTAAACAACTCCACCATTCACAAGTATAATATTTGAATTTCAGATTACTGTCAGATATGCTGGTTTAACATTTGTGGTGTGTGATGTCTGATATTTGCATCACAGCTTTGTTGCTGAGATGATGAGCGTAATTACTGTAGAGATGTGGGTTTAATTATGATATCCTTGTTTTTAATCTTTCCTGGTAGGATTTTGGAGATGATGGGTCCTTGTACATCACTAAGGTTACCACAACTCATATGGGAAATTACACCTGCTATGCTGATGGGTATGATAAGCTCTATCAAACTCATATTCTCCAAGTGACTGGTAAGAAAAAATGTTCTAATTATCAAGTCATAAGAAACCTGAATTTTGTTAAGCAGATCAGTTGTTTCTTTCCTACATTTTTTTGTATTGTGTTACATCTTAATAGAAAAAGGTGTATATTTTTTCTTCATTTATCTCCTTCAAATAACCTTAAAAATAAGGAAACACAGTAATTTTAATTTATTACTTCCATAGAATAATAACTATTAAAAGGTGTAAAGATAGTCCAGAGGACTTGCTTTGCACCTGTGACATTATTCAGAACAGTAAGTGGCTTATATATACATTTACACACAGATAAAGTAGGTTTTAGTATTAATTTAGTAACCTGGGGGACATGCTGAGGAAAGTAAATGTGTAAGTTTCTTATGTTAAGAATGTTTTGTTGACTATAAGATTAATAGAATGCACTTCCCTGAAGATTTTGTAATTGACATAGGCTTCTAAATTCACATTTATGTTATTGAAATCTACCCACGATTTTAGTAGATTAGCTTGAGGCACCTGGATTTCAAAACTTGATCTTTACATTTTCCTACATCTGTTCAAGTTCCAGGTAACACCTCATTGAATTCTGTACTTGGACAAAACTTAACTGCTTTGTTACTCGTGCCCTGAAGACAGGCCTTTACTTTCCCTCAAGCTGGTGTACCTTCTCCTTTTTCTTATATACAATTTATTGCCTAAAGTATTTTAAGGAATTCTTTTCCACTGATGAAGGGTCTGCTTTATCATCATTGAGGTTTAGTGTCTTTTTTTTTTTCTTAGAGTGCTTTCATGTTATTTCAATTCATATTTATCTTTGACTCTTAAGACTCCCTTTCTGCTGTAAACTACCAGTGTTTGTCATTCCATGTTGTTGTGTAATCCTATCCAGATTCATGTTTGACCTCAATCTTCTCCAAATTTACTTTGCATTAAGAGGCTCTATTTCTCTCCTGAGGCATACTCTAGCCCTAGTTTCCTGGCCACTGCTGTTACCATCATTCTTTGTTTTGTTAGCTATTAATCAGTTGCATTAGCCCTTATTTGGCTGACTTTTTTTAACATCCAAGAATGCTGAAATATTTTCTTTTATTCTTATCTTTCATGTATATACGTATGAAATACAGCTTCCAAGATTATTTTGGCTTTTAATATGATTTTTCTTCTTTTAATAGCCTTCCCCCCCCTTTTCTGTTCTTAATGTCTTTACATTTTAAATTCATTTGACACTTAGTGCTTGTTGGCAGTTTTATGAACATTTTGTCTCTGCTGTTATGTTTCTTCAGGAAGCTGGCTTGTAGTATTTCTCTTATCCATATGTTTCAACTTTTATCCACAGTTTCTTCCCCTTCTGAACCACAACATATTGTATATAGAGTGTTGTCCCCAAGCTAATGGGGACGTGGCATCAACATATTTTCCTCCAAATTTTTTCTGGGATTATTTTCTGTCATTTAAAAAGCCGAGTAGTAACTACTGGCTAAACTAGTGAGAAGACTGATGTGCAGTTTATTATTTTAATTCCTGAAGACATAGCAGAGTTCTTGGCAAGCTGAACATGTTAGTGGGTTCTTGACCAGCATTCTCCTCTGTTTTATGGGGTTTGGTTTACCCTAAATTATTAACAAAATTATATTCTTATCAACACATTCCTGACCAATCCCAATGTGTAAATAATCCCCCAGAGGTGCATAGCAAGAGTTAAGATACTAGAATTCATGTTTGTCTCAGTTCAGTGCATAATGAGGCAAAACTCCGCTCAAGTTGAAGAAGGTTTTCTGCAAGACTAGAAAATCAAGAAACGTAATTTGAGAGAGGTGAAAGAGGACAAATGTAGTTTTTTCTGGTGATAATGTACCTGTCAGGAAATTGGTTTTTCATCTGGAAACCACTGTAAACCTCAGATAAATTCTATCCCAAAAGCTGGCACTGGAGTGGTACCTTCCTAAATGATTTTGTATGTTGATATTTTGGAGAGCAAGAAGCAGGAAAAGGAGACTTTTTGAGCAATAGGATTATTTGCTGTGCGTGTTGTGGATAAACTGAGTTAAATCCACTGAGATGAAAAGTCAAATGAACAGCTCTTCCACAGTTTAGATCTGTACTTCTAAGGAATAAGCTTCTTTAGCACAGGCATGATGGTCAGTACTTGTAGCTGTGATAATGACTAATTAATATAATGATACTTGAATTAACTGTAGAGTCAGTCAAAAGGTTAATGGGATAATGAGACTACGCTGATCACAAAGATTTAATGTGAAGGTTCAATGAAAACAATGTAATTAGATTTTAAATTCTTTCTTGGTTTCCATTAATTATAGCTATATATTTTTAGGAAAAAATCTTATATTTTAGGCTAGTATGCAATTATTATAGATATAAATCTGATTTACTTTTAAGATTAAAATCTAAGATATTTTTAGTTTGGAATTATCTGGCACAGTAGTAAAGAATAATGAGCTTGCTTTGGAGTCTTAAAAATACATTAATGAGCACTGTAAAAGACTTGTTTTATGGAGAAATAATCAGTGTACTCTTATACAAATAATATGGTAAAGCACATATTTTGAGCAACCCTATAAGTTGATATTTTAAGCGTTTTCATATAAACTAAAAAAACAAAACCAAAATAAGAAGTTGTGATCAGGAAGAAGTAACTCTTTCATGACACAGTCTTAATTATTAGCATTTATATAATACTTAAAACTTTCCATGTATACAATTTTGAGATTGTATGACTCTGAGGCTACATGGCTAAATGAATTTGAGTCTATCAGTTTGATCTTTATTTTTCTCCTTATATATCAGTGATATTTAAATAAGATCAGCAGTTCTGATACCTTAAGGTAAAGAAAGGAGAGCCCAGTCCCTCGGCCAGATGTAAGCAGGGAATGTGTAGTGTCTGAAGAATTGTTTGCCAGCTTTGTTTTTCCCAAGTCCCTAAGTTTAAGCAAGCGTTATTATATATATATATATATCTCAATAGAAGAACCTGTTCACTGTAGCTCTCCACTGTTATTTTTTTTTAAACACATACATTCTCCTGGATTCAAGGCAGCTGGAATAGGCTATTTTCTCACTTCCCTTCCCCATGAGACCCAACTGAAATAATGCTCAAGAGGTTTTATAGCAAGTGCTAGAGCTATTGAATAGTTACATATCCACCATATTTGGAACCAAAAGTCTCACATTGCTTTTTGAATTGAAAGATAAGGGATATAGAATTTACTCAATTATGTGTTATACTTTACTCTTCTAAATACAAATGTGCAGTGTCTCCCCTCCCTTTTTAACATATGTCATGATCTCTTCCTTTGTGAAGTGAGCTTTTTTAGCTTAAGATGCCAGAACATATCTCTTTGAAAGTCAGTGTGAACACTCACATTAATTATGTACTTAAAAATTTTATTTCTGGTGATTTTTTTTTTTAGTTTTTTTTTTTTTTTTTTTGTCAGTTACACCAAAAAAACCAAACAAAAACCAAAAAAACAAAACAGACAAAAAACTGATTCAAAAAAACCCCAAAAACTTTACACTGAACTTGTC
>JAYDZK010000202.1:31897546-31967175 GCA_034509185.1 Euphonia xanthogaster | reverse complement strand
TGAAAGTCAGTGTGAACACTCACATTAATTATGTACTTAAAATTTTATTTCTGGTGATATTTTTTTTAAATTTTCTTTTTTTTTTTTTTCAGTTACACCAAAAAACCCAAACAAAAACCAACAAAACAAACCAGACAAAAAACTGATTCAAACAAACCCCAAAGACTTTACACTGTACTTGTCACATCAAATTAACTTTTTAGACTGGGCACAACTGCATTTATATTTCAGTTGTCTGCAGCATGCCTCAGTGGCACAGTGCTTTCTTAAATAGTCTTCAGGGTAATGTGAAATAAATATTATAATGCAAAACAAGGGGTAAAAAACATTTCTAGTTGTATAAACCTGTCAGACACAGAGTTGGTGAGGAAAGAGGAAAATGGCTGCAAATAGAGGAGAGACATGGCAAAAAATAAACCCTACTGTCATGCAAGAACCTCTGTTCTTGGAAAAACAGTGCTAAAGGGAACAGAATCTACTATAGAAATAAGGGATGGTAAAAGAAAACTCAGACATATCTTCACCTGAGCAGGTCCTCTCCTCCCTTTCACAACTCCTAACAACCCTTAAGTAGTTAATTTAGCAACAATAGCTTTTCGTCATGCAGGGTGAGATTTTATTTGTTTGTTTAGGAAGAATTGGATTTCAGTTATAATATTTTCTAAAACTTTTTTTAGCAATAATATTGCATCAGAAATATTGAATGCCCTTTGCCCAAATAAAACTAATACATTCCTCTTTCCTGTCAGTGAAAATTCTTTGAAATTGAACTGTTAAAAAAATTCTCTTCACATATGCTCAGTAGAAGTCTGCCAAGGTGAGGTAGTTGAATACCCATAAGGTTTTATGTGCGATTAGAATATTTCACTGACACAAAAAGAGACTAGAAGTATCCCGGCATATGTAGTCAGAACACAACTAATTGCAGTGCCTTGCTATTGGTCCTAAAAGTTGTTTCTCTTGCTGAGATGCTTGAGAGTGTTCAGTGATGGCAGTCCAGTCTCTAAGGAAGTGGAGGTGCTTGCTTTTCCAGAGACAAGGTGGAAAAATAAGCCATTTGGCTTTGCTGCAGTGGGAAATCTACAACATGAGGTGGGATACCTAAAGGACCTTGTGTCAAGAAATGCTGAACAGGCAGACATGAAAATTGGACTTTAGGAAGCGTGGCAGAGGAAGACTGGGAGCTGAGCTGCCAAAAACTATTCAAGCCACTGCCTGTGCAGTCAAGCAGGGCCCACTCTGAAGAACACAGTGGGGAAGGCAAGGTCTCAGTATGGAGCACACAGTGCTATGCAAGAGGAGATAGAAGAGGGAAGAAATGGAGGGGAAATAGGAGTGGGAATGTCAGGCTTGAGATGAAAAATTAAGATCCACTTCCATGAAAGCAAAGTTCTTTCCAGAAAATCAATAGAAACCTTAAATCTCTGATATTTATGTGTTCTTCCTCTCAGCTGGTAGTCTAAGAAACTAAAAGCCATATTATCTAATTTTTAGGCTTCTCCCATGTTATTTAACTACATTTTTGCAATTTGCATTTTGGGGTTATATAGAAAAGACCTCTACAACTGAGTCCTCTCTAACTGGGTTTAAAATATCCCTGAAACCTACTGATTTTTGTATCCTGTCTGAGATAAGGTAGATTTGTGCATTTCTTGAAACGTGGAAATGTAAGGCATTTCTATGATCTAATGGGACAGCATGCTGAGACATCTCTTGTAAATAGTTGAATAGGATTTGAAAATATTTAATCTCATGTCAAAATAGACACAGTTAATTTTTGATCTTGTTATCTTCTTTCATTATCAACTGATACTTCATCCTCTATCCAGCTGTGTTTTGTGACAACCTAAATATTCCACACTTTTAGAGCTGCATTAAACAAAACTTTGGTGAATAGGAAATACACTTCCTTAATCTTATTACAGTTAATATTTTTTTATTGTTAGAAACAACGTCAAGCAAGTTGTCTCTATAAAAAATTTAAGATAAGAGAGGTAATTATTCATCTAAAAGATCTACATGGTAGGATTTTTAAATCTTGCTTAACCATTGATTATCAATAGGAATATATCCACTGTGATGTCATACATCTTCTCTCTGACACTACTGGTGTATGTAGATTTTTAATTGGTAAGCATTTACTGCAGCATGTTTTCAAACCTTGAAAAGTGATGTCAACAATTCTTATATTTTGTAAATGAAGCAACTCATAAGACTGATCTTACGCATGGGATCACAAAATGTGCTAAGTTGGAAGGGACCCATCAGGATCATTTGAGTCCAACTCCTGGCCCTACACAGGACAGCCCAAGAGTCACACCATGAGCCTGAGAGCATTGTCCAAACACTTAATGAACTCTGTCAGGCTAGTGCTCTGGCCACTTCCCTGGGAGCCTGTTCCAGTGCCCAGCCCCGCTCTGAGTGAAGAACATTTTCCTGAAAGCCATTTTCCCTGACACAGTTTCATGATACTCGCTCAGGTTCTGTCATTGGTCACCACAAAGAAATCAGTGCCTGCCCCTCTTCCCTTCATGAGGAAGTTGTAACCTCAATGAGGTCTCCCCTCAGTCTCCTCCAGGCTGAACAGACCAAGTGACCTCAGTCATTCCTCAGATGACTTCACCGCAAAACTTTTCACCATCCTTGTGACCCTGCTTTGGACATTGTCTAACAGCTCAATGTCGTTTGTATTTTATGGTGCCCAAAATTGCCCCCAGCACTTGAGGTGAGGCTGCCCCAATACAGAGCAGAGGAAACCAAGGCAATCCCTCCCTTGCCCAGCTGACGATGCTATACCTGATGCCCCCCAGGACACTCCAGGTTTGCCCTCCAGGGCACTGCTGACTCATGCTCAACTTGCCATCAACCAGGACCCCAGGTCCCTTTCTGCAGCACTTCTCTCCAGCACCTCATTCCCAGTTTGTACAACCCATCAGGTTGCCCCGTCCCAGGTGCAGAATCTGGCATTTTCTCTTGTTAAACTTCATATGGTTGGTGATTTCCCATCTCTCTAATTTGTTGAGGTGTCTCTGCAGGACCTCTCTGTCCTTGAGGGACTTAACAGCTTCTCCCAATTTGGTATTGTCAGCAAAGTTACTTAGTATTCCTTCAAGTCCTGTGCTCTGTCCAAGTCTTTAATGAAGATGTTGAAGAGAACTGGGCTGAGGATTGAGCCCTGTGGAACCCCGCTAATGGCTGGATCCCAGCAGGATGTTACCCTATTCACTGTAACTCTCTGTCCCTGCCCCATGCGCTGGTTGTTCACCCATCAGGTAACACAGTTATCCAGCTGTGTGGACGTTTTGTCCAGAAGGATGCATGTCTTGTTTAACATCTTAATTACTGATCTGAATAGTGGGGCAGAGTTCTACCTTCAACAGTTTTGTAGATGGCACCAAACTTGGAGGAGTGGCTTATAGACTACAGGGTCATGGTGCTATTTGTTTGACAGGATGGAGAAATGAACCAGCAGGAATTTAGGAAGTTCAACAAGAAGTGCAAGAGTACTGCACCCAGGGAAGAACAACCCTGGTGCACCAGTATATCCTGAAGACCACCTAGTGGAAAGCATCCTGGCAGGAAAGGACTTCAGAGGAAAATCAGGTTGAGCATAAGCTAGATATGTGTCCACATGGTAAAGAAGGAAAATGGTATCATGGGTACAGAAGGTCCTGTCTGAACAGGTATAAGGAATTCTAAACCTGAACAGGTTTTCTGCATGTATCAGGGATTGTTACTAGGTGTTTTGGAAAGAGGGGAAAGGTGGAGATGAAATGTTAAGATTTGTGAAACAGGGCAATTAAAATCTCTTTACAACATATCATGACTCGCTAATTGTACGTTAGTCATATTTTATAAAGAAATCTAAGGAAAAATAAAAATCCTATTACTCAACCTTCAACTATTGAAAAAGTGAGGCTTTTTTCTTTGATACCACAGTGGAAAGAAGTTTTTTCTCACAGAATATTTTTTCTGCTTCATAAATTTTCTGAGACAGAATTCTGCATTGAATGTCACTGAATATCTCATGAATACCACGTCTGTATATACTTACATATAGCTGCAGGGGTCTTCTGAATTGCTTATAGTTATTTTTCTTAAAATGAAAATAATGTTCTCCACTAAATTATAATTGTTTTTTGTATTCAGTTCCACCAGTTATCCGAGTGTATCCAGAGAGCCAGGCAAGGGAGCCAGGTGTGACAGCTAGCCTTCGGTGCCACGCTGAAGGTATTCCCAACCCACAACTTGGCTGGCTGAAAAATGGAATTGATATCACTCCAAAGCTGTCCAAACAGCTAACTCTTCAAGGTAAAGAGGTGTATTTATTGTTTTCTACATCTTGCTAATGTCTTATCCGTGCATCATTTCCATAATAACTGTCCTTCTTCCATATTTTTAACAAAGGCTTGAAGTCTAAGCTAAAACATTTCAAAATATGCAATTTCTTCCAGTTACTCCCCAAGACACGTCTTTCTGCTTTCTCTTTGTTAGAATAATGAATAATAATACAGGATTACCAGTAAATTCCAATATGCTCTTCTCTGTTTGGCAATGTGCAGTATCTCAGTGGAGCAGGCAGTGCAAGACCTGGTCCCTCTCAGAACTGGTAAGAATCTTGTGAGATTTAGGGACCTGATAGTAGAAAGGACTGGAGGAGAAATACCTGAAATGGATATGTTTTTTTCTCGAGTATCAGCAGACCTCTGTGTGAGTGCAAAAACATTGCATACATACACACAAGCCCTACCTCTCCTCCCAAAATACCGAAACGTCTCAAACCCAAAAAACCTGAAGAAAAAAAAAACAGAAAAAAAAAAAAAAAAACAAACCAAAAAGACCCCCTGGGAACTAAAGGAAAGTCTTACCTTTAGCACCAGTTCATTTCTATTAATCTTCAGGGCTCAGCAAAATCAGTGGACATGTTCAGCATAAAATCTCCATGCTTCAGTCTTTTTGGTAATTTTTGATAGCTGTAGAAGAAAAAAAACCTCCTGCTGCTTGTGTTCCCTTCAAAACTTACTTTCACTCATCAACAAAACCAGGATGTGTATTAAAGATAGGACAGCACAGAGCCTGCACTCTAAGAAGCAGTGGGACAGATAGGGCAATGCTTCTCTGAAGTGCTACTTCCCCTGCAGGTGTCATAGTCCCCTGTTCTTTCAGGTACAACTCTCCTGGATATTTGTGAACAATTTCCTTGCAGAAACACTTTCCACTATGAGTAGAAAGTGATGAACTTCTTTTCCATTGAAACATTCTCTTAATTTCTCCTGTAGGGATTTGAGGAATTTTTTTTCACGTTTCTGTCTGTTCCATATATTTATGACAAATAAATTAAAAGGATTCTCCTGTAAGCAAAATATATTTAATTCAATTTTCTAGCATAGAATTATTTGAAATAAAATTTTGAAAATCTCATTACATTTTCCCAGAGATTTTTCTGAGTTAAAACTATCTGTGCACTTGCTTCAAGCTAGAAGGGTGCTACGCAATGCCCCATTTAGTCCATACTTTAGAATACCTACATATCTTGGTTTTTGTATAGTTCCTACAGCTGAACAAGTATACTATACTCAAAATTCAATGAGTCATTGTTCACACAATTATTCCCATCACATTATTTTAAAGACCTTTGCACGTGAAACCTGGATCATTTGTTGACATTCCTACACAATCTGACATATAATTCCTGAGGTTTCCATAAGCTTCTATATTGATGTAGGTGAAAAATTTCAATGCACCTGTTTTTCTGTTGTTACACTGCAGCCACACAAAACCAAAACTAACTAGGTGCCTTTGGTTAGGAACAACAAATTAAAATTTTTATTTATACATTGGATCTTTGGCCTGTTATATTGCTTGTGTTATTTTGTGTAAAGGAAATTATGGTGTCTAGTAACCAAATGCAACATATTAAAAACCTAATATTTACCTGACTTTAAAAAAAAATCTTAGTAATTTAAATATATATAAAACCTCAGATCGATATTTGTCTCTGACGTACAAAATCAACTGAGGCACTCTGAATAACTGTGAGATGAAATAGTGCATGTAATTCACTAGCCAGTTGAATACCTTTGGACTAATTTGGCATGCCTCCAAGTTATGAATTCAGGAATGAAAATGGTTTAATTAGTGTAAGCAGAGAAACCCTTCTGAATTTATAATCTGAAAGCACTAGCGTGTCTGCATGTTGATTTTTTCCTCTCCTTTCAGCAAATGGTAGCGAGGTTCACATTAGCAATGTGCGCTATGAGGATACAGGAGCATACACTTGCATTGCAAAGAATGAAGCAGGGGTGGATGAGGATATTTCTTCTCTCTTTGTGGAAGATTCTGCTCGAAAGACTCGTAAGTATTGTGAGAAGTATAAAAATACATGTTGCCCACACTCAAACATTTAATCAATATTAAAAATTTAAACTATGAAACATTTAATAAATTAAAATGAGTTTGTGCAGATAGCTGATTTAAAAAAATAAAGTTCAATTAATGGTATCCAAGAGTCACTGAAGGCAGAGTGCGCAATCTGCAGTGCATTTAGAAGTCAAATGAAATCTCTGATTCATTGTGTGAACCAACATATTTTTTACATTGCTGGTAAATTTTTGATAGTTTCTTTGTGAGAGATGTGTTGCATACAAAGGGAATGTGAAGGGAAAAAAGGAAAGGGATGTCTGTGTATGGCAACTATTAGTGTGTTTTCCAGTGGTTGATGAGGTGTGGGAGGAAGACCTTTCCTTCCTGTCTGTTCTTGACATATACCAAGAGTCAAAACCAGCCTCATGATGTGACAGTAATCGTATGGCTTGATCTCACCTACTGAAGTGCCTGGTAGGTCCAGAGTAGTTCCAGCCTGCCCATACTGCCTTGTGCCTGGAATGAGGAGGAAAAATGAACATATTCACTTCTATTTTGGGAGTTGAATGTGCCAAAGAAATCAATATCACTACTAACAAGCAGTGTTCTTCATCCTCTCTTAACTGGTAGTGGGATTTATAAACCCTGTTTTCCTATTATTTGTCTAACAATATTTTTTTCCTCTTACCTCACTTTGCTTAGAAAAATCCATTCCTGAGTTTATATTTCACCCATTTTTTGTTTGGTTTGATTGGTTGGTTTCGTCTGTTTGTTATTTTTCTTTTGAATCTCTTATTTTAATGATTACTACATACTTATTAGAAATACATCCATTAAAATGATAGTTATCTTACTAGTGAGTGTGACTGCATTAGCTTAAGACATTCCTGTTTATTTAAAAGCATATTCAGCAGTGTCAAGTACTCAGCAGGATACCAGTGGCAGAATTAGTAGTACTGCAAGTCTGCCTGACGCTTACAAGCCACAGGACATTGAGTTCAGTTACATATAGGTTTACTATGCTTCAAATATTTCAGAGGAAATCTTCCATGCAGAAAAATTTTATAATCTAAGTGTTGATATCTTTACTTAGCTGCTTTAAGTAAGACTAATTATAACTGTAATTTTTCAAAAGCCTTAACACAGATTTTTTTAAGTGTCATGAAAATTACTGCTCAGATATTTTTAGAAAGACACCTGAGGAAAAATAAGTTGTTTGATCATGCAGAGTTTCTGGTAATCTGGTAATGTGAAGTAGCTTGGCCACTTCCATTTGTCTCTTGCATTGTGTGAAAAATATTATGAATGTTGCCAAATTTCAAGACCCTGAAGAACTCTAGTTGGTATATGTTTGGTTAAAACTTGTTTGGCCTTAACAACAAATTATTTGTAGCCAACTAGCCAGTTTGCAAGTGTTTTAGTTGAGTTAGTCAGTTTGAGTTTAGTTTAGTCAGTTCAGTTCTGAACGCCTGATCTGCTGTGAATATGTATAGATATCCACAACAATGCAGAACACTTTTTTCAGGACTTGTTATATGATCTAATAATTTTAGATCTGCTCCCTTAGCAGGATTTGTAAAATCACATGCCATATAGTGAACACAGCTTGTAACAAATGCTTTAATACCTACTAGCAGTAAGTTAGAATGACCATTGGTGTCATGAAAGATGTAAATGAAGAAAGACAGAATATAAACCAAGTCATTTCTAAGACAATTCATCCAAAAGAAATAGTCCTTTTCCTTCCTATAAAAGTAATTTACTCTGCAAGTTCTGTGTTGTATGTTGAAGGGAAGCATTTTACCATTATGTTCCTTGGCATTTGAACATGGTTTCCCAATAATTGATCCATGTGTAAATACTCATAAACCACAAAAATGTGTAATTATAACATTCAAATTTAGGTGTAGCAGATATTTACATGTTAAACTCCAATTTGTTCAGAATCCCATTTTGGTACATGCAAGAAGAATAAGGTATGTACTAGTGAAAAAAACACTCACTCTCAAAATCATTGTCACAACTGCATGAACAAATTACAACAGGTGCACATTTTTATAGATGCAGTTTAAAAAGCTGCTGCTGTTTTTAAAAGAAATTTCTTTGCAGGGAGGAGTTGCTAGCATTGGAGAGCTGCTATCAGAAGTGGAAGGGCCTCATTATTAACTCTTTTCTGCTTGTTTTTATATTTCCTCCAAAACTCTTCTTCATACATTAAATCAGGGATTATTAAGGAATAAAATCACACAGGTAAAACCACTTGGATAGGATTGTGGGCTTTTTTTTTTACCCCACCCACACATATTAAGCACAATGATACAACTCCTTCTATTTCAAGCCTATTGATTAGGTCACAAGTTACATTCTAATGATAGTCTCTGGTGAATGTAAATGTGATTCTGTATGATCTGATATAAACTATATTTGCCATTTATGACATTTATATATATATATTTTTTGGGGTTCCTTATTAGAGGACTCCCTTTTGGAAATCTTAGGATACTTTTTTGAATGAAATAAGATCAGATTCTCACTAGCTTGTCAGTTAGTCTGGGATTTTCTCCTTTGTAATGTCATATAAGATAAAAATCAAAGCAAAATAAAAGCATTTCTGAACATTGAATTGATTTTCTATTGAGAGTTTAGTGAGAACTTTACAGTTGAGCTCTAAAATATAAAGTACTATTGCACTGCCTTGAGCATGACAGTAATTTCAAAAGCCACATAAGGAATGCAGAACATTATTCCATTACCAGTGCATATATTTTATTTCCTAGAAAGAGTAATTGTCACTGTTCACTTTTGTACTTATCTGACCGATTGTTTGTGTGCATTAGAAAACTTTGGGGTTTAATGTTACTTCGCACAAAAAAGCTAATTTTTTTTTTTTTTTTTTGGTGGAATCTTGCTTTCAATGAATCCCAAATTTATTAAAAACTCTGTTCAGTGCTTTGAGAAAAAAATAGTATCTGTGACAGAAAGGGTGTGGCTAGTTGATTTCTCTGTAAATTGGTAATTTAAACAGCTCCTAAGAGATAATAGTATACTTTCTGCTACCTTGGACCAAATAAAAATCAGTGTCATCATGGAAAAGTAGATTGTTAAATAATAGGCAAACCTTTACCTCACTTGCCTGTCTAAAGTGCTATCAGATTGCTAGGTTTTCATAATTCATAGGATTGTTAGAGATGCATGTAATGCATATGTCTGTATTATAAAGAGAAAAGAAATGAAGGCAAAGCTATACTGAACTGTGGGACATGTGATCCTAGTAGAAAAAATCAATTTATACAATGTGAAGCATGAATTAAGGGTGCTAGGAACTTGTTTATTTTGAGGTTTCCAGGTTCAGAAATTTGAAGTCCACTTACCAAGAAAAGTCAATATACTTTGATGATAATGGTTCATCATTAGGATGGTAATCTAGATGGAAGTGAATGGAAAATACTCGAAAAATGCTTTGTCATCCAGATCTGTTCAGTAAATGCCAGCACTGAAGAGGGAAGCATTGCTCTGTCTCACATAGATAAAATTTTGAATAGTGGATGATAGTCTCAAGGATAGTTTGACCTCCTCTTAGCACATCAGCCTTTTTCAATGTGCACTAAAAATAAGACTTCTGAAAACCTGCTTTCATTTTAACATTGTCTCAGGTGAGAGAAATGAAATTAGTTTTAAATGCTTTAACTTTAACCATGCCTTTTACCAATTAACTCAGTCTGTAGCTGAAATTTTATTTATTTATTTAACTATGTCCCAGTACAGGGATCCTTTTTGCTAGATTTGTGAAGCTAGAATGGAAAGTTTTACTTTATATTACCTATATAAATGTCTCTTACAAGTACTGGTGATAAAGTTCTGCTGCTCTCTATTATCAGATCCTGTTTAATTCCTCTGATGTTGATAATAGCAGTAGCATCTGAAATACTTCTGAATGTGAGAACTGTGCTGTTTTGATTCTCTAGAGACTGCAAATTCTCTCTTTGCTGTGAATTCCATTTTCCCTCAGGCCTGCAGTTACAGCCATTGAGAATGAGATAGCTGGTCTGGTTGATAGCTGAATAACCCCTGTGGTGACTGGTGAAAACATTCTGGGGATTAATGACCTGGTCTAAATCTCATTGAAGACACAAGAGTCTCCCCTACTGTCATGATCCTCTAATAATACCTGAGACAGCTCAGCTGTGTTGGAAGGACTCTTTGGTGTAATCACATTTGTAAATACAAATAGCAGTTCAAAATCTGGTTTTATTTTCATTCGAATGTATTTTTGTTATTCAGAACTGGCACTGCATGGATTCATGGATTTAAGCATGATGGAACCATTTTATCTAACTCTATTCTACATTTCACAAGACATTAAATTGCATTCTGTTCTGCCTGAATACAGAGCTAATGCTTTGTTTGCCTGAAGTGTGTCCTTACGGAAATGCTTATACCTGAGTCAGACATGCAGAGAGTCAAAAAATCCCTCATTTCTCTTGGTATTTTGCTTTATTTATTAATCAATTTCACTAATACAGACTAATGCTTAGCTTCCATTTTGAAGTAAGTTTTTCCTTCAGTTGCCTCCTTTGAGTCTCTCTCTTTTTTTTCCCCTCCAATAAATTGACCTCTTAAGAATTCTTGTCCTATGAATATATGAATATTGATTGCAAATTCTCATACACACAAAATATATGTTTCTCATAATAAGACAGTTACCATAGTACTCAGTCTTTTTGTCTTGAGAATTCTAATTGTTTTAGCAGTTTGTTGGGTTTCTTTAAATGACTACTGCTCTTTGCACAAGAAAATGTATTGTTTTTTTTTAATGTTCTGGAAAGAGAAATATATATTTGGTAATTTTTTCTTCCACATCCATCAATCCTTTGTCACTATTTTCCACTAATGCCAGCAGTGGAAGTTTGTTTGTATGTTTATCTTCTATATGCTATTAGACCTCACTTTCCAAATCCTGTTCCTTCTCACCTGTCTCAGTTAGGCATAGTCTGTTCTTTATTTTCCAAGACATCTACATTTCAATTTGGATAAAACAAAATTTAATTTAGTTTACAGATGAACTAAACACAGTCACTCAAATGGTTTGTTAAAGCTGTTGTTTATCCTTACAGGTAATTCACAGACTTGTTAGGAAATGATTTTGTATTTGTTTACAGATCACTGATGAAAGTGGTTAAGACACGATTCACTACCTGTTGCTCTGGACATACTCCAGAACTTTCTCCTTCACCTTTTACTAATGATTTAACTACATTTTCAGATTAATTATTTTGGCAGTTTTTAATTCTATTAACACGTATTTTACCATTATTAAATAATTCATATTTAATCAGAGTATTCTGTCTTAACAAATCAGATGTTTAGCAAAATTATGGGTTACAACTATGTGAATTTTTACGTTAGCAAACTCCTATTTACATTAAAAAAAATATCAGGTTTGTCTGTGAAGACCTGGTCTCTGTTAGAACAAGTTAGCTGACTTATAATTTTATTGGTTTTTTGATTTCTAACTGAATTTAATTATATGCAAGTGTTGTCTGTTCTTTTGTCTGGGTCATATAATCCACTCTAACTAGCCTAGAGCTACTTGAGTTATTAAGTTTCAGGAAGTGGGGCAACTACTAGGAGCAGATATAGTGGTACTTTATGGCACTCTTAAAATTTATGATGTATTCTGAAATGTATTCAAAACTAACAGCACCAGACCAGCTGAAACTTTTAGCAAGTATTCTATGCACTGCATGTGGACCTGTTTTTTTTAAATATTTGTCTTGAATACACATCATTTACCCTTCTTTTTAGTCCTTTGTAGAGTAGAAGGCATTCAGTCAGGCTCTGGTTTCAGTTATTATCCTGCTCCTGTACAAATGCAGGACAAAAATATTTATAGAAGAATATTGTCAACAGAACATTAAAAAACCCAAACTAGTTCATTGCTGCTGCTGTTTTTTAAAAAAAACAGCAGCAGTACAATTTAAACCTTGAATAGCTCTGATGTGACAAGGCTTTTCTTTCACCTTTAGCAGCAATCTGTGATGTTTTCCAGGGTTTTTGCTGCTGCAATGGTATAAAGGAATGTCTGACAGCTGGAACCTCTTCTGCTAGCAGAAAAGTAGGATTTCATCTTAACTAAGACTCCTTATTTTCTTTAGGACTCCAATTTCTCTCTTTTTGTAAACAGGTTCTATATTCTAGTGCCCAGCATCTGTTCAGCACCTGATAGAAGATGGCTTTTCATTTTCTAGCTGGCAGTACGTGCAGGTACATTTTAAGAGACTCACAAATCTTTTATAAATAGATAATTTTCTTCTCCATACTACTGGATTTAGTATCATTTAAAGCATGAGCACACAAATGGACAGCTCCACTGTAGATCTCTGTTGATGACAACATATGATATTCACAAACACAGATTGGATCAGCCCAACTCCTAGAAGCCATATGGCAAACCAAAGTCATCATCTTGCTGTTGTTGAAAAACTGTTTGGAAGCTGAAGAATTTAAGTACAGGACAAAGATAATTTGGCAGTGTATCTTGACAGTATATTTATGAGAAAGGTGGAGTGGGAAACATGTTACTGCATTTTTTGTTGATACATGGTAGAATAATAATTTCAAAGAGAGGAAGAAGAAATTACAACTTCCATCTGTGGAAATTTTTTTTTGTGAGATTCCATTGAAATAGTAGTAGGAAGGACCAATGGAATTGGTCCAAATTTTAATTTTTAATGAAAGTAACATTAACAGACCATGGAATATAGTACATAGCTAAATATACCAAATAAACTATTTTGTTAACTTAGAAAAAAGATAGCTAAGAAGACTTAAGATAATAACGGAATACTTAATAGAAATAAAAGAGTAGAATATATCACTGTAATTTGATACACATATGGAATATCAGATTTCACTGAATATAGGGGTTTTTTTCCCAAAGAAGAAAAACTGGTAGTGTAGAAAACGGGAAAAATAAAATAGTCATCACCAAAGACAAGTGAATATTTTCAGGGGTAATTTTCAAGTACTTTTTTTGTTTTTTCTTAGCTACTAGTAAAATATTTTGAAGTAAAGTAACTTTAAAAATCCGTTTTTTTTTGGTTGTTTCTGGATAACTTTGACAGGTACTTTGTATGTGCTTTAGTTTCTTTTCTGTTTCAATTTAGATTAATTCTACTATACTACAGCCATAGATCTTAGAAACTCATGCTGTTCCCTTTGAAGTGAAATAGTTCTGTGGGTTTGTGCATTTTTTTTAAATATTTTAACTTTTCCTAAGTATTTCTAAAAAATTGTGTTACAAAGTGCAGTTCAGTTTGTGATTGATTAATATGACTTCTTAGATGTTTCTCTTAATTTTTTTTGTGACATATGTACGCACCTTGGGGAGACAGCTATCATGATAGAGAGTTATCAAGTAAAACTATTAGGACATTTCCAAGACCAATTTGGAAGTACTTGGTGAACTTTTAATATTTGGTAGTTTTTATTTTAGTTATAAACCACAGGCTCTTGTGTTACTGAATTCACCCACTATGACATGATCATATATGTCAAAGTAATTTATGCTATGGTTTCTTTCACTTAGTCACAAAAAGCAGAACAAATATTCTCTTTTTGTATCTCTCATGCATTGTATCTTAGGACTAAATTAAATAAAAAAAAAATAAATATAACTGTTCCATGCCATTAAGTAGCTCTACTTCTAACTGTGCCTTTTTTAGGTAATGTCATAGGCTTATCACCTAAAAAGATTATGTGATCTGAATGCTACTGACTTGACAGGTTTATGGCCATCATAAGCAACAAGGCATCTCCACTGTCTAGAACTGGGAATAAGACTAAAAGCCTTTTGACTGTGATTTATGGCCTAAATTCTCTCTGAAAGGCTTTATGCAATTTTAATAGAATCTTCCTGTCATATCTGATACTGAATGGTACCTATTTACCTAATTTTCTCAGAGATAATTTATGCTGGCATTTTACTTTATGGCAGAGCTAAACAAGTTTATACTTGTTGACAGCATTGTGGGCAAAGACTTTATTTCAAACTTCCAAGTAATTCAGCTCATCAAACACTTTTTATTCCTGCTAGAGTACACTGGATTGAATTAATGTGCTATGGGAAAGGACTTATGCATGATTCATTATAAAGAGTTATACAAAACATAGGAAAATAAAGTAACATGTTCATATTTGAACAAAATTAAAGTGTCAACTATTGACTTTTAACTGATAAATAATAGTCTAATATATATAAACCAGATCTTTGTTATTGTATTAATCTAAAATGAAATTGAAGTGCATATTACATAAGAACAGACTGGAATTTCGATGGAATTTGTAATGACAATTATTTTTAAGATACTTTAAGCAAGCAATAGATAACTTTAAAAAAAGTGTTGGCCTCACACTTTTAGGTTGAATATAAAATTAGGTTTTATATATTTGCGTTTGTATATGAACAAAACCAGTCTGAATTTCTTGTAGAAAAAGAATGAAATTAAAAGTAGATATGTGATTGTGGGATCACACCAAAAATTTAATTCATGTCATCTTCACTTTTAATGCAATTTTTTCTAATATGAAAATAATAATTAAAATTTATGTCATTCAGCAAAAATATAGTAATTCTGTTATAGATTTACCCTGTAACATAAGGGCAGGTTTTGATACATTAGAGATGTGAGAAAAAAGAGTAAGTAACATATACACTGTCTTTATTCCGTGTTTAGGATTAATCAAAGCAGTTGACAATAGTGGTGGCTATGAGTGAAGTAAGGAGACAACATCCCTTTAAACATTTTGAAATTAGTCTTTTAATGCAATTGAAAGTACAGCAGATTATGATAGCACGATTCTGAAAAAATATGTTGAACTACCCATTTTTTCATATGACTTGTTTGCATTTTCCTCATTGTCCTATTTTCTATTACATCTACTTGTGACCTCTTGCCATCATGGAATTGAAGGCATTGAAAAGGGACAGTGGCTTCCTATCTTTTAATTGATATCCATTTTGTTTGAGTATGTCTAGATATGTAGTACTGCATGCTGATTACTGAAAATTTGAGCATCTAATAATGCCAAAAGGAAGTAGATGAGTTACATTTAGTGTTCAAACTCACTCAATGTAAATTTTGTCTACACACACACACTTTATTTCCGAAATGCATTGAATGTTTCAAGAAAAGAAAAGTAGGGAGGAACAACACTAGTTGACAGTTGAAATCGTTGGAATTGTCTATTGAGACAGAAAAGTAAATGCAATGAAATTTATTACCAATGCAATAAGAAAGAGAAGGATACAGAATTTATTTGCAGCGATATTGCAGTACCCTCATTCATTTAGTACTAGAAATACCGTGGATTTTTGCAATTGTTATTTCATCCAAAGTGGATAAGAATTTACACTGCTATTAGTCTGTTGCAGAATTTCATGAATTACCGTGGAAAGTTTAGTGAAATATGTGCAACCTATTATCATTCAACCAACACAATGTATAACAAAGATGAAGAACAGGCATTCAGATGTTATATTAGCTGCTCCTAATCAAAGGCTGGGGCTGTACAGAAAACCATAGAATAGTTGTGGAAGGACAATGAAGAGTCATTTTTATGGAGCTGTAGGTGGGCTTAGAAAGAAAAGAAAAAGAAAGAAATCCTCTTTCAGGAAAACTTGGATTCTCCCATGTCTTGCACTGGGGGACAAGGGAGAAAGAGGAGCAACACAGACTTCTTTTTGATGACAGTATGAAAGGCCCAACAACAAATGATGTCATAAAATAGCTGCTTTAATAAGATATAATAAAAAGAGGAATATAGGTAGTGACTAAATCTTGCAACCCTTCACATGCTGGGCATCACGGATTTATTTGTGCAGCATGGGATTAATTTTGGGTGGATTTTCCCACAGCAAGCTGCACAGATCCTTTCCATGGAGAGGTTCCTGCTGCCTCCCATGCTGTGGTGGTTTTATCTGGTGTAGAAAAGAAAGCCATATGTTTCCTGGCAGGTTGCAATTTGTCATAAGGCCCATGAGTGTGCAGCACAGTGTTTTATAGGCATTCCAGCACCTACCCTTGCAGCAGGTACCCATGTGACATGCAGGCTTCCCTGTCACAAAGTAAGGAAGATGTAGCCTGCTCAAGTCACAAACTTTTGGAATACAATGTCTGCTGCAAGGCTCCCAGTACATCTCCTAATACTACTTAAATCTGTTGAATCATGGCAAAAGAGAAGATGGTACTCCGTCTTGAAACCAGAACATCTTGCTGAGATCTATCAATAATTCTGTATGCTTACATAGTGAAGTTCACAAATGGTTGAGAATTTAGTATAAAGTGTGGCTGAAAAATGTTAATTTTTGCTTAACCAGAAAGGGAGGCAAACAATATGTTACTTAGCATACTTTATATCTATACATACTGTAATTGTTCCAGCATTGACCTCATTATCTTGACACTTGACATCTTTCCTGAAAAGAAGTTAAAGGTCTGATTAAAAAAATAAGTGATGTTTCTTGATCTGTTAGGTGAGATTGTGGCTGTTGTTTATAATATTATACTGCATTCTTAAATTATATCTCAATTTTCTTCTAGCTGATTTGCTAATTTTAAAATTAATATGTGAGGCTTTTAAAGCACTTTTATTATCCGTCCCTTTTTTTTGAGCAAAGCCCAGAATCATATATATCATTTTGCATTAACACAAATTAGTGTGTTCTGTACTTAGCATCTTAAATCATTTTGTTTGATCCTGTACAGTTCCCCACACTTGTGTAATTGTAATTACTTTTTATTTTCTTTCCTATGTCACCCCTAGAAATACACTGATAAACTGTAGAACATTATGGTTGAATTTATGGGACCTCAAGTGTCATGTATTACATGGTTATTTCTTCACAATGTGAAGAGAAAAGTAATTTCAAAGGAAATCCTCCAGGTTGCCCTGGGGAAATGAATTTGCTTTATTTCATAAGAAAGACTGTGTAAGATAACATAGGCAAATACAGAATTGTGATCTGCATCTGGAGACACTGTCTAGGGATGAAGGGATACATTTTGAAGTTCAGAACCCATTTACAGCTGAGTCTGGTGAATGGCAAAAGATGGGTTTCTACTGAGACATCAGCATGAAAAAGAAGGTTAAGCAGGAATGTGGACCTGCTGAGGGGGATGGGCACCTGGTGGCAAAGGATCTGGAAGGGGACAAGTTGTACTGAAGGTTTCTTCACATCCGTCTTTCCTGGCAAAACTGTTCTAGGAACGTGACACCAGTGGGAAGCTTTGGGAAGGAGTCATCCTCTGGCAAGGAAGCTTTCTTTTTCCGTGGTGTATAGGACCTGATTGAGAGCATTTGAATGAAGTGAACTTTCACAGGTGAAAGGGCCTGGATAGGATGAACCCAACGGGAAAAACTGGCCCATGGCATTGTGAAGTGACTCTTGACAATCTGTGAAGGATGATGGTGTTCAAGGAGGTTCCTGCAGACTGTAAGAAAGCCAGCGCTGCTTTTCAAGGGCAAGAGGGAGAATCCAAGACATGATGGGTGCATTTGACTCATGTTGATTTCTGGAATAGAGATGGAGCATTTCACCCTGGAAACCATTCCCAGAACTAGAAGGTATTTAGGAGCAATTATGGATTTAGAGAGGAAAAATTTCTTGGTCAGCCTGACAGCCTTCTGCAGTGTGGTGACTGGCAGGGTGGATGTAGGAGATGTTGTTTAGCAAGTCCTTAGAAACCTTTAGGGTACCCTCAAAGACAAAACCATGAAGTTCAGGCTAGATGCACGGACAAGAGGGTGAATCCAAAACTGGCTGCACTACCAGACCCAAAGGCCGGCATCATATCCCAGGGCTGTTTTTTCCCTTTCCTGTCTGTTGAAGTACAAATGATGTGGGAAATCTTAGTATCCAGGCCTTTTCTAGAGTGATAGTTCCTGTTTTCATTCTCAACCTTCAGCTGCCAGCAGATGAGGAACTTCTGTGTGCCAACATAATTTTTAATATGTCTTTCATTGCTTTTTCCAAACTTTTTTTTTAAAGCATACTAACGTATTTAGCTTTTCTTGCACTGTGTTTCAATGGACCTCCCAATTTCATTATGTGCGTGTGTGACATTTGTGTTTTCTGTGTTATATCCGTTTCCTTTGTTTGGGATTTTTTGAATTTCTTAAGTTCATTACTTTGCAATGTGTGTTGGTTTTCAGTAATGGTGTTTTGAAAATTTGATTCTGTTGCATGCTGAGTTCTAAATACTAAAAATTTGCAAGACTATATTCGTTTTCTATTTTTTTTCCTTCCCAGACAGAAAGAGCAATTTCATTGGTCTCAAAGGTCTAAAATCCAATTGTAAACAAGATGTCCAAATAAAATTTATATTTTCAGGGGAAAAATCGATATAAAAATTTAGTTGCTTAATATGCATCTTATAATTCCATTCTTGGTCTTCCAAAGAGAATGGTGAACATTATACAGCATGACAATTTTGGTAGCATGGTTGACCTACAGCCATACAGAAAAATATCTTGTGTATATTTTAATTTTGTATATCTCTCTCATAATTATCTTCTGAAGTCAATCTCTTCAAAGTCCAGGGTTTAAAGGAAATCATGAAAATTGCATCACCTGTTTTTAATATGTATCTTTTACGTGCATGAAAAGTGCACATGCTTTTTGTAATGGATTATAAACCACACTTGATAATGGCTAATGGAGTTACCTTGGAGGGGTTTAGTGGGAGTGATGGGGTTTACCCTGTCCCCAGTGGCTACTGTGGCTAATCACAATTTGGTCACATGACATGGAGAACTGTTGTTAATTTACTGTTTCCAGTGGTTTACCTGTAGTATTTTAGTGAATCAGATATTAAAGCATTATAATTATTTCAGAATTGATGTATCATTTCTTGTTTTCCCTTGCTCATTTGTATTTTCTGTTCTTTCTTTCTTTTACATGCTGCAGTTGCAAACATATTATGGCGAGAGCAAGGTACTAATGGAGATTACTTTTGTTCATATTTTCTGTAGTGTGATGAAATGCTCATCTGTTGTTTCTTGTGTGTGTGTACCTATGTTTGTTTGTACTCTATAGTTACAATAACTACCTACCCCCTTGCAACACTGAGGAATTTGACTTAAAAAAAATTAAAGTGGAAATGAATCCTATAAATGCTCATACTTTTGTTAACTGCTTTTCCTTTTTGAGAGAGAGAAGGAAATAAGCTGTTCACAATTTTCAGAAAATTGTTTAAAGATACACAACAAAAAGCTCAGATTTAAAATGCAGACCTTTAACTTTTGATTGTTGGTCATGGTAAAACTTCTAGCCTATATGCTGTTGAGATTGATTTTCTTGTATGAATCTCTCTTATTTGACAAAATTATCATCTTAAACAGTTTAAAATTGATATACCTCTTGTTGCTTAATTAAGCTAAGCATTTTATTCTTATACTCAGGAAAGGCTTGAAATAATTGTTGGGTCAGGGAATGGATGTTTGTGATGAGCTGAAGGATAAACATAAATAAAGACACAATCAGGTGTTATTAACATAAAAATCACAAATATTTTTTAAAAGCAAAAGATAGGTGTTAATTTTCATATATATGACATGATCTCAAAAATCATCCTCATATTTCAGAAAAATACCACAATCTAAGAGTTGTCATGAGTTCCAATTCTGTTGCTCTAAGTAGCCTGTTCTTCATCTAATGTTGCAATTTAGGAATTAAAATATTCCAGTAGCAAGAAATTATTTCAATTATTTCCATTGGAAGACTGATAATACAAGATAACAAGTGAATCTGGTTTTGCTGCGAATTAACACTAGAAATGGTATTTCGGTATACTTTAAAAAAAATTGATTTTAATTAATTTAAAGATTTAAAAATCTGACATTTTATTTGCCTGTATGTAGTAGCCTTTGGCATTCCCAGTGTATTTATAAATATGAACTAGTTTTATTTTTTTATTCCTGTTTTACCAGTTGCTCGGCTGGTACAAGCAATAATTTCTGTGACTGTAGTGGAGCTCAGCTGTGATCCTCCTGCTCTATTGGCCTTGCAGAGTATGAATGATGTGTTTAGTTTCATACAATAACACTGTTAATGATTAAACTGATATGCAACGAGTTTGTACCAAATTCTCAAAAGTATGCTGTACTCATCTCTTGTTGGGAAAGTATTGAGTATAGTTTATCTCAAAACTGAAAACATGATTTGTATCCTCTTAATTTTTTAATTTATTGTCTTTTCAAGTCAATTTGTTTCTTTCAGTCATTAGAATAATCCTAGGAAAACTTAACTTCTGTGACAAAAAATACCTGTTTAAAATAATAGCTTACCAGAGTTCTTGCAAAGACATTCAAATTTCTCTGTGACTAATTTGAAACTAATCAAAAAGCAATGTTTAGTACCAGATCTTGTGTTTCCTAGAGCAGATATTCTCAATCTTTCTGCATAGAAATGCAGGCCAATCATTGTGTTTCCAATAAATACTGTTACTAATTAGAACATTGGAAATATTTTACAAGAGGGAAACACCCTGAAGATGCCAATAAACATCACCACCAACTTCTCTGGGCCATCCATACTCTGCCATTATCTGTTATAAAAGTATTAGCACATTGGAAGGGAGGGATGGCTGATTAGTAGGACAATCAAGATCATGAAACTATACACAGGCCTTAGTGCTTAGAGATATTTCTGTATCAAGTCCCCAAAATCTTTATCACAACCACTTGCATCAAAAAATCTGAAAGGATTTTGAAGGTGCATGTGTATTACAGTAATAATGCAATATGTAAATAAATATAAATGTATTCATATATATGCAAAAGAATTGCAACCACCACCATTTAAAAAAAATGATGTTAGCCAGTTTTAAGTATAAAGAAAATCTATTTATCTATTGCTTCTGGCACTGCACTAAAAATGTACAGGATTGTATTTAGTGGTAGGAGAGTTGCAAAATTAAGTCATCAAAGGAATAGCTCCTGTAGCTCTGAAAAAGTGGCTTGCTGAGGGGATTAGATATTTATGCAGACTAGATATTTGTACTGGTATCTGTAGCCACTCACTCAAATGAAGACTTTTGGGTCATAATAAGTTGGAAAGGGGAATTAACTAATTGGATCCAGAAGTAAAGGTTTGTTACATGAACTGACTTCCTTAACTTGGTATTGAAATAGAAAGAAGGATATTTCATACTGTATATCCTTCACTGTTTTTGTAGAACAGTTTGGTGAACATTATTATCCAGACTTTGGGATATAAAGCCTTAAAACTTTGGGCTGTTTATTAGTCATAAATAATACCTGTACATTGGGAATATTAGTTTGGAGTATTGACACCTGAGGTGGAGGTTTCAGGAGCCTGATTACCAAATGTCTGGGTCACCTGGGGCTGTCATCTGAGCTAGTTCCTTACATTCTGGTATTGCTTATCCTGCAAATAACTATAATACACTTCAGCCAATGAGAGAATGGAGAAGGGAAAACCCTGTTTTGTGCCCAGCCATGTTCACATATTCTTCCCAAAGGCACAATATGCCAGCTGCTTAGCTATAGATCTCTACACTGTGTTCATTGGTACAGGCAGCCTAATATCAGTCAGGCTTATCTGCAAATTTCAGCTGTTCTTACACGATAGAATGTCAGGCATTCTCTAAAGAGAGACCTGAATGTTGTCTCATATAGGCTGTGTGGTTTATCTGCAGACAGGGCACAAAAGTGCCCACTGGCCAGAGTGGGCATGTTGCCCTGAGTACACCCTGTGCTCTGAATAGACATGACTGGGGAATTTTCCATGAACCTAAGCCTGCTTCCATTTTACACCTAATGCAGCATAGACAAATTTCTCCCCCAATTTTTGCTAGCCTATTAATAGATAGATTCAATATAAAGTATTGAAGCAGGAAAACCCTGCTTGGAGACTGCCTCTCTTTCTGGGAAAATTTGGCCAGAAATGGCAAGTGATTCCACAAGATTTCTCAAAGATATATTCAATGAATGTGTTTGTTCTGGGCATAGCCTGACAACCTTCTACATACTACAACTTTTAAAGAACTGTGTTAGCTATGTGGTTCCTAACAGGGATTGGAAACGTGTACATAAATGCATATATACATACATACACAAACATTCATTCCCCCTATCCCCTCTTGATTTTTGCATTATTTTATTTTGTATTAAGACCTGTTTTCTCTCTGTTAACATTGGTTTTCCCTCAGAATTTAAGATAAGCAGAATTTAAGATTCGAGTTTCTTTTTCATGGGTTTGACTCCTTTGTGTTCCTATACCAAATATTGTTATGTGAAGTGAAAGCCTAGGTCCTGTGCCCAGGGTGGATGCACATGTTCACCATTGTAGCCAACAGTTTCATTGTCAGAATGGTTATCGTTATGATTTTATGAGTACTATGATTTTCTGCAAAGAATTGTATGAATATGAACTGATCATCCATTACAGCATCCACCCAGCAAATCAACAACTGTTGTCTTAGTTGGCACACAGAAAACTAGTGAGGCTGTCCTTCTCTGTGGTCATGACCATAATCACAGATATTATGAGACTTCATGCTACAGATCTGGTTCCTGCCTTCTGCACAAAATTTAGCATCATGTCTTTCAGCAACATTGTGGAAGAAGGATCGGATGGTTCTGCAAACACCTATGGCCCTTCAACATTGGAATCAATATCTGCCCAACTCTATCTGTCTAATAAAATAAAATAGAGAATATTTCCTTTTCTGATGGAAATATCAAGTAACAAAGACTCAGGTCTTCTCTTTCAGTGTTATACAGAAATTATGTTAAGTTCTCCATCCTTAAGAAAAAATAATTTTGAAAAGTATACATAAAGAATTTATATTAATTTGATTTCAGTGTAGATGATTTCACAGGTCGCTTTTATTGCTTCAGCTGTCAAACTGTGTATTTTTAGATCTGTATTCATAAACACACTGTCTTGCCAATGGAAAAAAACTACATAAAATTCTAAATAATGTAACAGTTTTGTTTCAGTTTTACAACAAAAGATCTCGCAGGTTTAGCTGTATTGCCATTATACACGTTAAAAAACTGATCTCATGCCGTACTGTGATTACTTTTTAGTTCAAGACAAGAATTTTCTTTTTTGTCCTTATTTAATTTCGTACATTTCAATGTGTTTTTGTCCCTAAGGTCTGGGAATTGGGAACATGTTTTATGTTTTTTATGAAGATGGCATCAAAGTAATACAACCAGTGGAATGTGAATTTCAGAGGCATATTAAGCCTAGTGAAAAACTCCTCGGATTTCAGGCAAGTTGTCTTTAAAAATCTATTTGTAGTGTTTTCTCAATTATAATTTTCTTTACATAAGAATTTATTATTACTAGTTCAGTGTTTCTGCTTGATAAATTCAGCCATGTCTTCTGAATGAATAAAGAGCTTATAACTGTGATGTCAAAACTTCTTGCATTGTCCTCTATTAAATTCAAGCTTTCAGTCTCTCCTTTCTGTTGAATATTCCCTGAATACTCTTGCAAACCTTTTCTTTCTTGGGCTTCCTCCTTTCCCAGTTCTTTAACAGCTCTCTATTTCTGGATTTGTTGTTGTTTTTTTTTAGTCCCCACCATTTTCCTACCTCCAACCCACCAGTTTAAGTTCATCTTTATGAATCAGGGATTGGTTCTCTCTGTATTAAATATAGGATCTTTTGGGGAGGAGGGAAGTGTTAATGGTTTCTTTTTCTCCACTGGATGTTTGTCTGTATTAAACTTGTGAGACAAATCGCTGTCCTGGTAAACACTCTCACAGCTTCCACTGAAGTTAGTAGAAATGATTGATGCTTTGGTTCCAGCTTAAAATTCATATAAGTAGTTTCAATAACTTTACTGTTAACATATTTATAGCTGATTTTTCCAAATTCTTAGAATTTATGATATAGTTTCCCTGAGTAGGATGCATGAAAACACTAGTGTATTCTCCACTTCCATTTATTCTTGTGACGTTTTTCCTTTACTGCTAATCAAATTGCTAGATGACATGATGCATGTTCCCACTGGAACGCTTGGTACTAGTCACTACATTAAGACTTACTCTATATGATATATCAGCTTTCAAAAATAGTAACTTTTTCTCATTTGGATTTGAATGAGTGACCTTGAAATATATACTAAGCATTGAGCTGTACACTTGGGTGTTTTTTTTCTCTAATACCACAGTGACAGCAGAGCTAGAGCTGTCTCAATGGAATTTTCCTCTTCTGTTATCATTATTGATGTCAAAGGCTGCTGTACTAAGCAACAAGATTTTTTTTTTAGTGTGAATAATTATGCTTTGAATGGCTAATCATACCTTGATTTGAGCTGCTTAAGTGAAATTAGGTTGACACAGTCAAAAATAAGCCAAAAAGCTTTTTTTTAAATGTCTGTTTAATTAAAAAGCTGATTATTTAAGAAGTCTGTTAAAATTTTATTGATCTAAAGTGCAACTTAGATTTTAAGAGTATTTTTATTGAAATGTGTCAATAATCAGGATAAATAGGTAAAATTTGTTTCCTTTTGGAACTTTTCAAACTGGAGTAGCATAAGTATATCTTTGTGGGGGAGGAAAAAAAAGGAAAAAAAAAAGAAAAGCCCAGGAAAGTAGGCTACTTCATAACTTTAATTCTAAAGGGGTTTTTTAAGATTTTTTTTAAATTATTCTTCTCCTTTGAAGAATATCATATGTTCTCAAACCTCTTTGGAAAGTCGGTTTTCTCTGAATGATAATAATAATAAAACAACCCAGTTCTTTCCCAGGATCAGATTTTTATCAAGTTCAGCATGTAATTGCTTAGTGGTAACAGCTCATGTCATAAATTGCTGGTTACTAATTATCTTTGGTTCTGTCATATACTTTTACTAATCAGAGATGTTGGTAAGTATACCAAGAATATGTTGATGTAACTTTACATGGCCTCTCTTATTAGGGCATCTCCATGACTTAACTATTAACAAACATATTAATAATGAAGGAAACACGTGCTTGCTTAAACCTCTCCCATTTCTCATTTCTTTACATTTCTCTGAATTAGCTGTTCAAGTGATAAGTAAAGCCACAGGAGAGTTGTTTATTGCCATACAGTTGCTAAAGCATAGGAACATTTCTAAATTCAGCAGTGCAGTTTAGATAGTAGAAAATGTCTGGATATTGCACATGACATGCCAGACAAACCAGACAGGTTTGTCTGTCAACAAACCTGAACTGAGCTTCTGTAAAAGAATGAGCTCAGGTGTTTCTACACAATATTGCACTGTATTGTGAACAACACTGCAGTACTTATAGGTGTACATATTTAGGTATGCTAAATAGCTAATTTTGCTAAAGGTAAGTATATTTTCTCACTTGCTATATACTTGAGAACCCTTATCTAAATATTTAATTACCTCTTATGGAACTGAGTGTCAATACAGCAAAACACTTTGGTGTATATCTAGCATGGGAATCAATTAGACTCACTTGTTTTTAAAGTGAAGCAAAAGATTTAGTACTTTACTGGATTGCCATGGGTCAGAGAAATTGTAAAGACCTCCTTCCTCTTCTTCCCAGAATCTCCTAAATTACTTGAATCTCCGTAATGTCAAGTGCAAGTAGAAATTTATTAGTCCGATGGTGAAAATTCTAGATGCATAGGGACAGAAATAAACAGATCTCTGTTTTCTGATATAGGTTGTTGCTTAGTTAGACCAGCTTTGACAGCTGTTTGTTTAACCTGTTGTCAAATAGATTCTTAACCATGGTTCAAGTAGAGCCTTTCACTTCATCGTTGTGAAGTGCTTGGGACATTTTCCTTGCTAACATTCAACCTCTGTTTATCCTCTGAAAATTAATATTATCCAAAGAATATTATCTAATTCTTATGCAAAAGTGTTTTTATTTTCCTTTCACAATGAATCCCAATTAGAATAATTATTTCCAGAGACTGGGAAAAAAGCAATTGAAACAGTTGCCTTTTGGAGACTAATGAAAAAATCCTTTTGGCATCAACATAAAGCTGATTTTCTCTTTATTACAAGAAGTAGCACATAATGGCCAAATTTCAGTAAAATATGCCATCTCACATTTGAATATATGCTGGAGGTCAGAGCAAAATACTTAATTTCATTATAATTATTGTGACTGCATGGCATACCGAAATTTCCACTGGAAATTAGATTGAAGCATACTTTGTAGTCAACAGAAACTGCCTTGGTTTACACTCTTGCAGCACAGAAGACAGTGTATTAAATTCTAGCCTTTGTTTGTAAAAAAAAAAAAAGTTTTAAAAAATCCAGTCTGATTTTTAGTAAAGAATGTCAAGAAAACAATGATTTAATGTAGAAGAGGTGATTCATAAATTAATTAATTAAAACATGCACTGTTGCAGCCTGTATCATCTTACTCTTAGGCAGCCATAACATAGCTGGACATTTCATTACACTGCCTAAAGGTTTGGCTCTCATCCTGTTAAAGCACTGAGGATCCTTGCAGTGAGTGTAAGTTAATAAACACAGAATTTGCACGTATAAATCTGCAAATACATATTTCCTCTTGAGATTTTCTTGCCCCAGACTATCTTGAAAAAAAATTCTCTAAGGATTTATTTTCCTCCATCTGCTGACTTGTTACAGAGCAAGTCACTTTTTGATTAAAAAGTCTGGGAGGAATACAACAATGAGGTAAATTAATGTTTTATCAGATGTTAACTGGGTTTTTTTTCAGAGAGAATAAATTAGGAAAAAGTAAATTGCTCACATTTTAATTAGAAGGAGAAAATGGTGGGTTTATGCTTATATTTTAAGGAGAAATAATTTTAACCAATTGCCCAACCACTGGGGAAATTAATATGGAACCTCGGAATAACTGCCTATAGTGTAAAAGAAGTCCAAACTGTCTGATAAGAAAAATTTTATATTTTCAAATGCAAGATTTCAGTTCTACTGAAATAGCTTCAGGTAAATGTAGATTTGAATAACTAGAAGAAGAGACAAGCAACCACATAAACCAGTTTATACTGGGAAAAACACTGCTTTGGATATATTAATTCTGGTGCGTAATTTTCACCGTTACATTGAAAAAAAGGTTTTTGCTTTTATTTTATGTTTTCAGTCTTTTCAGGCAAGGTGAGAATTGGCATTGGATTATAGAAATTTATGACAACTTGAAAAATATTTCAGAACCTCTCTTGTGTATGTAGATATGTATATGTGTGGTTGTATATATATATATATATATATGAAAAACTATATTTGTACTGGTCTTACAGCAAAAAAATCTTTAAAAATATGCTTCTGAGTATTTTAGACTCAAATTCAGGAAAATGTATAAGGCAGTAGCTCATCTCTGGATATAGCTATAAGTGCTTAAGTTAGAGTATTTTGCTATTCTGCTATACAGCCCACAAGGGGAGGTGGAATCAGAGAAATCATTTGCACTAATCTATATGATGCCATGTGAGAGAAACACAGATTCCTTCGGCAGAAGTCAGCATTATTTTTGAATAAGATATTGAATATGTCCTTGTAGAATTCAGTCCCAGAAACTCATGTAAATTAATGTGAGTCCCTGAGAGACAAATGAAAATAATGTCTCTGTGTAGATTTGTTACAAACATTAGTGGATTCATTGTTTGAAGGTACTCACTCTAAGGAATAAGAGGATGGTGTAGAACAATCTAGTTGTAGTTATCTGTTTAGATAAAACATGAAAAGAAGACAGGATATATTTTGAATAAATATAAAAAAGTACGAGATCAGTGAAATGACCTTCCACTTGAAGTGACAATTACCCAGAAGGCAAATGACAATAGATCACTGATATGATGATTGCACATCATATTAGAGACATACTTGCATATGTTGACTTTCTGCAACAATGAAAAGCATTTAGCTACTTTTAAGAATAAAAATCCCATTTGTCCCATGCCTGTCATTCCTTAAAAAATCAGATTTTTCACTTCTCCCTTTGATCTTCATGGCTTTTTTATCAGCACGAACTAAATCTTACTTGTTACTTATTTCTAAGTTCTCCTGAAGTTCCTGATGATGTGCTATTGTACAGTACCTGAGTTTAGGAACCTTTCTTTATCGTGTGATTCCTGAAAGACCTTCCCTTTGTTGAGGTTTAAGAGCCATGTAAAAGCAAGCAGTGGCTTTCAATCTTCTGCAAAGAAACTCTCTTTTTTAAAGCTGGAAATTGATTTATTTCTTCTTTTGACATATAAAGATTGAGTGTATTTTCGAAAATGTAGAGGCACAGCAGGCAAAGAATGTTGATGATACAGAAAAGGAAGTGTTGAAATGCATCATCCTCTTGAAAAGCATTGCTTGGTGCCAGAGATGGTGTTCTGCCACGTTTCCTGTGCCTTTTAAAAGGCATCTGATGCTTAGAAACAGAATTCTTGTTTAAGAGCTCATCATATCTTGCTGCTCATTCTACATTGAGTCATTATCTGCTGACATATCATAATTATTTTCACAGCGGCCAGTTATGATGTATCAGGCAGAGCATTCTAAATTAGGAATAGGCAGCAGATAAGTGGCAAAAAGAAATAATACTTATGATTTGGTAAATTTGCCCCTTGTGATGCAAAGAATTTAAAATAAGAGGCAAAAGAAGAAAAGGTCAGGAAAACAAAGACACTTGATACATCCTGTACTTTTCCACATAGATTGTTTTTCAGGTCCATAGTTTTAAATAATTATAATGTCCATTACAGGAAAGAAATCATGCTATTTCATAAATGGAATTTTCACATATAGTAATATATTTGACCAAGTAACCTTTAATTTTGATAGAACCAAGCTTTTTCTGGGAGAAAATAATCACAAATAGGTGGTTAAATGTATTATGATTGGCCATATGTTTCTACAAATCAGTAATAGTGAGCATGTAAACTCCAGTTAGCTATTTTGTCTGAGTGTACAGTTATGTGTATTATGAAATATCAGTTCACTGCACTGAACAGATTTTTATTTTTTTCAAATTCATCCTTTTGCAGGAATAGAAGGGCAGAAAGGGAAGGAATGGTAGTAACAAGACATTTGGTATTTATTGGGTTTAACACTAGTAAGATAGGCCATGAGAATGTTTTATGGCAGAGGTTGCCAAACTTCTTGATCTTTAAAGCAACCTATCAGTACTCCAAGTGACCAAACAGCTGATCTCTCTGACTGCTGCTTTGCCCCTATGCCACGTGACAATTTGCACCACACCATCTCCCCTTCCCCTTGATGTGTACATGATCATCTCCCCAGTTAGGTATTTGCCTGGCTTGCTGCTGTGCTCTCAGCTGCAGGTCAAGCCGTGCCTGCCCTGCCTCCCTCTGCAGGGCACTGTGATGCTGCTCAGGTGGGAGCTGCCAGCTCCTGCAGTAACAAGGCACTGTGTGTCTGGCTTGCTTTTCTGGCTTTAAGGTCTCCTGCCCCTTGCTGGCTTTATTTCTACATGAATGTTTTTTTTTTTTTTTTTCAAATTGGTTTCTTTCTCGAGTCAACAGTACTTAATTCTTGAATTTCTAGAAAACACCCCAAAATTTAGTGTGTGAATTATTTTATTGTGAGTGAGTTGGGGTGCTTACAAATGCAGTTTGGCTAACATGAGTTGATGTCCTAGTGTCAACTCTCCTTTTTCCTTCCCTACATTTTCTGAGATTTTATTTTACAGGTAAAAAAGAAGAAAATGGGTATCGTTTGTCTTTCTATTACATTGTTGACTGTTTTGATTCTTATACTTTTCCTGTTTCTATTGAATTATAGGATGAAGTTTGTCCCAAAGCAGATGGTGATCCTGTTCAGCGGTGTGTTTGGGCAACTGCTGTTAATGTAAAAGACAAATTCATATATGTCACTCAGCCCACACTTGACAGAGTTCTTATTGTTGATGTACAGTCTCAGAAAGTTGTACAGGTATTTATTTCTATTTTTAAAGTTACTATTTAATTTAGACAAAAGAATTTAAGACTTTCCTTCATATTTAAGAAACAGAAATGCAGTTATCTTGAGAGTAAACACATTATTTGGAAAAAAGTTCACCTACTTTCAACATTTAGCATCAGTTTCTGTTTAGCAACTGTTTCTCTCAATAGACAATTGTAAGGAAAATAGCTCTTTTAAATATTATTCGAGTAGTTGAGCAAGTGAGTTCTTTAGGAAGTTTCCAACTGGAGGTTCCTTTCACTCTAAAACAATGATTGGCTAAAAGAGAGTCTTATCACAAGATAAGGATGTGTCTGTCAGTTTTGACAGAAAGGTCAGGTTTGGCTAAAGAAGGTGGAGGACTGTTACTCTGTCACTCTGTCACTGTTACTCTGCTTTTAGACAGAGAAAAACAGTAAAAATAAGCAGCACCCTTAGCTAAGACCAGAGACTTTGAATTCAAATTTCTCTACTCCTCTTTCTTCATCTCTGGGATTCTGGAGTATCTACTTAGCGAAAATAATTCATTGAGTAAAATAGAGATATCAGTGCCATGCTACAGTGATTAATAGAGTCATAGAGTTTGAACGAAACCAGGTACGGTGTGTTGACCCTGACTGGAGGCCAGATACCACCAAAGCCACTCTACCACTCCTCTCCCCAACTGGACACACCAAAAAAAGGGGTTTGGGTTGAGATAAGGGAACGGCAAGATCATTCACCTATTACTGTCATAGGCAAAACAGACTTGAATTGATAATAAATTCAGCTCATTTCCCTACCAAAATCTAAGTAGGATGATGGGTAGTATAACAAATCCTAAACATCTGTCCCCTAGCACTCCCTCCTTCCTGGGCTTAGTTTTATTTCTGACTCTCTGCCTCCTCCCCCCCAGCAGTGAAGGAGATGAGGAATGGGGGGTCAGTTTGTCACGTGTCACATGTAATTTCTGCTGCTGCTTCTTCCTCAGAGAGAGTAGTCTCTTCCCTGCTCCATCCTGGGGCCATTCCCATGGGAGACAGTCTTCCATGAACTTCTCCAGTGTGAGTCTTCCCCAAGGGCTTCAGTTCTTCACAAGCTGCTCCAGTGTGGGTCTCTTTCCATGGGATATAGTCCTTCAGGAACAGATTGCTCCAGGCTGGGTCCCCTATGAGGTCATGGGTCCCGCCAATAAACCTGTTTCAGCATGGGTGCCTCTTCACAATTTCACAGGTCCTGCCAGGAGCCTGCTCCAGCATAGGCTTCCCATGGATCCAAAGCTTCCTTCAGGCATTCACCTGGAGCCAGTGTAGGGTCCTGCAGGGGCTGCAGGTGGATCTCTGCTCCACCCCAGACCTCCATGGGCTGCAGGGGCACACTTGCTTCACTGTGGTCTTCACCACAGGCTGCAAGGGAATCTCTGCTGGCTCACCTCAAGCATCTCCTGCCCCTCCTTCTCCACTGACCTGGGCATCTGCAGCGCTGTTCCTCTGACATATTCCTACTCCTCTCTCATGTGGTTGCAAGCACAACAGCACTTTTATGCATCTCAGCTATGTTATCCCAGAGGCTCTACCCCACCACTGATTGACTGGATACTGGCCAGCAGCGGGTCTGTGCTGGCACCAGCTGGCATAGGCTCTGTCAGGCATGGGGGAAGTGTCTGGCATCTTCTTACAGAAGCCACCCATATAGCTCCCCCCTGCTACCAAAAGCAGTCACACAAACCCAGTGCACCAAGGTACGAGGCAGTGCTTATAGTATCATCATATTTATAGGAAACAGATGTCCTTTAGCTAAATAAAACACTGACTTTTTTTTTATTAGAAACCTAACTAAATTGTTAATAAAAAAAAAAAAAACAACACTTAAATAGAGCTTTTCTTCATGCCTTTTGGTTTTCTCACTGATAAGTGAATGAAAAATCTTTAAAGTATAGACTATATGTTAGGCTCCAGGGAGACAGTATTGTGTTTTTAAAGGGGACTTATAGGGAAGTTGGAGACAAATTTATTAACAGGGACAGTAGCAATAGGAAGGGGGTAATGGTTTTAAACTAAAAAAATGGTGGATGCAGACTAGATATAATGAAGACATTTTTTACTTTGAGGTCTGCAAAACTCTGTCAGAGGTTGCCCAGAGAGGTGGTGCAAGCCCCGTCTCTGGAAACCTTCAGTCAGTTTAGATGGGGCTCTGAGCAAACTGCTAGTTGAAGATGTCCCTGCTCACTACAGAGGTTTCAGACTAGATGACTTTTAAAGGTCCCTTCCAGCTCTAACTATTCCATCATGTAAGTGTACACATGTCTTCTGTACAGGCATATAACATTTAAAAATAAATAACAAAATTGCATTTATAAATTGCACGTCTTAGAAAAATAATTTCAATACTTTTGCGTACTTGAAACACTTGCTTTCTGAATTCTGTGTCAGCTGACTCAGATATGGCTTCCTCAAAACTTGAACTATCCAAATGGTGGCAAGGACTTAAAAAATATTTTATTCAAGAAGTTAATAATAAAAAGATGTTTTGTTTTTTTTTACTTAAATAGAGATAAAATGAGTGGGATAAAATGATTTTTTTTTTCCTGAAAATGATACTTTTTTACAACCGGTTTGATATATTGCTTCAGGAAGACAGAGTAAAAACCCACAGTCTCAACACAGTCCATAAATTTGAGGGACTGGAATATCTGGCAATGTTTTCCATGGTCTCTGACTGACATTCAGGTGTCAGCTTCCTTTTCTCCACAGGAAGGATGAAATATCAATATAATTGCGTTTATTAGCATTTAGACTTCAGTGTCAAATGCACATGATTCCTCTTGGGCTCACTGAAAATAGGTTCTAATTTAGGCTTTGTGAAATATGTCCATTGGTAGGCTCTTCTAATTTGTGTTTAGTTACATTATTTATTGTTTTAAATATGTAAAAATATATATCACTTTAGCATTAAAAAATTGCAGAGATACTTACTGCAAAGATGTATGTTAATTAAAAAGTAAAATTCAGTAAATTAACCACTAATTAAAAGTTCAGCCTTTCTCCAGAAATATGTAAAGCAATTGTGCAATTTTTGAATGTCATTAGATTGTTCTATCAAAAAAATATTCTAGTTTCTGTAATGAGCTGGAAAGCAGGCACAAAATGCCTAAGTGTAGAAAAGAGCTTTGTGCACTAAGTCTGTGCTACTTAGTCAGTACATTGAGCTAAAACCAGGATACTCCTGAAGCTTTCATGTTATTCCATTTTCAAAGGAATTTTATTTTGAGGGATAGAATAGCATTGCTTTTCTTATAATTTAATAATATCCAGATTATGAACTAAGGAAAGTATAGAATTAAATTTATCCTAGTTTGGAAAAGTTTTGCAGGAATGGAAGTCTTGTTTTTGATGGTTCTAAGTAATGGTGTTTAAGTAATCGTAATAGATTAATTTTCCATTTCACAGTACTTCACAGAGATTTTTGGGGAGACAATATAACCAGTTTAACCAGACAAATGAATAAACCAATCAGTTTCACCAGATAAATAAATTAAACCAGATGTGTTACTGTCACTTTTGAACACCTAAGTAGAATTTCTACTACTTGTTACTGATCTGAATGTTATTTCCTAGTATATGCTTAGCCAAATACATGGGAAAAGTACAAGGGGACTTGCTCTGTTCCCAGCTTACCCATGACATTATTCAAAATAGACTTCAAAACCAAGCAAAACCAAGCAAAACAAACAAACAAAAAAAGAAATAAAAGTAACAGTAATTGCAAAAACCCCACAAATAAATAATGAAAGCATAAAACCTATACAATCTTTTTACATATGATATAAAAATGTAAAAAGTAAAACCACTGTTGATTCACAGATGGGTTTTAGAATTGAAGTAAGGCTAATTTGGAATTTAGTATGAAGTCAAGAGATATTTTGTTTAGCATTTCTTAAAAGATGCATGGCTCTGTCTTCTTGTCCTTTAAAAATAAGCATTTACTTTCTAGCTTTATTTTCTGAAAGCAGGAAGAGTGCTTTAACCATTAAATGTTACTCTATTCATATGATATGCAGTTACAAAGACACTTTTAGAAATAGGAAGCACAGAAGGGAATTTAGTTTTCCAGATCACTCTATTTTCATTGCTTAGAGTACTGCCTAGCACAGAGTAAAATAAAGATTTAATTTGCTTTTTGAAAAGAGAAACTCAGCTCAGAAATGTTCAGAAATGAGAGCATTTTTCTTGTTAGACTGCCTTTTTCCTGAAGATCATATTAAAACAGAGGATATAATTTTCATACATGTACATGTGCATGTAACTATTTCTACTCCACTTCTTAATAAGAAAGATGTCTAATAAGAAAGTCTACATTCTTAATAAGAATCCACCTTGCAAAGAAAGCACATAGGCTAGTGGGAATAAATGTGGAGATAATTTCATATTTTAAAAGCAAGAGCACTCTAATGAAACTTCCATCACTGTGCAAAAACCCTAAAGAAAATTAAAAATTTACTTGAAAGGACTTTAAGTCATGTAGTGATTACTGTTTTCTGTGTAAAAACATGCTTATTTAGTTTTGCTTATTACAATGTTTTCTCTGAAGTACTGCTATGAATAACTACACGTTATTCCTTTCTACTATGAAAGTTAATGTAAAAGGTGTGCACATATGTGACAACTAGATTTGAGGATGATTTATTTTTTTGACAGGTATATTTATCAAAGTAAGTACTTTAGAGGATTCTATAGCAGACTAAATTGAAGTGTATTGGAAACATGGATGTTGTCTCTTTAGAGGTATATATAGAGAAGGAGGCTTTTTGACTTATCCAGGTAGTTCTCATTCTAAAGTCAAGGGAAGCATTTGCTTACATGTTTAAATTCTTGAAAGCAGAAATTGTGCAGTATTGCATACCAGCACACCACTAAGTGGGATGACTTAGAGGCTGAAGTAGACAGAGTCATCGTCCTTCAGTCCTCAGTGTGCTGCTGGCAGATCAGCCTGGTAAGCTAGAAACAGCTGTGAAAGTCTGATTCTGAGATGCTCAACTCCTTTTTGCTGCTGGCTTCCCTCTGGGGAGCTGCACTGCCTGTGCCTGACCCTGCAGGCAGCTCCTTCTGCTCCGCCTGGCTGTGCCGTGACCCCAGCTCTGCACGCAGCTGGCACTCCTCTGGCAGAGCATGTATGGGTCAGACCTTTGTCTGGGGAAGCCAAAAGGAAATTTGACATGCTTTGACAAATTAGCTATACAACAGTTCAAGTATTATTTTAAGCAACTTGTTTTCTAGCACGTAGCAGAAAGAAGTTATCAAACACAAATGACCTTTTTTTTCAAGGGGTAACTTGTGATTTTAAATGAGCCAGTGAGCAACCTGGCTTCATTTTCCATTTTCAAAAGGAAAAACAAATTCTGCTTAGATGAAGTGGTCGCTTGCAACACCTCAGGAGTACCGTTAAGTATCATCAGCAGTCTCAGCCAGCCATTAGTGCATTATCTTGAGGATCTACATCATTAGTTTAAATTAGGTTCACTTAATTAGCCAGCTGGTACTCTCCTTGACACACTGATAAACAAGCTGTGCTTTACAGTTCCATAATGGTAAGATTAGAAAACAATTTCCACCTATTTTTTTCTTCTTAAATGATGAAAATAAAAAAGTAATTCCCCCCCTTGTTTAGCCTATGTATAACATCTCTTAATCAAATATATTGTTCTCCCATTTAATATCTCTGAATCCTTCAGTTTTATTAACAAAGGAAGTTTAGAGCTCAGCTGTTTAAAAGGTTCATGGTCTCAAGTGACAGTGCTTAAAGTTGCAGGGAAAACACTTCAGTTCTGATCACAGGTCTATGAAAAGTAGCAACTGTATTTGGAAAACACATGAAAACCATCTACTTTGACAAAATGCACACATTTTAAAAGATAGGAAGTTTTGGGTGCAGCCACATCATGATGATTTTTTGCAGTAACACCTTCATTAATTCCAGTATGTGGCTTAAGAAAACTCTTCCCATTTTTAACCATTTTTCAGTAAATGGTGTAGTTTTTCAACCAATACATGTAAAGTGAGAGTGATAGGAGGGAAGGAAGACAAATAGCTTTGTACTTGATTGAAAACCTTGTTTTTCAACTTCTTAAAGGCTTCAGTATAATGTAGTTTTGATACCAAGTGTTAGAGTAACTCTGAATTAATCAGGGGGCTGTTTCAAGAATTGACAGCATAATTCCTAAATACAGTCTGGAAGTTTCTAAAAACGTATATGTACTCATCATTTTCATTCCAGCATATATATTATGTTTCCTTTGAAAATGTGACAAACAAAGGATTTCTTTTTTTTTTTTTTTTTTGTTCTATTTCAGGCAGTGAGTACAGATCCTGTTCCAGTGAAACTACACTATGATAAATCACATGATCAAGTCTGGGTGCTGAGCTGGGGAAACATGGAAAAGAATTCACCAACTTTGCAGGTGAGGTCATCACAATGATTATGTGTAAGGCAATACAGACAAGTTGAACCTTTCTGTAATTGCAATGTGTTGCATGTTTTCTTTTAGGCGTTACTACCACGACCCCAGCAAGGGCAGAGAAATTATTTTAGGTAACCAGAAAACAAGCCAAACAACTGACCTCATCAAAAAGTTAATCATTATCTTCAAGACCCTTAGTCTGAACTGACAATGGCAAATTGATAGACTGATAAGGAATGCAGCAGAAAAAAGCAGCATGTTCTGTACTGTCAGTCTTTTGAGAGCAAACTGTTGCTGTTCATGGCATTTTTATCCCTAATTAGAGGATAAACTGGACTTCAGACATACTTCCATTTCATTAAAGTCATATTGACATTCTGGAGGTGTCAAGCTCTGTCTTTATTGGGTTTTTTCACATGAAAGATATTAAAAATCTTGATTTTTCCCATACCTTGGAGCAGTGACAAACCTAGGGGCAGTCACTAAAGAAACATCTTATGAAGTTGTTTCTACCTTTCTACTTTTTTATTAATTTCTGTTCCTTATTTATAGCAATCCCCTGAGACTATGATGATTAGCCTTATATCAGAATTTAAAAATTCATTTTTCTTCTAATTTGTTTTCCTTTTCTTCAGAAGTTAATGAAATCCTTATGCATTTAATATATGCTTATATATTAAAAAAAAATAAGAGAAATTTTAAAAGCAAAATTTGTAACATTTGAAATCACCTTTTCAGCACCTGCAGACTCTTAATAACTTTGAGCATGCAAGGTAATCTGTGGAAGTTTAGTTACCACTCCTCCCCAGGACTGATAATTTAGTCAGTCTTATTATATTTTGAAGTGGCTGACCATCCTCACCTTCATTTTTATTTAGAATATAGATAGTAGATTGTCTTCTTTTCTAAAAAAAAAAAAAAAAATTCCACTCTTAAATGTATATATGTGAAAAGCATAGTGGCTATTATATGGAATTGTCTTTTATTCACCCATAAATATTTGCTTCAGAGAAGGTCCAAGATTTTGGGGTTTGAATAAAATTGGTTCATAAAAATTTAAGGAGTATTTAAACTCAGTTCAGCTTGCTCTTCTGAAAAATGTCTGTGCTATGTTGAATTATCTCATGATTGATGAGAAGTGGGAGTATGCATAGCCATATGTTCCAGTGGTTTTGTTGATAGCATCATTTCACTCTGGCTGCTTAAAAATTTAATCTCACTCTTAGATCTAGTGTAAGAAAAAAGTAAACAAAAAACTTAGTTTAAACTAAGAACTGTTAAAGGCTTTAGTAATGTAAATGAATAAATGTGGATTCAGGATTGATAAAAAAAGATGAAGGGGAAAAATAAGTATGAAGACTAAGTGTTCCAGTATGTAATAGTTCTCTGAAATCTGTAACTATTATTTACACTCCTTCTCTTGGTAACGTGGAAAAGACAACACAAGAGAATACAGAGGCAATACTGTATTCATTCATTTGGATTGAGATTTGATTTTTAAAGAACACTTGTATAGTTTATGCTGATATTACTCTGTGCAGGTGATAACACAAGCCAGTGGAAGTGTTTCTCATCACACAATCCATACTCAGCCCGTGGGGAAGCAGTTTGACAGAGTGGATGACTTTTTCATTCCAGCCACGACCCTTATCATTACCCACGTGCGGTAAGTTTGTCTGAATGTAGGGAATGTTGGGGTGTCTTTGTGCTCATCCTAAGAACAGGTTCTGGCTGTGACAGGACTGAACAATTTGATCAGCTGGATTTTAAAAGGCATATGGAAGAAAGAGAGGCTGAGGAAAACAGGACAACACTTAACACAGGCATAAAGCAGAGCTGTCCTCAAGACCTCTTAGAGGAAAATCTATTTTTCTTCCTCAAAATCCACTAGTAAGAGTGTGATATATAATTTTCTTTCCATGTTTTTTTCTGTAACATTTCTACCTCTAGGTATTGAATAATTCTGCAGTCTAGGATTTTTTCATTAATGTCTATTAGTAGTTTGTATGTTTAGAACTTCTAAGTTTTTTTGCAAGCTGACACAGGTCCATTTCGCCTCAAAACAGCTCTGCCAACCATCCATTATTTATCCTGATATTCCAAGTTCAAGTTTCTATAGGAATATCTTCATTAGATAATCTTAACTGTCATCATTCTGTTCTAGCAAAATTCTCAAATTACAGGTGTAAATAGGCATCTCCATTAAAAAAGATATCATTTCTGATAGTAGTGAGTGGTAGTCTCTTAAATGGGAAAGCATGCAATTTAAGATGATTTTACAATTGAATTTAGAATTTGCTCTGTATGTGACTGGGAAGAATCTAGTCTTCTCTATCAAAGGACATTTGGCTTCTTCTAAAGACATTGTTGATGAGATATATTTTTTTATTTCCTACAAAACTCTAAACTAATAAGGAAGTTAGCAACCAGCCATGTGCAGTTTAAAAAGAAATGTATAGATTAATATACCTGAATAATAAATTGATTCTAAGTACCATAATCACTATATTTCTTGAACTGAGTAGGCAAATTCCTATTGTGTCCCTGAAGTAATCTGTAGTCCTCACATTCAGACTTAGAAAAACATTAAATATTTCTGCTGTATTTGGAACAGATGTATGTTGTGAGAACAAAAGTTACTGTTTCATAAACTAGCAGGTACTAGAGGTACTTCCCAAACAGAACTGAATTTAAGATACTTTAATGTTCAAGTAAACAGGAAAATAAAACCATAGATAGGGATAAACATCATACGAGGAGGGGAACCATGACTGGGAAAAGAAAAATAGGGCCAGTCCAAAGCTAGTGTTGGATTTGCCTTGTCTAACTGAATCTATTTTAGGTTGATATTTTGCCCAAATAGGTCAAGTAGGCTCTTTCTGCTTTTCATGTTACCTTCAGCTGCTGAGTCATTTCACATGTCCTGTATGCAACTCAACAGAAAATAGAATGAAAGAATAAAAGAAAACACACAGTAATAAAAAAGGGATATGAAATCAATTGAACACCGAAAGAATAAAATCTGATAAGTGCCTGCAGATATATAATAAACATGTGCATCAATTCAGGACTAGTAAAGTTTTTTGTGTTTTGTTTTTTGTTTGTTGTTTATTTTTTGGTTTTGGTTTTTTTTTTATATTCACATGCCAGATAAAATTGCCAAGATTGCCAAAATGCCAAAAGAAAATTCTTGGTCTGGCAAAAAAGCCTGCAGTAGTTTGTCCACTGCTAAACCCATCGATTTTGGGGGTTTAATGAACAAAATCAATCTGGTTTTATCAAATAATGAGCTTAAGGGAAATGCTATTAGTTCTGAGTGCCTTTTCTAAAAAGAAAATTTAAAAAACACTATGTAGACAAATAGAGTGCTTTTCTTTCAATGTATTTTTCAAGAGCTGTGTATGTTAATCAGTTGTTGAAGAATTTGTCTTCCATAACATCTGGCCTGCAAGTACCTTGCTTTTTTTTGTTTAAATTAGAATGCAATATGTGAACAATGTAACGGGAAAGATTTAAAATTAACTATATTCATCAAATTAGTAGTGATGTAGAAAATCCCAGTCTATTCAATTTGATATGACCAGTCAACAAAAAAAACCCCACTCAGTCACAGCGTGTGTTTCTTGAGGCTGTTAGGCAACAAACATAAAGCTTGAGTTTATTATTCCTGTGAGTGTGTAACAAGCAGGGAAGCAATTTATGAGTATGAATTGCAAAAAACAGCTAAGAGGGAAATATCCCCACTGGCTAAGTTGGCTGGTGTAGATAATTGCCCGAGGGCCCTATTTGCTCTTTGACAGAAATCATCTCCCTTTGACCATGCAACACCAGCCCCTTTCAGAAAAATGAAAACTTTCTGTAGCTGGGTGCATTTGTCACTTGTAAACTAAAATGTTGAATGATGAGGCAGAAGACAGTATGCATGGCTTACCAAATTAGCATCCAGAACTAAAAACACTGTCCAAATAAATTCTAAGCAAAAAAAAGGTATATAATTTGAAAGAATTAAATAAGTTTCCTAACAGCTAGCACAAACCATCTGATACCATCTGCAGTGTATTACTATCTCCAGCATATTCTGTCCAATAGGTTGACTTGTTGACACATAGGAACAGAAGTAAAGGCAAATAATCTAAAGCCACAGTGATTCATTTTTTTTTTTAATTTTTAATAATAGCTAAAGTGGTAATTGCTAGTAGTGTGTATATAAGTATTCAAAACTTATTGCAAAATAATTTATTTAAGAAGTGGTGGAACTATACTTTTGATTTACCTAGGTCAGTTATTTTTATATATGAAAACCAAATAGGCTGCCCATTATTAGAAAAGAAAATTCCAAACATTTTAATGCTCTTTGGGGCAGCAGATAATTTAGGACACACTATCTCCAGATCAGACATTTGAAGAGATACCATAAATTTTGGTCTCAGGTAACAGTAATTCATTCCAAAGGGAAAAAAAAAATGTTTTCCCATGTTTTTCTTACCACTGACTGAGTTAATTTTTTCTTGTACTTACCATATAGCAGGAGTCAGAGCAAATAACCTCTTGGTTTGGCAACCAGAAGGCGTAACATTCATGTTCTGAGCAACTGTGATGCACCATCAAAACATCAAGTAACCAAACTAAGTAGGCATTAGCCAAAAGAAATAGAGGAAGCATAGATGAATTTGTTGTCTTTAAACTTCCTTTTATAATCAGTGCTAGTTGATATGTGTACAGAAGAGGACAAGAAAAGAAACTTTTTCATTTTGAGGAGAAAAATATGGTAGGTTCAGTACCACAAGTTAGTTTTGGGATGTTAGGAAGTTGTCCCTCTCTTTAACATTCCAGTAACACTATGTCCTTCTGCTCAAAAAATGTTTTGTCTGTAATCCTTTTGCAGCTGCATATTTAAAAGATATATATATGTGTGTGTGTATGTATATATTTATAAAAAAAATATCTATTTGTTTCCATAAAAATGTACTAATTATCACCCTAATAATGTGGAGCCCCACTGATGTTTCCAGATAGCAAGTTCATGATTCTGCAGAGAGTCTCAGTTGCAGATAGACTGGGTTGGCATCCCACTATAGAGCTGGCTTAATTCTAGATTTTCCTGTCTGGTTTTTTTTTTTTTTTTTGACAAGACTGTTTCACCTGCTGACTCTAAGGGAGGAATTGCATCATGCCTTTGATGGTGGAAAATAAATTTCCCTCTTTTTCTCACTAAGCAAGCTCAGGGTTTAGAGAAAGTCAGTTTCCCATGAGTTTTCATGAGTTTCTTGTGCCAGCTGGTTGTAGTGCAATTCACAACAGATCTTAATTTTAGAAAAAGAGGCTATGACACAAAACAGTAAAACTTATTGTTAGAAAGAACAGTGAAAGTTTGTTCAGTCTTGCGGTTGGAAATCTGAAAATTTCAAAGGGAAGAAATGATATATTTATCTTGCTTATCTTCAAAAACAGCCCATCCTGCTGTTATCATTGGCTGTGCACTCACTGTCAATATACTTTGAATTATACCAAGAGAATGAATGAATGAATGAATGAATGAATGAATGAATGAATGAATGAATGAATGAATGAATGTAAAGCACTGATTTTCATGCACACTTTCATGCCCATATTTTCAGAACACACAGCTTGAAAAAGTTTCCCCTTTCCCCCAGTTCTGTTGAAAAATTACCAAACACCAGGGCCACAAAAGTAGGTAGGATGAGATCTATTAAGCTGTAATAAATAGTACAAAGGCCAAGGTGGTTTTTTTCAGCTCTTTCTGAGGATTTTTCCTTCTGTGGATGCACCTTATAAGAATTGGATATATGTTTTTAATATTTGTCTTTATACATTTAATAAGAAGAAAATTTTTTTCAGTGAGCTATTTCTTTTCCAAAGCAATTCAGGACAGCCAATGATCTTGTCCTTAATTGTCTGCTAATACCACTCCTTATCATAAAAATAGACTTTTGCAATTAGTATGTGGGATGCTTGCAGAAAGATGACTTGTACAATACTTATGAAAATATATTCTTGGAAGCCTTAGGAGCAAAAGGGCTGATAATTTGAGCTCCAGTGTTCATAAATCGAAGTGAACAAAAGATAATTGGAATAAATTAAGGCCTTTCACTACACTGCAAAATGTTTCAAAAGCAGTATTAAATGAACTCACTGTAATGGAGTAACTCCAAGTTTTTAGATGTTTTAATCTTTGAGCAGTGTTTTAAATGTCATACTGTTACCTGACCTAACAAATGGAAGAATGAGCAATCAACTCACTGGTGAGATGGCTCAGGCTCTGAATAGAGTTAACATATTCTGTTTGAGTTTTTTCTCTCTTTTATGCCTCTGTTGTGTATGGTAATAGGGGAAGCAGTCTTTCTAAGATAACACTTATTCATTTGCACAAAACAATCCAAAACCTAAGCTTTTCTTTAAGAGGTAATTGGAATGTGCTGCCAATGCATTCCTGTGAACCTTCTTAAATGAAACCCATGTGGAGAAGTGAGTCAGTACATTCACATTTCATTCCAGAGTTTAAGCCCCTACAGAGGTGTGAAGTAGCTGACGGGGTGGGAGAGCATTTTCAGTGTTTCTATGCAAATAATCAAACAGAAGATATTATTTCTGTTGCAAAAATCCTGCATAATCAGAAAAAGCTTTTATTCAGTAGTTTTTGAGTGAAACAGTGGAAGCAGTACATGCTAAGTCAGCTGTAGATGAAACATTAACAAAAGAAATATAATTAATTTAGGGGTTGAATTTATCACATGGACAGTATGATATAGTGTGAAGATAAGGGACAATTTAATATTTTAGAAATTCAGTTAACAATGCACGTTAGGGGAGCAGAAATTTTGAGCCAGTTCTTAGTCATCAAGCTATTAGCCTATAATGATATAGGGAAAATAGGGAAAGAGCTTGAAAGCTTGAGGAAACTGAGACAGCTCAGTAGTACCAGGGCAAGAAAAGATCTAGAAAGTATTCTGCAATTTCTGATAAGGATTGTGGAATCTGACAGTGAATACTACATGGTGGCACAGCGCAGAAAGGAGGGATAGGGGTTCAGTCTGCAGCCTCCTACTCTGTGTCTTAGTGAGAGACTCATGCCAAATGGAAACCTTGTGGTAATTTTTTCCTCTCCTCTTATATTTGCCTCCCAAAAGAAGGACCCTTCCACTCAGCAGAAACAGCAAAAAGTCTTTTTCTCTATCTGTTTTTGGCTTTAAGTAGTGGATTTTAGAGCATCTTTGCTCTAGAGGGAATCTAAAGAATGAAAGATGGAGAGATTCAGCTCAGACAGTTTTATAGCATTGAAACTTACTTTGTCCAACTACCATGAGTGGCAACAACTATTAAAATAAGTGACTTTTTAGAAATTTGAAGTCCTCTTAAGTACATCAAACTTATATTCTCTACTTCAGTCCTTCTCTCTTCACATGTTCCCACCCAAAAATTTCATAAATGTACTCACTACATATCTCTAAACTAAGGAACTCTCAGTCCTTTAGGTAATTACAAGATATACCAAGTGCCCAAATTTACATCTGCATCCTCTTTTAGCTCCACTCTTATACTCTACCTGACAAGGACCAGTGTTTGCAGGCTTTGAAATGTTCTAGGCAGTACAGATTCCCAGCTGTGTCTGTGGGAAAACACCTATGGAAATCATGAAGATTAAGATTATTGCCATCATTCTACAAGTCCAGTTAAGATTTGCTGTCACTGAAATGATGTACAGAGGTGTACATAATGTTTTTGAGGCCAGGGCATTTTGGAATTCAGGAAAAAATATTTTCACAATATTTTTAAAGTTCATTTTCATCTCAGTGCTATGAAATTTAATAAATAATTAAGTGCACATTTAAATTTAGGCAGTCTAAAAGTATTTTAATATTTTATTCTGTGTGACTGCTTCTAACATTGCAAAGTAAAGGTATGCACACATAGACACACACAGCCTTTTTCCACATCAGCTGACAATTTAATACTGCTTGACCAATTTATTCAACTTATGGTCCAAATCTTTTCCTCTTAGGTATCTTGACTAAAACTTCACAAAGTTCTTGAACAACAAATTCCAGCTGTCAGCAGAAAAAAAGATTATATAAAAAACCATTTCCATTTCAGTGTGACTGTTTAGAAATGAGAATTCCCTTCAAATGTTACCTGGAACATAAGATTGCAGCCAGCCTTTGTAGCACTATAAAACAACATCAGTCAAAAACAAACAAACAAAAAAAAAGAATCCTTTTGTTCTGCTTGACCTTCCCCATTAGCTCAGAAAGTGCCTGGAACCTGACTTAAGTAAGTATAGTCAGCTGTAACACAGCAAAAGGTAGTTTTGCTAAATTGTAATTTTTTTTTTTTTATTTTTCACACAGTAAGGTTTCTTATCTTTTACCTGTGCAGAAGTCATTACAGAAGTATTTACCTTTGGAAAAAATACTGTCTTCCATCTGATATAAAGGATAAAAAGGAATATATTATATATATATATATAATATATTAATATATATAAAGCAAACAAACCATTGCTAAAAATAAATGTTGTACCTGTCTCCTAGAACCTACCTGCTTTTAAAAATTCACCAGTACCAGTATGTTGAAATACATGAAACAATGTAATGTTTAAAAACATAATCAACTATAAGAAGAAACTAATCCCTGCAGTTATGGCACGTAATTTGTGGTACCCAGTGGATAGAGGCTATCTTAGTGCTGCCTTAATATTACTCACTGGTTTACAAAAAGATGCCCCAAATTATCCTCATTTATTAGCTTGGAGGAGATGCAATCAAGCTCTTTTTTTTTTGGTATGTTTGTTAAGGAATAACCAGAACACAATTATTTTATTTTTAAAAATTTTGCTGGGTCTGGCTTGGATGGAGCTAGTTTCCTTGATAGGAGCAAGAATCGTGCTGTAGTCTAGATCTGTGACAAGAACCTAGTAAAAATGTGATTGGAAATTTTCATTTGTTCAGTTCTATTTTTTAACATCTAGAAAAGATTTTTTCTAATTGTGTTTAAGCTGTCCTATTTGTTATGTTACAAACCCATTTTAAATGGGTTTAAATCAATGAATCAGACTGTAAGGAAACTTCCAGATCGACACAAATAGATTACTTTTGTGTTCCTTCCATGGGTCCTCAGCTGTCAGCATATAACATCTTGTGATGAATAAAACATCCAACTTCCATCTTAACAGAGCCACTTGAACCAACTCCTACCTCCTGTAAAATCTACAAATTAGAACACAGAAATTTGCCCTGATGGGCCCAATCATTTTTGCCATGATAATCTTATATTTTAAATCAAATGTCATCTCTGTTGCTTCTATGTGCAAAAAAAAAAAAAATTTTCATGTTTTTTAAAAACAAAAATTATGGTCTTTTTTTTGTTGGTGGTTTTTCTTTTGTTTGTTTTGTTTCTGTTTGGTGTTCTTTTGGGGTTTTTTGTTGTTGTTCATGTAATATTTTCTTAATTTGGATCCCTAGTGGGAACTAAAAGGAGAGAAAGGAATTGTGGTAAAGTTCAGTATTTGTTCTTGAGAATATTCATATATCCCCAGCTGTAACAATATGTGAACTTCTTGTTTAAAATGAAGAAAAAGATCTGTTGAGACTGTTTTGCTGTATGTTATTTAGCACCTTTGTAGTCCTTATCTCTACCTCATTATTCATTCTGTACTGGTGCTGACTATTTCTTTTGACATATATAAATTTGACTTTTAGTCCATACAGCATTTGCCCACCTTGATGTTACCACATTTTCTGAAGTGCCAGATTGCCTTAATCCTATCCTGCCTTGTACTGATATTTAGGAGCATCTTTAGAATGTCTTGTGTTTGCTGTGTCTGTATAGCTAGCCATTTCTTTGACTTTTATTGCTTGAAAAATGATTGGGGTTTTTTTATTAAATTTCTATCTCTCCTTCCATAGAAAGTATGAGACAGAAAAATGCATGTGCTGCCAACACTAAAAATAGATTTTTGCTGTGTGGGGTCCTTTATGATGTAACATGAACAGTTTCATATATTCCTGGATACAAAAAATGTAGAAAATAAGTTTCTTCCCTTTGTCCTAAAATTTCTTGGACTATTTCTTGTCAGGATTGGACAAGAATTTGCAATAAATTAAAAACTTATTGTAATGCACATCTTTCAAGTGCTCCCCCAGGGAGACCTCAAACAATTCATAGACACCTGCATCACTAGTACCCTAAAAATTCAGCGTTTATCCCTAAGCTGTGCAAATGTGCACTAGAAGTCAGAAGTCCTGGGCTTTGTGCAGTCTGTTAAAAGAAATCATCTCTTCCCACATGAAGTGCTTGCATACACTTATTTGATTTCTCCACTGGAGTTACAGAGGACAACTTGCATAGACTTTCCCCAAATAAATGCTTAAAAGATTGTATCACTTTTGGTTTTTCTACCCTAGTGAAAACTATTCCAATAAGAGGGAGGATTTTGTTGATGACACTTACAATGTCATTTACTTCAGCTCAACAGCATTAAATTTGTGGTGTTCATTTTTCAATCCAGAGCCCATTGTATTAAATATGATGTAGGATAAACTGAAAGCTTACTAATGCATAAAATTATCTATTTTATAATATTATCTTCTATCACTGTTACATATTGTCTAGTAATGGATTTTTTTTCTCTTCAATCTCAGAGCACAAAGCTTAATTTGAGATCTCTTTATTCTAAGAATATAACACTTGTCAGGATTCCTTCAAGCCCTTACGAAATATTTCTTCCCATCTGTCTTGCATGGCTGTCTTGAAGTCCTTGATATCCTTATTTTTCAAAATAATTGTCAGGATGGGCTGAGAGAGTAAAAGCAAGAGAGAAAAAAATAATCATTTTAGTATGTTTGACCATCATTGGCTGTGGAGTCTTTGACATGTAATTTAATCCTCTCTACACTGAGCTTCCTCACTAAGAATGGAAATAGAGACACCATATTCACTTCTATGAAGTATACAAAAAGCAATTAAAAAAAAAAATCCTCAGAAGAGATCTATGAATATCAATCTCTGCAATCTTGGAATAGTTACTCTAAAGATCACTTTCACATCTCTCAGGTGATATTCAGTACTTGTTACCCCTTTTGTGTAGGACAGCAGGTCATTTTTGGTTTTTTTTTTTTTCCTTTTGCCCCTAGCCCTTGCAATGTCCTTTTCTATTATATTTCAATACGCTTGAGGATCTAATCAGGAATTTTTTCATTACTAAAACTGTCTGCTCCCATAGATCTAAACATTTTCATTTCATACTACTTACAATTAAATATTAAGTTCCTTTATGAAAACCTATATTTATTTTTATCAGTATTATTAAGCAAACTTATGATTTTTGATTGATTAGATCTCTGCTGCAATCTATTTTTATCATAAAAAGGTATTGCTTAATCCACATAATAATAATAATAATGATTTTAATGAAAGCCAGTTATATCTGGCTATATATTAGTTTTCCTCTTTCATCCCATATACACTGTAAATTTCAAAGGTTACCTGTTATTAAATAGATATTTTTTTCCTCTAGTTGGAGAGGTACAGATGAGATTTTTAATGTGCAAATCTATAAGATCACAAACATTCATGTTTGTGTTTTGAAACCTGAAGTTTTCAAAACCCAGAACTTCTTCCCAAGCAGAAGTATAATAAAAGAGTCAATATTTTTAGAAAACTAGACCTGCAATCAAATTCTGTTCTTTATATAACAGAAATTATAGTGATGATCTTGTTTTACTCTAAAATTGCTCATTTTCCTTAAGAGTGGCCCCACAGCCTTATGTTCCGTGGGTTTTATTTTTTTTCCCCATTTCTAAGCATAGACTATTGGGAGGCTTTAAACAAAATTTTTATTCACTCAGGAAAAAGTAGATAATAGTTTGGGTTTTTTTTTTCTTGAACAAAATTATTTGAGTTAGAAAATTTCTCTTTTGTACAAAAATACTGCTCTTTGCTTCTTGTACAGACAATTTTGATTGTAGCTTATTTAAATTATTTTCTGTTATATTTGCTTTCTATTTTGAGAACATATTTTCCTGAAGTGGTTGATTTCAGATTTTAACAAAGCCTGTAGTCTTCATAAGGGTAATCTCTTGGGGTAGGCCAAAACCAGAAAGGATAGAGGGCATCAGTTTTTATATTATCCTTCTCCTCCCCTCATCTTTGAGTCTGTTAATCTTCCTGAAGCGAAGAATTCTTAAAATTCTTACATTTCTTAAAATTTTATGTTAATATATTCTTCAAAAGAAATGAAAAATTAAATTTATCCTCATTTTTAACAAAAAAAATACCAAAGGTTTTCTCTATTTCGTCTTCTTAAAAAATGCGTAGATATTTCCTCCTTTATACTGACTGCAGCTGGAGCGCTAAGCCATATATATGGCTTGTCTAAAGGAAGAAAATAGCAAAGAGGAACTCAGGTTGATGATTTGCCACCTGTTGGCAGCTCCACACTTGCATCTTGTTTGCATAGAGGAGGCAAAGTAAGTTGCTCTACCTGAAGGAAGAGGGGAAAAGAAAAATGGCACCTTGCAAATTTAAAGAAGCAGTGTCAGAATTCACATGACTTTGGCACTTTTTAGTACAGAACTTCTTTAAATGCTGCATTGAGTTTCTTCTTCATGCTTTTTCTCTTGTGACCTTTGCTTTAGGGTGTTTTGCACAATAACCCAGTATACATTTCACACTATGATAAAGACAATAAATGTTGGTAAGACAGTTTGGACCTAACTCTGCTATAGTTAATGCAAGTAATTGTGCCTCAGTGGGCTTTAATTTCTTCCTGTGTTACCCATGCTTTAGGATGGGAACAGTTGTGTAGCATAGTCTGTGTACTGTTCCCTTGCACAGCTTTTTATAATTCCTGTCCACAGAAACCCTTTAAAAATCATTGTTTATGCACCAGGAAATGTCCTGAGCTTTTAAAATCAGAACATATAGCATGGTTACTAGCCACATTCTATTATATTTAGTTTTCTTGAAAAATATTAGTTATCTTTTGTAAATTCGCTGTCTGGAGTCCATCTCAATATTTTGCAGTGGTGTTAGCTCTGTCAGAGCATACCAAGTACTTCAGTAGTCTCATGAAAACGTAGTTCACTAAGATATTGTGATAAACAAAGTCGCTCTTGGAAAATTCATACATAAGATTTGCACGCAGTTCTTAGATCTCCACAAAAGCCTAAGACAAAAATGAAAGGCAGACTGAAGAGTTTCTCTTTGTATGTTTGATGACTCTCTAGCCTTGAAAAAGTACTGAAGTTGATTGTTACGGCTGGCAAATTATACTTTTTGTGGAAAGAAAAGTGATGGTTTTCTGTTAAAGTTATGCTTCAAGAGTGGTGAAAATCATCTTCTGAGATTCCTGAAGATTCTGGGAGAGACATCTCTGTTTCTAGGGCTGTTTTGCATGGAGACTTATGTAACAATCTTCACTCTATGCAGGCACTTTCAGCAGTGCTAGCTATTCCTCGAATCAGTAGTTTGAATTTCTGACCGCAAAGGCAAGCTTTAATAGCCCCTACTGCTGTATGATACCTGAACTTGTTATAATGGCTTGGAGAAACAGACAATCACATTTCAAATGTAATTCTAGCTCTTAGTCACATTGTGATGTAATGTCAGTCATTTAAGCTTCAATTGCCCAAATATGTGCAAAGTTTTATGAGGCTATATTTGGATATTATGTTTTCATGCTGAGAGGATGCTTATGGTGAGTGTGAGGTTCAGATTGTAGGCACCTAGATTTAGATGTGAAAATGCAGTATATCTGTGGGCGTAAGCTGTCTGTCTCCTGCAATGGTTACTGGAGATTTAGTCTAAACACACAGTGTATAAACAGTATTTCTCACCCCCCTACAGGCCTCTGGTTCTGGTTATTTTAAAAAATTCTTTGGACTTTGTTGACTGTGTGGTTTAGATTTCCCCTGGCAAAAAATAGCAGCTTAGATTTTCAGCTCATATTTAGACATACATAGTTATGCATAATAATGTAGGTGTCCTCAGAAGAGGAATGCTACCTGTGGATAATTAGTTTTGCACTAAGGAGTTGTGGTGATGCTGTACATTTGTAATGGCAATTCTTGATCCTCCCTATTGATGATTGATACGATTGAAGAGGAGGGAAGGAGCTGTGCTTGATTAGAAGTGCATAAATTGGTTTTTTCTTGTTTATTTCAAAGCAATAAGGGTATAAATACAAACAAATTGATATGTTTATGTACTCTGGAAGAGATGCAGTTAAGACATAATTTTTGGGTTTTTTTTATTTTCTAGTTCATATATCAATTTTTAATAAATTGATGAAAAGAGCAGATTATAAAAAATACAGTACTTAAAATTAAACTGGTCCTTGTGGCAGAGCACTCATTTTGCACATGTGCTTAATCTAAAGAGCACTTTCTTTTTAAATTTCAAAGTGTATTGCTTGAAATGCTTATCAGAACTACCCAGAACTCAACTCTGTGTGGCTTGAGATCTAGTACTGCTGTCCTAAATGATGTATGATACTGATATGTGCACATTCAACTCTCCAGTTCATCAGCTGAAAATGAAAGCATTTATGTTTAAGCCTAAGACGAGAGGATGCTTATCCCTTGAGAGGAAAAGTCGCCGCTTTCAAGGATACTACCACTTGATGTCAAACAGCATCAGTGGGGATTTTATAGGAAAATTTGGAAGATACAGGATTGTGCAGACAGTAGCAGTGAAAGTATTTGGAACCTTAGGACGGAGGCCCAGAATATATGAGGCAAAAAATGTTTTTACTTTTCCACTTTTTATCTTAGATGAAAAAGCAGTGAAAGGAGGGATGCCCTAGTATGTGATTTTCTTCCTATACTTCAACTGCAAGCTGATATTATACCTGTATATTTATGTACTCATACATATATGTATATATACACACATATATATACACTCACATGCATGTATGCATGTTTATGTTTTGTAACATGCTCTTTTTATATCAAATAATACATACCTCCAATAAAACTCTGCAGACTGACAGTAAGTAAACCTCAGGTATGTGAGAGTGATATTTCATGCAATTTCAGCATTGATGTGGGGTTTTTCCCGTTATCCCTCCTTCTGTCCTGTAGGATTTGGGTGACAGAAGAAGGGTCCAAAGGGGAATCCACGGATGCTTAAGGATGCTTTTGCTACACACCTATTAACAGTCATAACAAAATGGTAGCAGAATCAGTGCCAGTGTGAAATACACCAACTCACAGGATGAGGGTTTGCCCTGTGACTGTATCAAATGAATTCAGAAAAGGCTTGACAGTAAACAACCTCCTTGTGCAATGGCTATGTATTTTGTTTTGTAAACAAAGTCAACTCTTCTCAGATATGCAAAGAGATATTAAAATGTGGCGGTGCTGAAGTTCAGGCAACACGTACTGATCTTGTGGAATAAGTTTCTTATTAAGCCTTTTCTCAGTAATCAAAAATAGGATTAAAAATACTTAGCTACTACAGTGATGAAGACGGAGAGTTATGCACATAAATGTGACATCCTGTAACCAGGAAACCTCCCACAGAACTGGGTGAGTCACTAAAGATTTCAGCCAGATTTCTGTTTTGCAGGTTTGTTTACCACTACCAATACATAGCACATTCTACCAATGATACTTCTACAATACACTTTCTAATTCATTTATTGAAATCTGCTTTCTTGTTACGGAACAAACCCACAAAATCCAGAGCAGGAAGCTGCACATATTTTAAATTGTTTAATGACATTCAAAGCATTTTTGGTATAGCTATAAGGAGCATTGACATAACAGATATATAAGAACAGTGAGATATTTGGGAGGAAAAAGATGTTTTGTTCATTCCTGAAAAGCAAAATACTCTTCTTGAGCTTTGCCAGAGTCAGTGCTACTTACTTATCTGAACAGACTTGATGAAGAAGTTGAGAGAAATTTTATGTAAAACCATCATTACTTGTTCTAAACCATAATAAACCATTTTTCTCCATTAACAAAAGTTAGTTTTTCTGGTTTGAAAGCCCCACACCTTAAAGGGTAGTGATTGAATAATTTGTTTTGAGCAGTGAAACGGAGCCAGCTATATAAATCCTGTGATATGATAATCTGCACTTTCACGTTTTCTTATAAGTGAAAGCTGTATAGCATGTAAGGAAAATTTGGTTTTACCTTTTATACCTGTTACAAACAATGGAACTTAAGGTGATGGGAATTTTGCAGGTAAAAACCTGAAAATTAGGTATGAAAAGAGAGAGGATATGAAAATACTTGTAAAAACTGGCAATATTTATGCATAATAATAATACCTAGTAAGGTTTCTAAAATTGATACCTTTTAATATAATAATTTAATGTTGGTGCCTCATGTCATAAGTTACTTCTCAGTGATGGACAAGTTCTTGTGAGCACTTTATTCCAAAAAAAGATTTGATAAAAGATTTCCCTCACTCTGAGACATTTGATAATCTGATGAGAGCAAGAGAGAGGACTAATTTTGGTAGAGCAATAATCTGATTTGCTATAGGGATTACTTTGGCAGCTTGGCAGTGAGAGTCTCCAGGTTGTTTTTCAGGAAATAAGATAGTGGTAATTATGATAATTACTTTGGGAAAAGAATGATGGGGTTCCTGGGTTTGCTGTTCTTTTTTTTCTGTGTGTGTTACAAACAGGCTTATAGGTTCATAAAATGTGAAGCAAAATCCCGTATTTTAAATACATTTAAAATGCTTTAAAATGCTTTAAAAATACGGTCTTGAATTTATTTTGCGAGATGAAAGCAGAACTGATAATCTATAGTGTTTTTAACTTTGTCACTGTAATTATGTAACTTTAAATATGTGGGCATGGTTTTTCATTTTTTAAAAAAAGGCAATCATCCATATGATCTGCATTTTTTTTTAAATTGCATTTTGCAGTTACCACATTTTAGGATACTCTTCCCATCTCTTTTAAGTTGGTTTGGACAAGTAAATTTGAGTTACCTCCGTTTCCCTTTGTCTGGGTTCTGTTAAACTCATTATGGAAAACTAATGACTCCCTGTGGAGAGCTGTCTCCAACCAGCAGCTGAGCTCCCATTTAGCAGGAGCAACAGCTACTTTGGAAGAAGTTTAATTGTTGAACATAATGTTACATGTTATGGAATGTCCCTGGGGTAGCCCACTGTATCACCTCCCAACCTTTTCCAAACCTGTAGACTACTCATGGGAAAGGCAGAGTAAGAAACAGAGAAGGCCTTGGTGCTGTGCCAGCAGTGCTGAACAATAACTAAAACATTGGTGAGTTGTCAACACTTTTGTTCATAAATTTAAAACACAGCACCATGCAGGTTGGTATAATAAAAATTAACTCCATCTCAGCCAAATCCAGTATATTAGTCTTACAAGAAACTGCTATAGAGTTGCCAAGTATAATTAGCCCTAATTCATTTAAACTTTTGTCACAACACATGGTCAAAAATCTTGAAAATCTGGGATTAAAATTATTATTCGTATGGAGTAAGGGAAGAAACAGTCACAGATTTCACAGTTCTAGAATTTACTCCAATTGGAGTGATATGCCCACAGGGTGCAGTTCCCACTTGTATTAACTGTACAATAAATTAGAAATCTGAAGATATGCTCTCATACCTGGCAGGTTTAAGTTAAACATGATTCCAGTATGCACTGTGAGAAACACCTTTATGTGCTGATATTCTGCATTGTTTCACTGGATAAAGAGACATAAGGGTTGAAATTGTCATAAATATTAATCAGAGGTTAATGAGCAGTGGGAGGCTTCTACATACTGAGCTATATGAGAGGAAATTTTGAATTGAATATTCCATCATATATGAAACATTCCAGAAAAGCAAAGGTATTCTCAACTATCATTTGCTGTTTTCCAACTAAAACCAGGCTAAATGAGCAGAGGTGGCAGACACAATTTAATGGCATAATTATGAATGACTGTATTTTTTTAATCCTTTCAGGTAGCCAAGTCCTTTGGATAGTTACAATGTTATGGCTACTTTGGGGATTGGGTTCCATCTCTACAGAACATGGAGTAGTAGTGCAGACTTCTTTACTCAGATTTAATAACTTTCCTTTACTCAAAATGGAAAGAGAATTCTTGGGGTAGTCAAAGCTCAGCACATGCACTTACAGATTTGGTTTACAGAGACCTCATACAAAAGCCTCACTAATATAAATTTTGTGAAATGTCCCTATTTTGCTGGTGCTCTAGACACCACTGGAGGATGACATTTTCTTACCCTGTTTTATTACATACAGCTTTTTTGCATCTCCCAATCTATTTACCTGTGCAATCCAAAACTATCATCTTATTGATTTGCAATACTTTTTTCTTACAAATTTGGTACGTACTATTTTTTTTTTATAGTTGTTCTTGTCTTCATCAGAAAGATGAGATCCAATCTAGCAATGGAAGCAGAGTTAATAATGTGACACTGATATACTGAGATGGTTCATAATGCTCTAGAGAAGGAAAGGGACATTCATCTGTTAGAAGGCAGCAATTAGGTTATGGAGAGTTGACTGAAATTTGTTTGCAACTGATTATTGCTGTGTGTAAACAGGTAACTGTTCTGAAGCAGGTCTCCATGGTCTGACACCCTTCCCCCAGCCTTACCACCATGATCTTGTACAGTTAGATCAATAAACCTCAAAAGAATGACCATTCAGCCTTAGAATATCTTTCACCCCATTATATAGCTTTTATAGTTAATATAGTAACATTACAAGCAATTAATAAACCTTCTGAATTTGGAGATCAATGTGTTATCAAGGACAACATATGCTAATTTTGGAAATATGTGTATATGAAAGATTGGTAATTGTAATATTATTAGTAACTCATCTGAAATTCACAATTACTTAAGGTCAGAAACAGTGTAAGACAAGTTTTAAAAAACAGCTGTTTTCTATACGGTGGATGGAGAAGTGGCATCACAGTCTTAGGTCTGCTCAAGGGCAGATTCCTATGCATTCTACTTGTGTGTGTGTTTGTGAGCTAAGGGGTTGTGTCCAATCACAGTCATTTCATGAGATTTTAACCACTTGGTTGCTTCTTTTCAGGCATTAGAATAGGCTGCCCTGGGAGGTGGTGGAGTCACCACCCCTGGAGGCATTTAAGTTGTGTATGGATGATATGGTGATGTGGTTTAGTGGTTTAGGGGTTACACTGGTAGTGCTGGGAGAGTGGTTGGACTGTATGACCTTAAAGGTCTTTTCCAACCTTGATCATTCTATGATTTTATGATGGTTAATATCTCACCATCAAATGCATAAGATTAAAATCTACTGTACCTATGCAATTTTGATTATATGAACAAAGCCAAGAAAATGGTGTTTCATATATCCATCAGCTGGAAGAGGCAATGAGAACATTTTCTCTGACTTCTGCATATCCTTTAGGTTTTAAAAATTTCAAACAGTCATTCAGTGACTCAGATAATGAATCTGATATCTTTGAAGCTACATCTACTTATCCAAGTAGGTAGTAGTATAATCTTTACCTAGAGAGTCCCACCACAGAAAATTCATCATTTCTCTTGTAGTTGGTTGCAATGGTATATTGTCCCCATTGTTAGGAAAAATTACCTATTCCTAATTTAAAGTTTTCTGTTTTCAATATGCAACCGTTTTTATACTGGAATCAGCCTTTTGCATAAAACCATTGTTTCCATTACTCAAATAATTTTCAGATTTTTCCTTGCCCCTAATTTTTTTATTCCTTTTTAGAAGGGCAGAAATTAGAAAAAAAACATAAAGCATTCTTTAAAACATTCATAAAGTTTAGTCTCCCCAGTGTAGAATACAGGTATGAGTGTGTTGTATTATATTTACTCCTTTCTCTTTACGCTTAAGAACTTTAAAGAAGCTTTTGGGTCTTGGTTTTATTTTTGACTCATTAGACTCAGATTTCATATTGATTTGCATGTCTGCTATGATCATTAAATCCTTTTATAGTTGCTACTTTTTACTGTTCTATGTTCATGTCAGACATTCCTCATTCACACGTGAAGTTGCTCAACTTTACACTTGGCTATCTTTGAACACATTTTGCTTGAATGAGCAACTGACTATAATGATTTTGCTGTCATTATGTACAACCTTAGTGTCATGGACATTCATAGATATTTACATCCATATCATCTGTGAAAATATTGTGAAGTATCAGCTTTTGTACCAAGAAGTTTCCTGCAAAATGATGATTCTGCATTGACAACTACATTGTATTACAGATAAATTCTTTTTCTTTCAGGTGCGAGTTTTTATTCCAAGAAAGCTATGCCCTCCTGATATTCAGTTACCTTCAGGAAGTTTTCTAGTAAAAAAATTAAATTAGGTTTGTCTGACAAAGTTAATTTTTTCATAAACCCATGTTGACTGTGTTATATTCACGATTTTCTGTAATTCATTCTCATATCATCTATTTTATTATTTCCCTTGGATATGCATCAAGCTGTTCAGCTTAGCTGGGATACCTGACTTCGTCTTATGAATATTTCAACAATCTTTTTTTTTCAGACTTGCCAAATTTTCCTGTTATTCTGAGATTTATTAAAATGCTAAGAGCTAGTCAACTCTTTCAAAATTATTAGAAATGAATTATCTAACCTGACACATATATGTCCCTATGAAAAACCTGTTTATCACCTTCCTCAGTTACCAGTGGCTTTTAAAGTACTTTCTCGTCTTAGGTAACAAAAGTATATTTTTTCTCATCCTTTCTTTCTTTCTTTTTTTTAAACTATATCAGACATTAAATTCTTAGCTTTTCTTATCAGTTTTCTTCACTTCCCTTTTCCCTTCTGTACCCTCCCTCCAGAACTTCATTACTTTTTCCAGCCTTACGGCTCTGCCTAGCAATTCTCAGAGACTAGGAATCAGCCTCACAACCCTCACAGGCACAGAAACAGGCCTCTCTCGATCTGCTCAGCTTCTCAAAACTCCAGCCACACAGTTCTCACTGAGACAGGCAGACAAATATATGAAGCACACAGCTTGCAAAATCCTTTTACACCCAAAAAGACTGGCAGCTTTAAATTATTCCCCCCACCCCCTTCTTTTTATCTGTATTGTTGGTCTGTTAAGGTATTTGCATCCCTGTCCAGCTTTACTGAATTTTAATTGGAGCACTGAAGTGTTGCAGGCAGTATGACAGCCAAGAAAGAATTGTTTAAACGGTAATATTAATAAAATCCTGTTCATTCTGATAAATTGCTTTTGGCAGCTATACTCCCGGTTTTGGGAAGGCTAGATCCTTCATGAAGTTTTACCAACTTCTGTCCCAGCCAGGTCCAAAGTTCTGTCTATTTTTAGTAATCAAAAACATTATTTTGATGGAGTGATTTTGTATACTCTTATTCAAAATTATATATATTTTATATGTTTTCTTCTCACATCTCTCTCTAGTACCTCAGTTGCATTGTAACCTGTAGCGTGATAGGTTAGAAACCATGCTGGGCCTTAGATAACCTGTATTTCACCTGGACTATGCCAATGGATTATTATATAGCCTTAGGCCAGTCATTCAGCTTTCTTTACCCTCTGTATTATCTCTGCAGTGCTTTGAAATCAGTAACTATAAACTGCTATGTATGTTCTATACGTTATTCTGCTCACATAACTGATCTCTCAGTGTATGCAGCTCCAGAAACATTACACTGTGTCCAAAGCAGTGACTTTTTAAAGTTTGAACTAGAAAACATTATAAAGCAAAAAGTCTTTTGCATGTTAATGTTACAAGAAAATGAAGTTATATTTTATCAGGGCTAGAGAAGACAGTTCTCTAAGGAAGGAAAGAGAGCATATCTCCCAAGCCTTTGTTTCCAATTCAGAAGTAAATAGAATGCAATGAATAGCATGGATAGCTGTAAATAATTGTGAGTTGAAAATAAATAATCACTGAAAAAAATGCATTAAACTGCTCTTTGCACACTTTATAAGTAAGCTACATTGTAAACAGGCATTCAGGTATAACTGATTATCAGAATACATGTGGTTAGCCGCTGTAGCATACAAAATCAAGCTCCTTAATAGCTCCAAAGCAAGGGACAATAAATTTCTCAAGTGCAATAAAAATACAACATCAGATAAAGTGGGTAAAATGTTGAAGCCAGTTTCTATAGTTTTCAGTTAAACTCAATTACTAAAGCTGAAGCCACTGTTTACATCCGAGGAACAGTCTGTCCACAAGGTTGTAAACTTTTTACTTGCGGCTTTTTGAATTGTGAACTAAATATTACAAAGAGATAGATAAATCTATAAAAGAAACTAGTACCATTATGTTATCAGCTGGTTTGCTTTAAAATGTGTTTGCAGACTAAGTCTGGAGACCCTTACTCTGGACAAGCATACTCTTTATCTTTTTATTAAATCTGTCTGTGCTGGGGGGAAGGTTTACATCAACATTCTTCCATAGCTCCTAAGATATTTCGTTCACACTAACCAGGTTAGTCAACAAAAAACATTTGGCAGTAATTATTCCACAGTGGCCAAATTTATCCTGATGACATGCATTGGGGAATGCTTATGCAAACCTTTTGAGTTTAGAAGATTTGTGTCAGAGAAGGTAGCAGCAGGTAATGAGAAGCTGGAGTACAGCCCAATGGCAGTGTCCTCTGTGGGCAAAGCTGGATGCCAAACGTGAGTCTTTCCACAGGTGCAGTTGATGGTACCCCTAGGGAAGACATTTTTCTTTTAACCTTAGACAACACATTCACATTCGGTAATCAGAGAGTTTATGTCACCAAAGTAAACATGGCTTAAGTGTACCCGTGGTCCAAAAACATATATTCTGGAAAAAATATTTGAGAAGCAAAGATTAGTAACTTATGTATTCCTCTTGAAATCAATAACATTTGGATGCAAAAAAATCACATAAATAGATCATTAATACTGCTTAATCAAATGATCATAAGCAAGGCATATTTCTTTGAATCAAATTGATTTAAATACTTCATTTTAATCACAATTTAAATCAGCAAGTACAATTTGCTGATTTAGATAATTGATGATAATCTTGTTTTGCATTTGTATTTTACTTTAGAAGAAGGTCATTACTATGACCTGGAATAATCTTTAGAAAAAAATGAATTGTCAAGCAGCACAAAAATTTCTTCTTCTTGCTTGATATATGATAAATAAAAAACAAAAAAAAGGTTTCGTTTTTGACCAGTTTAAAATATAGCTATTTAGATTTTAAAATTTATTTTGTGGTGGAAAGTGGTTAAGAATTCATTTGGTTTTTAAAAAAGGATTGCCTTTTTTTTTTAAAGATTACTTGTGTTTTCTCTCATGCAGGATAGAAACTAAAGTGCAACTTAAAACACACAGTCAAATTTTAAGTCTTTTTCCTGAATTAAATAAAGGTGCCATGAAATATGATGGACATATATATAGAATAAAATATATCAAATATATTAAAATGTTAAATGCTTTTTTTTTTTTTACAGAGGAGAATTTGTTACTATTTTAATACAGTTTCTGAAAACAACAGGCCAAATATTAAAAAACATTTATAGATTTAATCATGTAGATGATGACTGCTGTATTTTCAAAATCACAATAAGGATTTGGTGTATGCTTATGTATATTGGAAAATTTCACTTGGATATAAGTCTATGGTTTAATACCTATGTAAGCTAAAAACAACTCAGTGAGAGCCTTTTCTTTCATTTTTAAAAAAAGATTTCCTGATTTTTCCCACGACTATATGTTGGTATGCTGAAAGAGAAGAATAATATTTTCGAACCCAAGGTCAGCTTGCCAGTCTCAAACAAAAATTGTACTGTGTGTTTGCAACTGAAATTGAGATCAAAAGTAGTTAAAGCAAAAACTCTCTGCACTGTGTTCTCTCATTAAAATAGATTAAATAATGTTATAATAGCTTAAAATTAAGTTATTCAGTACCCGTCATCACATCGACCTTTAAATTAGGTATTTTCCCTTTATCTATCTTCTTGTGAATACTCCTGTTCCTGGATAGTTCACTGATTTTTGCTTTACATTGTTATGTGAAAACACAATCAATAAGCCAATTCTATTGTCCTTTTATAAGCACTGCTCATGTGTCTAACATTGGTTATTAAACATGGAGATGTGAAATGTCGGTGTTGTTACCTATTTAACTTTTTCTATTACAGGACAATTTTGTGGATAGTATAGCATAGGTCTCTTTCTTATAGCTGAAAAATACTTACTAATTAAGTAAGAAACCAGGAATCAATGAGTTAATGGCTGCCCAAAAAGATTAAGAAACAGATGTTATGTGGCCAAAAAATCTAAAAATCAAATTCTGCCTAATGATCCTAATATTTTTCTATGACAGAACAGCAGACATCATGAATAGAAAAGTAACATTATCTTAGGTAAATTATCCAGACATAACTTCCAAAAAAAGCTCACTCACACTCTCCTAACCAAGATGGTTGAATTAATGTATTTATAAGTGGCTGAATAATTAAAGACAAAATTGATCTTATAATCAGATCAAATTGTAATTGTGGACAGTGTGATTGACATTGAGCCTTCTTTGGGCAGGATTTGGACCAAATGAAATTCTAAGGTCCCTAACAGTTGAAATAGTTCTTTAGTTCTGAGGTTTTATGATACTGAAGCAGTATGCAAGGATTTTGGAAGGTGGAGCTAAATAAAAGTGTTCTTACATCAGTTCAGTAGAAAGTGCAAATGTAATTCACCCTACCTTATGCTGAGGAGCTGCCTGAACAATGTCCTGAAACGTTTTTTGCCTGTTAGTTTGGCGGTTCACTGATTAGTAAGTACACTGGGGTTGCAAGTATAGTGTGAAAATTTTGTGATATTGTCAACTCTGGACACCCTTACTCTGGACAGCCAGAATGTTCCAACTCAATTGTTGGAACATTCTGGCTGTCATATGGCTTTCTGTCAAAAGGATGCGAAAGGTATTTCTAGATTATCATCATGCAGCCTCATTTTTAGGATCAAAGATTCAGAGGAAAGTGCTAAGAAATGTGCCAAAAGAAAACAGCTGTTTGGGGAAAGTGCTGTGTAAGCTACTTAGATAAGTAAAGCTAATATACTTTCACATGGCTCCATAATATGTAGAGGTATCTTTTTGTGTATATATATATAGTCAATTGATTGTGCAGTCAGAACATACACATTACCATTAAAGAATAGTGATATAGTTTATATTAAAAGGTTACAATCTATCAGCTCTATGATTTTAAAATGTAACCATATTATTCATGTTCAGTGAAAGTTTCTTGATGTATGGAAGAGCATAAAGGATCATTGAAATTGTAAGAAATATGGTGTTTGGGTAATTAGGAGGCATAAACCTAAATCCTTTTATGATATTCATTTCTATTGAATTAAAATAAGCAAGATTCAGATAATGATCTGAATAACAATGAGCACTGGGTTAAGCTGATGTTCCCAAGTAAGTTGAAGAGCTCTATGAACTGAATTCAAATATATGGGATGTGGTATCTATTGGTATTTAATCTTTTTCTCCTTCCTGCCTTTTGTAAAAGTTCAATGTGACTAGATATAGAAAGTAATGGTTTACTTCTTCCCTTGTGTCAGTAGGAAAAAAGAACTTTCCCATTAATCAAATAAATAGGTTTTAGTCATTTTTTTAACGCATTCTAAATTACAACACTAAAAATAAAATATTATAAACTGCTTAATATCTGAAACATCTGAAGCTGAGGTGTATAGCAATACACTGCTGCACACGTTATCTCCTTTGCTCATGGTGTTTTCCCCATTCATATATTATGCACACAGTAGCTCTGACTTTGGTTTTGTGCTTTTCCTTTCAGGTTTGGATATATTCTTCATAAGGACGATCCCATGCTCCAGAAAATTGATCTAGAAACTATGTCGTACATCAAGACAGTTAGTTTAAAGGATTATAATTGCATTCCTGAGTCACTGGCTTATACACATCTTGGAGGATATCTTTTTATCTGCTGCAAGCCTGACACCACTGGGGCTGTCCTGCCGCAGCTCATAGTGGACAGCGTTACTGATTCCGTGATCGGATACAACGGCGACGTGACGGGCACGCCGCATGTCTCTCCAGATGGGCACTACCTTCTCAGCATTGATGATGCTAAAGGCCTCCTGAGGATCCAGTCCATAACAGTGAGAGGAGAAATACAGGATGCATTTGACATTCACACAAATTTGCACATATCTGATGTAGCTTTTCAGCCATCCTTCACTGAAGCTCATCAATACAATGTCTACTGCAGCTCCAGCTCACAAACTGATGTTCTCTTCCTGGAGCTGTCTTCTGGCAAGGTGAAGATGGTGAAGAGTCTGAAGGAACCCATGAAGGCAGGTGAATGGCCTTGGAACAGTAAGAACCGTCTTATAAAAGACAGTGGCCTTTTTGGTCAGTATCTCATGACCCCTTCCAAGGAATCTCTGTTTATCCTGGATGGACGGCTCAATAAATTAAATTGTGAAATCACCGAAGTTGAGAGAGGCAACACAGTAGTTTGGGTTGGAGAAGCATAAGAATCTGTGTTAGATATTTACTGAGTTAATAGTTTTACAGTACATTGCACTTAAATTACACCATTCTTCAAATTTACACAATTCTAATTTTAAATTGTTAGGCCCTTCTATACCTGATATTTCTGTGACATGTATACAATTTGAATCAGCTTCCACATAAAGTGGCTAAAATGATGGCTATTTGATAATGGTACTCCTTATTAATTATCAGCTGAGATTGTGTTGTTTGAAATAACTAAATATTGAAATTGATGATAAGTATAATAAATTAGTGTAAAAAAAGAAGAAAAAAAATAAAACAACCAAAAAAGTTTTAGGAAATTTAATATGATACTTTGCATTTGTAAATGGAAGACCTAAATATTATTCAAATTTTGGGTTTTTTTGCTTCAGACACAGAACAAGAGCTGTTGTACAACAACCTTTGACTCCTTAAGCTGAAATGTTATGTCCTGTCCAGTCCACAATTAAATCTTTTTGTGCCTTGAAGCGAAAGTCTCACAAGAATGACACACATAGAAATTATAAAATTTATTCCCACTATGGCTACAGGATTGCTTGTCATTGGAAAGAAAGTTCTGCTATCAAATTCCAGGTGAAAAGTTGTCCAAAATACATGGACAGGAGAAAAAAAAAAAAAAAGAAAAATTGTATTAGCAGTGTTTTCTGATCACTGCATTTTGGAGTTTATTTTTATGGTGTCTTAGTTGAGAAAGCTGCTTGCAGAAGCTTTACCTTTTTTTAGAAAAAAAATAGATGCTAGGTTTTTCAGCTATCACAGAGTGTTGTCAGCAAGTAGTTTCAAGCCTACTGAAGTGAAATATTGCACATCCTTTCAGAATATACCACATTCTTAAAACCTGGCATCACAAAGCTTCACTTATATCATTGAGGAAACTGTTAATTAAACATAAAGAAAATGCATTTTAAGAAAATGAGAATTCAAAGAACTGAAGTCTATGACCAGTAGATAACATTTTTGCTTATTCATTGTACCATTGATTCCTATTTGCTAAACCATTTGGTTTGCTCAACAGATTTTCTAGTTCTTGCATCCAACTGGATTAGTGCAAAAAAAAACCAAGACAAAACAAAAAACAAACAACAAAAACTTTGTATTTTTTATAGTTTGTTTACTGAGTATTCTAATATAACACTGGTTAAACATGTAAATGGGAAAAATAAGATTCCCAGAAGTAGAATAACAAGCCAGTAGAAAGCCAGCAGTGAACATCTATCTAGACTCAGAGCAATGACTTAGAAATTTGAGAGTATTTTTATTTTTATTATGTTTTTGCTAAAGAATGCTTATAAGCTCTTAAAATGACCTCCATTTACTGAAGGCAATCAGAAAAAAATATCTTTTTTTAAGAAAAAGTTTTACTGCAATTTAGATTGTGTAAAATTGCTTTGAAATCTGGAATTTTCTAGCATTGTAATCTTGTGTGCATTGAGCGTTCTGCCCTGTGTGGTACAGTAGATCTCTCTTTAGCTTTAGCGAACCTCCTGGTAAGTAGCTTTAACTGAGATAAAAATTTGCTTACATTTCTAGCTTCTGAATCTATTTTCCTTTTCAAGAACTCCTCTCCATTGTGAACAAACAATAATCATGTAAACTGTCTGTTACTCAATTGCAGTAGTCTGTCTCATGCAGTTTTTGTTCTGTAATTTATACCACGTGAATGTTCTGTATGTAGAAAATGCTTGACAAAAGGAGAATAAACCCCATAAATTTTAATAGTCCTGACTTTGGTGAATCATCCAATCATCCACTGAGCTGGCAAATAAACTGACTATTCAAAAGTACCTATTATTTTAAATAGAAGTATGAAAATAGATGTGTTTTTATATATGCAAATTCATATGTAGTGTGAAAAGAATTTTTTTTAGAAAAGCTTAACTGGAGAAGTTTCCTTTGGCTGCTACAAAGGAAAGCTCATCTTATACCACAAGCTCATTATTAGCACATCTAAAGCACAAGTACAGGCTGGGTGGGTAATGGGTTGAGGCAAGCCTTCGAGAGAAAGACTTGGGAGTGTTTTTGGATGAAAAGCCCAGTATGAGTCAGCGGTGTGCATTTGCAACCCAGAAATCCAATTGCATCCTGATCTGCATCAAGTGAGACATGACCAGTAGGTTGAGTGATGTGACTATTATTATTATTATTATTTGCCTTCAATAATTCTACTTTTTTGACAATGTTGTCCAGACTGTGTGTGTAAACAATGGCCACAACTTCTCACCATTGTTTTTTCAGTGAAGTTAAACAAATATTGGATCACCATGGTTGCTTTCATAGCTCTTATAGTTGAAGTTCAACTTTCTCAAATACAGGTGGCCTGACTGAAAGCTTTAATCTGAATGAGGGGAAGAGCTGGAACCAGTTTCCATTTTTTGCTAGCATCTCTATGAGGAAAGCTGACGTAAGGGGGCTTTTTCAACCCAGAGAGGCAACGTCTCCAGGGCAGCCTGCCAGTACCCATGAGAGGTTATAAAAGAGACAGGGATAAAAGTTATAAAAGGACAGATTTTCACAGCTGTGCATAGCAGGAGGACAAGATACTGGCATAAATGAAAACAAGAGTTTCAAGCTGGATATAAGGAAAAGCTGTGATGACAGTCAAGCATGGGAGCAGGCTGCTTAGAGATACTATGCAGTCTCCATCCTAGGAGTTTATTAACACCTGTCTGGATTATGCCCATCTGATCTTTAGTGGAACTGGCTGTGACTAGCAGTGTTGGACTAGAGACCTGCCAAGTGCCCTTCCAACCTCAGTTGTCTTGTGATTCTATCATTACTACTTGGGGATGGGGACTTAATTTGTTTTAGTTGTGTAAGTTTCTGATTGAGTTTAATGTAAATATGCAAGGGTTATGGTTGGGCTAAAGCATGGCCTAAGCAAAACTCAAAAAACAGTATCTTTTGTCACTTGAAATCCTTAGCTCAGAACATCTCTCTTTAAATCAAGAACATTCTTATTTACAATCTGGAACATGTTTCTTGGATTCCAGGAAATCCTAAGCTGATTGTAGAACTTGCAGAGGATGAAATATGCAGAGGTAAGTGCTTCTTTTGATGTATCTGAAAAATAGCTATGGCAGAGGAAAGGAGGACTTGAGAAAACCATTGTAGATAAGAGATGAGTATGTGTCCAAATGTGAACACAACCACTAAAGTGTATCCTTAGTCACAGATTTTCTAGTAAATCTTTTCTAGGCATTTATCGTGTGGTTCAGAGGTGGAATAGAATTATCTGTTAAATTACTAATCAATCTGAGATAGGAGAGCTCATGTCATAACTGTGGTTCTTCAGTGCTTCTTCAAAAGAATCACTGTAGCACAGGCAAAGTCCTGTTCACCTTCCATCAGTTTGTCCTTTGCATTTTGGTCTTCATCTTAAGCAGTTCCTAAAGAAACCTACTGAAAACTTTGTTTTGAGGTTAACAACTAAAATGTAGAACACATGGGGATTTTTAAAAAGACATATTTAAGCATTATTTAGCTGTAATGATCCATAAATATGACTAATTTTTTGTCAATATTGTTGTTAAAGGAGAAAATACTTAGTAACAACTTAATATCTAAAAGTCCTAATTTCAGCCAAGTTCAGATAAGGGACAGGATAGAGCATATGGGGTGAGAGAGAGGAAAAAGTCATTCAGTACATAGATACACTAATTAGGGAGATGTGAGATGGAGCCCAGCAGTTGAGAACCTTTGCACTTGCACCACACTGACACTGCTTCACTGTGACCAATCTCCCCACAATGGAGGAAGACTTGGAGGAGAAGGGCAAAAATAATGAGCTCAGGGAAGAATGTCAAGAATGACCAATTATTGTAAAGAAAGCTGCATTTTCTAGGGGGAGTGAAAAGTAAACTTTGGCTTAGATACACAACTTTACCATGAGTCATCAGGTTGTATAAACTCAGCTTTTGCTGAGATAATTAGTGGAGAGTACTGTTCTGAGCTAGCCAGAGCAGCATGGGGGCAGGAAGTGTATGTGTGGATCAACGTAAGGTTGAGTTTGAAAACTGGCCAGCTACTAAAATGAACTTTGAAGAGAGTAATGGGCTTGACCTTGTTCACCCTTGTACTCCTTTCTGGTGGCTTGACACGCCCAGCACCATGATGATGAGAATACAGGGACTGGTAATGGGGACCATGTTTGCATGGTGATTCAATTGCATATTGCAATAGCTACATCATGCTTCTGGTATGATTTCAGTGTGCTGCTGTCATGCTCTAGGAAATCAAAATGCCATGAAACAACAATTATATAAAGTAAATTTGGTATTAAACTTTAAATCCTCCTAATGTGGAACCTCTTAAAGAACCTAAAGAACAGAGGGTGTCCAACTCCTACCTCCACACACTATCAGTCCATTTTATGTAATACTGGAATTTTTAAAAAAATAAAAATAATCACTTACAGTGCTTCATGGTATCACATAATTAAATTTGGAAGAAATGGGTGAAATCCTACTTATGCTGATGTGAGGAGAATTTCATTTTATAGTCAGTGAATATGGCATTATGCAGAACACAATAATGGCAACAAAAGCAGTGTGGTGAACTATCTCCTTGTTATATTAAGGAAGGGATTCTGACATGTTTGTAACCTGAGAGTTAGAAGATCATCATCTAAGATATGTATACATTCCTTAGCACAGGTAATTCAACTTCCAGGTTGCTCAAAGGGTTTTATGTTGGGGTGGGTTTGTTTGGATTTGAAGGGTGTTATGGGGTTTTTTGGGGGGAAGGGGGACAGAGGTGGTTTTTGTTGTTGTTTAAATAATAAGAAATTTTCAGAGAAAGTACTAACAAGACTATGTGTCAAAAATCTATTGACGCTACTGATAAAAATTCATAAACAGGAGTTAAAAATACTATTTCACTTGAATCTCTCCTGCCTGTCACCTCTTAATGGGTTAAATGCCCTGTTGGTGCACCACTACTCTAAAAATGATTTAAAACTGTCTTCAGTGAGCTATCTTTTACAAAGTATGACAAATTCAGTTACTGATAAAAGACTGAAAGATACTGAAATTTCTTTTTTTCTATTTAGAACTAATGCATGAAAGATTGCTTCTTCTACCTTATGAATATTAAACTTGTTCTTATTTTAATATAATAGATGAAAAAATAGTTTCCTGTCATTTGTCATGATGGTAATGTTCTTATTTTTAATCTTCTCAAGGTATGTGTCCTTTACACACAGATGGATAATACTTCTCTCATTTTGCAATGCTTCTTTTCATATTTTTCTCTAGTAATGAAAACTTAGATATATGCTTTCCTTTTAATTGTCATTAAACCTATGACAAAAAAAAAAATGCCTGGTAATATTTTTCAGTACTGTTCTTGTATAAGATTCAAGAGAAAAAGCAAAGCACAATTCACCATACCCCAGTAACTTCCTGGAATCTTCCACAAGAAGATTCCCTTCCCCCCTCTGACCCTCATCTCTGTAGACGTGTGCTAAATAATTGCTAATGCTGCAGCCAATACTGCAAAGAAGTACAAGCAACAGCATAAGGAAAAATTATTGCATAAATGAGAAGGGAAGAGGAGCTAAGTCTCCAAGTTCTGGAAAATTAGTTTTTGAGTGTTCTAATTAAAATTGTAAATAAATATCCATTTTCTCTATGTTGACTGTAAAGAATAAGTAAGTAGATAAACTTGCAAAGTGTACTTGGATGCTGTTTTCAAATAAACTTTCTCGCTATACTTTGAGAGCAGAATGAAATAATTTAATGCTGTTCAGGCTGGACCTCCATGTCCTCTCCTCCTTCATTCAGTGGCTCCTGGGTCCTTTGAATTTCCAGTTAGATGGACATCTGGGGTGGCATTTGTGCTATCTTAGAGCCATAGAATCATAGAATCAGTAAGGTTGGAAAAGACCTTCAAGATCGAGTCCAAGTTTTGGCTGAACGCCACCATATCAACAAGACCATAGCACTGAGTGCCATGTTCAGTTTTTCCTTGAACACTGCTCTCTTCCATGAGCAGCCCATTCCAATGTTTAAATACCTTCAGTGAAGAAATCCTTCCTAATGTCCAACCTGAACCCCCCTGGTGCAGTTTGAGGCTGTTTCCTCATGTCTGTCACTGGTTGTCTGGGAAAAGAGGCTGACCCCCACCTGGCTACAGCCTCCTTTCAGGCAGGTGTAGAGTGTGATAAGGTTACCCCTGAGCCTCCTTTTTTCCAAATTTCACAACCCCAGCTCCCTCAAGTGCTCCTTGTAGGACTTAGTCTCTAGACCCTCCATTAGCTCCAGTGCTTGACACATTCCAGCACCTCAAAGTCTTTGTTCAAGTGAGGGGCAAGGACTGGAAACAATATTCAAGGTGAGGCCTCATCAGTGCCAAGTAGAGAGACAATCATTTTCCAGATCGG
>JAYDZK010000202.1:31879304-31897446 GCA_034509185.1 Euphonia xanthogaster | reverse complement strand
TTCCTGGTCCTGCTGGCATTGATATGTTGTCCTCTTTTACACTGTAAGCTTAAATGCAACATTTAGTTGGGGGAGTGAGCCTCTTTCCTACAAGATCAGCAAGACCTTTGGAGTTGTATTTGATGCTCAGATAAATTTTTACTAAAATTATTAATCATTTTCATCTTAAATCATATTACATTTCCCAAAATATTGCTTTTACTTTGCCTGTTTTGCTAAACTCTATTTACCTTGGATGATTTCAGTTTTGTGATCAAGAGAGATTTTCCTCCTTCTGACTGTTAGTAAAACCAAAATACCACACCTTTCATTTATTTCACTGAAGAGAGGTGTTTGCCTAATTTGTCCAGGCAAGTAGAACATTATCTTCAGTTTAGTACAGGAATCTTCAGTGATTTTGGGCTCAGAATGTGATGAAGACAATCCTTAGTTCCAGATTTCAAACCAAACTTTACATACAACTCTCTAAAACACAGGGTCTAGGAGAATTCCAGTCAATGCCATGGCGCTGCTGTTTTGGACTAAGGTCGGAGAAGTTAAAATATTTTATTTTTCATCATCATTTTTAATAGTAGTTTTGGGGTCCATAACCTGTTGTTCTGTAAGAGAAATCTTCTGTAACAGAAATCTTGATATGTGTGCCATCTTCCCTTGTGCTGATAGCAGAAATGATTGTGTGTTCCCATTCTCAGTGCTTGCCCTCATTTTGTTTCCTTATGTAAATAAGTGTGCATGAGACACAATAAAGCCATGATGTTCCAAGGGTAGAGGCCTCCTAGGAGGGGATGAACTGCTAGTTAACTACCTGCCATAATGGACAAAACCCAGAAATATTTGTACATAAATGAAGCCTTCTTCAAGAAGACCTAAATATCTGATGAGCTTTATCTTAAAAAATGAAGGGCTTATTTGAGCATCACACATACATGAGAATACACTACCTGGTGTTCCACAGAGTATTTTTCTAGTTTCCTAAACATTTTAAATGTGCCAAGGACAAAATATTCTGAGTTTAACAAATGTGATTTTTCTTTAAGGCTTTTGTTAATACTATTATGATTTATACACCTTACAGACAGATGATAATTTAGTAATATGAAAATAAGATAATTAAATGTCTCCATTGCTTCTCCAAATACACTTCCATTTGAATAACAAACTTTTGGGGAATTGAAGGTGTTTTATTCCCACTCTAATTTTTTCGTATCAGTATAATTCCAAATCATTCTTCTATTCTTCAATAACCTCTTTCTCCCTGATACATAGGCATATAATAGAAAGCAGGTAGATAGAAAACTCTTCTGTTTTTATTCTAAGCTTCAGTAATTCTTAAGCATTTTTCTAAGTATTAGTTTATACAAGTGAACTACATGGTTGAAATTCAATAACTCTTCAGACAGTGTTGTATTTCCAGTCACATCTTCTCTTGTTGTTCAAGGAAATCCTTGTTTTAAATTGTGACCCTCACATTTGTATAAGTGTTTGAACCATTATATGTACCTAAGAACCACTTAGCTCGCAGAGCAAGCATAATTTTGTAATATTCCTTTTCACACTGACCAGAACAAGTATGAAGTGTTTCCTTTAAATTAAAAAAAAAAAAAGTATTTTTTCATCAGAGATTTTTTTAGTATCTAAAGTCAGGGTTTCACAGAGTCCAATTACACTTTACCTGTAACATGGCTTTCCCTTTCACTATCCATTGAGTAACAAAATACTTTACAGTATTTACATAAGTATACTGTAGTGCCAGACAGTGAATAGGGAGAATGATATTAATGTTGTGATTAGTGATCACAAAAAAATTCTTAAGAATCTAAACTCAGAAAACAGTGAAATATTTTAAAATTTCAGCTACACTCAAGCCATTAAATAAGAGTACCCATAGTATAGGAGGAAGTCAAAAGAAGAAAATATGCTTTTCTATGACACTTTGCCTTCTAATTCAAAATGGTATCATGTATTATTGATTTTAAATACTATAATTCTTCTGGCTTTTTCAAATACACACACCATTAAGGATATCATAGATTACTAGAAATTTTCCATAAAGTGCTGTTAAGTAAGTGCATTTAATTTTTCTTTATAATTTTAAACTATATGTTAAACTGCTTCTTAGAGGTTTCTTTTTTTAGTGTTACGTATCCCAACATTTTACCTTGTGCGTATAATTTATCCTCTGTCTTCTCGTAAACAGTGATTCCATCCAGAATATTTGTTTTAATCAGTTTTAAATATCAAGTAATACTTTTTGTCTGGGCAGAAATAATGTACTCTTCCTTGTTCCTGAAAGTTTAAAGTCATTTAGGTCAAAGTTCTATGAACTCCCTTTCTCTTTCTCATCTGAGTGAGATGTTGATAATTTTCAGTTCAAGAAAGGTCATCCCTCTGTCAGGAAATTTTTGTCAGAAATTCTCAGAGGAATTGCTTTGGCATTGTATATCAAATCCTTAAAGCAAAGTATTTGATACACAAAATAGGATTTGTTTTCCTTCTGGCTGTTTGAAAGATATCATTGTATAAGTAGATGCACAGAATCAGAATTTGGGAATAGCAAAAACCTTAAAACACCTTTCTTTCCTTACTGGTGTTCATAAGGCCATGTTAACAGGACAGTGGGGACATACAGTTTAAATCTGTAAAGAAGTCTGAGCATTTTGGATCACAGAAAAGAGTTGGAGAACAATTTACCTTTATTTAACCTGGTTTTCAAGAGCATTTAAACCAAGATAGACTTTTCACGCCCTCCAGGTGTTTGGTAACTAGAACAGGAAAATGTCCTTGGCACACTCCACTGGCAAATCCAGATCCTGAACAGACCTGAGAAGAAAACATAAAACTACAGAAAAATACAAGAAAATAAAAATGTATTTTGTTATTACAGTACTTAGTCTGCTTTAATAATTACAAATAAGGTGCAGTCTTTTGCAAAAATTTTGCAATATATTACCAAATATTATACAGTAATCTGCTTGGATTTCATCTGCAACTTTTTGTGATTTAATTGATTTTAGTGAAGTTCTTGTCTGCCAGTAGGATACATTCAACTCAGTTTCAACTTACTGTTTCTGAAAGTGCTGAATATCCAAGATTTGTGGAGAATGAAGCGAGTCTGTTGTCATTTGAGAAGAGTGCCACTGAGCCACACACTACAGAGTCATTACAGAGCAGAAGCACAATGGTTTTATCCAAAGTACGTATGATGTGAGGATGCCAGGGTTTTCTCTAAGTGAATTGAAACATGTAATTGTATGTCCTAGACTGCTGAAGGGTAAAATTTATCATTAGACTTGTCATCTTGGTGCTTATATGTGCTTAATATTGTTCGAGCATCTCTGTAAAGAAACACAAATGATGGAGGACTGGACTGAAACAGAATTTGGCCTGAACTTTGGAGCTGGGAGTGGCATTCACACACACAGATGAAAGCCCTGGATCTTCCATTGCAGCATGGAGACAGCTGGTGTTTCAGGACAAAACCTGACAGAACTCATTGAGCTGAATGGGCTTTCTCGTTTTACTCATTCCATTGTAAATAAATCAGGCGGCAATATCCAGGCTTTTAGATTTATATTGAATATTGCAGATGGATTTTTATTAATCTGATCAGATTAAGTATTAAATGTTAATTATTTATTAATTTGATCAGAATTATATCAAGGACAGGGTAAGAGCACCCTAAAGGATTAGACCCTATTATTTGTCTGAAGAGCCTACTCTCTGCTGACATGGGTCTGAAATAAATCCTCAAATTGCTCAGCAATGTGGGAATATAGTCAGACCTTGATATGCTCCAGAAACAGACCCTTTGTCTTCTGGAAATAATGTCAAGGAAGCCGACATGCACAGGAGAATTTGGAGGCCCAAGTGAAGGAGGCAGGTAAGCACAGCTTCTATAGATCTAAATTTTGTATTCAGACATTTTATATGTTTCATAGGTCTAAACTTAGTCAGGAACCCAATGGAATTCACAGCATGTGAATGGGAGTTTTGTGAGAAAAGATAAGTGTATTAAGCATCATAACACCCTGTGCCTCAGCAGCCCTATTACAAATTACTTCTTCAAATAAAATGTGGGCAAATTCTAACCAACACAGTCCACATGTTATTACTACAATAAGCATAAAATAAGCAAATATTTTCTGTTTATAAGACATTGGTTCTGAGCCTGATCTCAAGGCAGGTCAAGCAAGCCCTGACCAATTCTGATCCATGAGGTTTAAAACACTGAATGAGAAAGTGCTGGGACAAACAATGACATACCAGGAAAGTAGTTCCATTTGGTTTTCCCTTTTCAGCAGTATAAGTGACAATATGAAAAAAAGCTGAGCAAGCTTTGTGCTATTGCACTGCAATAGCTGCCATTTGGTTTCCACACTTTTGCAGATTATAAGCAAACGCCAGAATTTCTAAGAATTGCTCCTCTGCTGCACAAAGTAACTATTGTGGCTTTTCTCTTAACTCTGGAAAAGCATGCAAACAAGGCCCTGCAAGCAGGAAATCATGGGACTTCTTCAGTTTGTTACATTAATACTGTCAGACTGCGGTTAAAAATTCAGCATGACTGGGACAAACAAACTTTAATCGGCTTACTGGAAGCCTCAGTCACAATAGTGCCACTGTTCTCATTGTTAGCATTCCTTTGTTTTAAAAAGTCTGGAAGGTTTTCTTTTTCTCCATAACATTCTCTCTCGCTAATACCTGAATTGGAGCAATGTGTGGCTGTGTGCTGTATCTCATTTTTATGCTGAGCATTATGTGACATTCTGAGGCAAACACCTTTATCCTGGAACCCCACAAGTGCTCAGTGGGATCTGCTGGCTTACTCAGCACACAATGCCAAATTGTGTTTGAATTTGTCAGCAACTTTTATCACAGTCTCAGGCAAGATGTTATCAGCGGGGTCTTTCCAGTTTCTCCTCTTTAGTGTTCCTTCTTAACATACCTTGAAAAAACCAGCAAGGGCAATTTTTTCTGGGAAGGAAAGATCTAGTAAATGTTTAGACCTTCACTATCCTGTTTACAGTTGGACTCAATTTTAAAAGTCTTTTCCAACCTAAATGATTATTACAGCAATTTTGCACTTTTCCATATTGAAAATAGATATTAGAAATAAATTCAGATTTTGGCATGACATTTCATTAATACCTTATCCAATGGCATTAGCATTTTCATATGTTGCTTGGAAATACCAAAAAATACTATATTCTAAGATGTCTTTTTTATAGCTCTCTCCTCATCAATGAATTGGACTAGCCTACATTCAACTAATATTCCTCTGACTTTCTAGTTTCATGCAAAGCCCCGAATCCCTGCTATTGGGTTTCTAAGCACCACACAGAAACTGTACACTGTCAAAATTCCACTGTTTTTGTTACTCCAGTCATTTCGCTGTCCATGGCCTTTTGTACAAACCTTTAATCAAGAGTTCTGCTGGATTCAGCTTTTCAGGGAAGCTCTATGAGGGATTACTGCTTTCTTGAGCCAGACATGTTGTCATGAATGAAATGTTAAAATCTCTTAATTTCTGTCAAAGCTGAGTACCCTTGCAAAGAGCCAGAACTTGAACTTTTCAGGATGGGGAAAGTCAAACTCAAATGTAGGTTACCTGTTTCCACAGCTACGCTGTATTTTAACTGGTGTTTCCAGGATTATGCTTTTAGACTTTACTAATATGCACTTTGTTAAAATGTTTGGGAGATTTTTACTAATATGCACTTTGTTAAAATGTTTGGGAGTTTTTAGGTCTTAAAGAATAAAATCCCATTTTTCTTCTGTGAGGTTTTGTGGGGTTTTACAAGGTAATTGGCATCCAGTTCAGCAACAATGCAGTCAGTCTAAGTCTGGGTAGACTCTGTCTTAGTATCTTCTCTGCTCTCGGGAGGGTTTTACTGAAGGGACTGAATGCTGGATTGACTTCTTTCCATCTATACATTCTTGTGGCATTCTTTTGTGTTTTCAGATTCTTTAAACTTTAGTAACTGTCATCGCTGAAAGGAATTTCAATGAAATATATGCAAAAGGGATTTTCCTGCAACTGACATTTTACTTTTTACATTACTCTACAAACTTCACAAGAGAGTTTGCTTGAATGACTAATGCAGGTACAATTGAAATTGTTTAAGAGCAGCAAGTTGTGTTTCTTGAAATAATGTTTTTCCCTTTTCTTTATCCCCAGTCTTCACCCATTCATTTTGCCTGCAATGTGTTAGAAAAGCATGTTGATCATAGAAAAGCACGTTCTAAGGATAAGAATTCACAACAACATATCAAGGACAAGTTGAATGGAGCTCCGAGAGACCCTATTGAGTATAAATTGTCACTGGCCAAGGCAGGGGGGTTAGAACTAGATGATCTTTAAGGTCCCTTTCAACCTAAAAAGCTTTCTATGGTAAGAAACGTGTTCTTGTACGTACTAAATGTTAGAATAATTCCTCTAGGTCTGTATGTAGAATTAAAACACTTTCTGCTTTCACTGTGAACTCACATACAATTCTGCCTGTTATCAGTGCGTGATTTCCTCATACAATTTGCTTTTTCATTGGACATATCAAATGAAATGCATTCAACAATATCTGAGCTTCCAAATACATATACAGTATACAGAAAGTCTGAAAGTCCAGTCTTTGTTTTTTGGGGGTTTTGTGTGTGTGTGTGTGTTTTTGTTGTTCCCCCCGCCCCCAGACGTGCATTACCTTATTTTAGCCGTCAACACAGCGGTAAGTCGTCACTTTTCAGGGATCCGAAGTATCCCTGGAGAAGCCGCTCCCACAGGGAGGCTTGGAGGCGGCGCGCTCAGTGAGCAACACCGCCATCTAGTGTGACATCAGACCCGTCCTTCCCTTCCCTCCTGCGCTCGCAGCACCGCAGGACGCATCCCTTGGGGGAGGATCTTGGATGTGACAACTTCCACAACAAGCCCCACACCTACGTTTCTTGTTCAGAGATCCATATGTTCTGACAAAATTCTCCTCAGTACTTTTAAAGCACAGAAATTTGACATTCAGCTCATGGTAATTTTTAAATGTGTGAGCTTGTGTAGGCTTTTGTTTGGGTTTGCGGGGTTTTTTTGCCAATATTACTTTTCCCCCCCCCACCTACAGAGTGCATTAACTGCCATAATATATTTTTTGCCTAACTTTCTGACGTAACAATTTTAATCTCTTATTCATGTCCCTCCATTTTTTTCCTGCATACTTGACCTTGTTGAATGATTTTCCTCTTTTCAATCTATAATGACTGAACAGTCAAATTCAGTCATTACATAATTTATCAAAGCAATTTGCTCTTTCAGTGACTTTTACCTGACCATTATTGCTGTATTTTTCCTGCCAGAAAGATGGTAAATATGACCTTTTCCATGACTAGTAAAAGGCTACAGATTTTGTTGACCTGATTGTGCAGCTCTCAGGAATTTTCTGGTCTTGCCTTGGCCTGAGCTACTTTTATCACCTTTTTATACTTCTCTGTTGGTCTAATTCCTGGCTTTAGTTATGCTTGTGAATACAGTTGACTCCAAAGGTCTGACAGACCAGGTTATTCACTTTTTGTCTTAAGACCAGTAGCGCCTTATGGCAAATAAAGTTGAGGGAGGCCAGGGTGCAGTCTTCAAACTTGAGTCAGGAGTCAGTGAAAGAAGCAGACCATGATAAAAAAGCATGTAAAGATAGTCAGAGCTGAATGGCAGCAGCGAGGCAGAAAGGATCCTGTACACACACCTAAACTGAAACGCTATTGGGAAACACCTCAGGATGCTGATGGTCTGCCAGCCCTTCCGTGCTTGATGCAGATAACTGGAATCGACCCTGTGATGCAACAGATGCGAACAGTGAACACAACACCAGAGAAAAAGTAGTTGTTAGTTGAGTGTTGAATAAGAATCTTAGTGACATCAATAGTAAGGCTTTTCAGTATGAATTTGGACTATCACTTAATATTACTGTGGCAAGACCAATCAGTTGGTTCTATTATATTTAGACTGTTAAGATTATTATTAGGTTAAAAATAAATTCTAGGCTCCCTATGTACCTTTTTGGGGTTATTTTTTTGCCATAACAGTTCTTTGAGTATAACATATCCATAACAGGATATGTTCTTTGAGTATAATATATCCATTATCAACTCTTCTTGGAACTGAAAAGATCAGTTTCATCTTTCATCTGATTTATTTATATTTCATTCTTTCACTATTCCTGAAAACACAATTAGTCTGCAAGACCTGTCTATAGCAACTTCCTCCTATTGAATAGCTGAAATTGATTATATAGCACATCAATACTAAAGGAGAAAACACTGGAAGAACATTTTGGACTGTAAAGTGCTTATTAGTTTTGGTTTACAAAACCCCTGGAATAAAATCTAGGTTTTCTATGAGATCTGTAGTGCCAGCTCTATCTCATTTGATCTAATTTCTCATAATAGCATAATTTGCATCTTCTATTAGTTAGAGACATAAGTAGCAGCACTAAGAATCAAGTGCTGAGCTACCTGAATTATATTTTCCCCAACTATACCATTTGGGGTTTTAAAGGACAGTGATGTTAAACAATCTTTAAAAAAAAAAAAAATCATCCAAATTCAATATTTGTTATAAATTCTACAGATGTATACAAATTGCTTATTTTATTTTGACTCCACTTCTTTTGTTGTCCCAGAATCTGAAATTAAATATATTATTTAAAATAATATTTAAAAAAATGAAAATCTATGCAGTTTTCATAAAGGCAAAAGTTTAGAGGATAATTATTTTCAAGAACAAGCAAAGGATTTCAGGTAAGAAACATAGTTCTATCCCTTTGTCAAACACAAGTAAAAAAGCCAGTATGTGTAGCTCTTGAGAATACTAAGGTATTTACTCAAAACTTTCTTAGTGTCTTAACATCTTCAAGATGCTTATTCTAGAATATATAGCATTATCTAGAAGATAATGCTATATATTCTAGAAAATATCTGCTGTTGGGTTCCTAAGGCTCCTGAGTAGCATGAATTCAATCACATATTTCAAGATGGAGCCATTAACAAGAGGTTTGTCATACGCAGTAAACTCTTTCTTCTGGAAGAACTTCACAAGAGCTTTGTTTGGCATTTGCTATTACTGTCGTGATCAATGATGTATCATCTTCTTCCTTCTCCCCACTTTGCTGAAGAACTGTGCTAAAATTCTCAGCACTGTACCACAACTAAAAACAGTATAGGAGTTCTCAAGAATTTTCAATGCAATAATTATTTACCTGTATACCTACCTACCTTTTGCTCCTGCCTCTGAAATGAAAGATGGGCACAGGGTAGGGATGCAAAGAGGGGCAGACTGTTCAGGATCTTTTTATGCTGTCGAAGATGAAATCGAGATTCTGGATTTTCAATTCTTTGTAATTTACTACCATACGTAAAAAATTAGCAACTACAAATTTGCATGAGAAAGACAACCATTTTCTGAAAAAAAAAAAAGGTATTGCTCCTACAAAAAAATACTTTTGTCCTCTAAATTTGCTTCTCTCCTGCATTGAGCTAGAAATTTCTGCAAACCCTGACACTAATCTGTAGCTAAAAACTATTTAGCCAGTGCCCCAGAATTCAATCCAGCTGAAGTCATCTGCCCCACAAATTTTTGGTTCCAGGTAGCATAAGCAAAATCACTTTTATTCACTTTTTTTGGAGTGAATAAAAACAACCAGACAAAAATAAAATCCAATGAAACCAGACGGGATCTTTCACAGAAATGCAGTTACACAGCAGAAAAGTTGCCTGATAGATGATCTTTCAAGTCTCCTTTACCATGAGGAAATTAGGAACCAGGGTAGTTCTCTTAATCTGTTGCTGGTGAATTGAATTTTAGGTGATTTTTCTTCTTACTAATACAGTAGTATTCAAGCTTTATTTGGACGAGTGACTTTCTGTTTAACAGAAAGTGCCTGAGTTCTCAAACCCCTTAGAATTTGTGGAGTATCAAAGAGAAGGATTAAGTCAGGACATTCAGATATGAAACATGCTGCAGGTGCTAGCTGTAAGGGCACCCTGCAAACCTGTCACTCAGATTATTCCTTTCAATAAAAGTAAATGTATATATATATATATATATATTTTAGAGTGACACTTGTAAGAACCTCTTTCTTGTTCACAATCATGTATTTTATTCTGTATGATCCTAACTTCTTTCTCCAGCTGTCTCAGAGACTTCTATTTCACCAGCAATTTTCCAGAGTACTGTCTTTAAGAAAAATCCAAAAATGTCACAAACGGTGACTTGCCTAACACATTCTTGATATTTTGAAAATATGTTTAATCCTAATTTCATGAAACTGATTCCAGGCAATTCCAGAATCAGAAGACCTTTTGTGATAAATGCACAATTTTTCTTTCTGGTCTGATTCATCTGTTTATATACTTCTTCTTGATCAAAACTTCAGACCTGTTTTTTCAATAGGTATTAAAAATAATGCTATAGCCCAGGTCTCTAGTTCAGAAAACCCCTACATTCTAATCAGAAGATGGAAAATATTTCTCTACTTTCCCATTTCTTAACAATAACTACAGTCTGCTATCAAAACAGTACATGATATTAGATTAATCTTTGCTGTGAGTCTGTAAGAGTTCTTCCAACTACTAGAGCACAAGATAAACTGACTTCAGCCTTCTCCCACTAGTGTGGAGAGCCTAAATATGATACTACATATGAACTTTGTGGCATCAAAAAAAAAGACTACCATATCTTCATGCTACTAAAGTCATACTGTATTACAGCATTCTCAAATTTGAATTTTCACTAAGGAATTGGCATTTTTAGCAAAGTATTTGCTAATCTTTGCTTACTGTCTGTCAACAGTGCAGTAGGGAGGGGAAGTATCAGACCTACTTTCTCACAAAATCTTTCTATTTCTCTGAAAGTATTTCAAACATGTTGCAGCCTTATTCACTATGACCAAAATATCAAAAGAATCTTTGTCATTGACAACAAAAAAAGCCCAAAGAAAAGTCTTACTCTGCCTTAGTGACTCCTTTTATTTATAAAATGCTTTATTGTCCTGTTGGGATGCCAGTGAGATGCTTCACAAATGATCATTTACATAATGATTCCCCTACCCATCATTATGATTAGCAGCACCAGTTGGTTAGGGTATTTTCTTTTATGGCTAATGTAAATGCTTTGCTCCTTAGGAGAAATTTGTTGCTAACATTCCTACAGCAGGGCACAGCTAAAAAATATTTTTCCCCTCAGACAGTTTTCAAGATTTGATTTTTTTTTTGGAAGACATGCAAAGAAATGTTTTATCAAAGCACTTCAGAATTCTCTCTAGTCCAGCCTCATATTTGCACTTGCAGTTTGAGAGCAGGCACTGTTATCCTTCACTCAGGTGTGCAAGCTGCCCACCAAGTGAGGGAGTCCTTTCCTTTTGGCAGCTGAACATGGAATGGAGCAGCTGCAAGGCAGCAAATGAGCAATTGCAACAGGGACTGCTTGAGACAACAGCTCCTAGCTTTACTCAAAACTAAGAAAAAGCAAATATTTGGAACTAAGGTCTTCTGCAGCCACGTGGAAATCCTCACCTATTTCTTTTATCTTTGTTGAGTTTTCAGCTACTATCTGGAACCAAGAAACACTTGTTCCCCTAAAACCAATGAATTTCCATTGAATGTTTGAGTGAAGAGATACACGTTTATTTTAATTCACATTTTTCTTAATTAAAGACATTTTCTAGCAGATATGGTATATTTATATGTCTAAATAGTTCACTTGTTACTGACAAGCAAAAATCAAATTTGTATCCATTTTTCTTATTACACAAAGAATGAGGATTTGAAAATTATTCTGTTTAGTTTTTTTTCTCTCTGTAAATCAATAACTTTTGAAAAAAGTAAAGATGCAAGGATATGCTGGGACTGCAAACTAGACAAAACTTTGAGACTGATCTGCCTGAAGCTTAAAGTTTATTAAAGCTAAACTAGCATTCATTTAAACATTGGTGGCAAGGAATTTTTTTCAACAAAATCATCACTTAGCATACAGAGTAAAACAACAAAAAAATTATTTATTTTCCTCTCAAAACTCCACTTTGCTCTTCCTTTTCCCACAGTTTATTAGTTCTGGTTCCTATTCCCAGCTTTTCTTTTCCAATCTCCTTATCCACACCTGTGATGTGTTTGTTTCCTGGGGGTGGGCTGAAGTTGTTCAGGTACATTGAAGAAGAATGAGGATCCCTTTCTCTCTGGGAGAAGAGCTTGTTACACAGCTTTGGTTTAATTTCCAAGAGCAGGCTGTACCACAAGTCTCGAAAGATTTCCTGCCTCCAGACTCAGTCTGACTGCTCTTTTTTTCTGATCAGCTGTCATACAAGAAACAAAGTGTACGGCCACAGATGAGTTACAAAGACCCTTTCTGTCGCAGCAGGATGTTAAGGTAATTGCATGATGAATTTCATGTCTTTTCTTTAGGGAGAAAAACTAATCATTTAGCTAGAACTAGAAACTTCAAGTGTGTTTAAAATGTGCAAAGAGGTCTGCAGTGATGGATGGACATCTATATGGGCTGCTGGCTTTAATGACATGCAGTGCTCCTATTAGTTCTGAAAAGATGTTTAAGATGAGATATTGTGAAATAGGTTTTGGCAGTTTTTGCATTAACCTTATACCTTAAACTTTGTGCCCCTCCTGGATGATTGCAGATTGTTTATTTTGCTTTACATAATTTAAACTGGAAAGTGGCAGTGATGAAATATGAACAGGTTGTTCTTAGAAGTCTTTCTGTTTCCAAATGCTTTCAAAGGGTGTGGAAAACTCTTTAAAAGTATATCAGTCACATTATTGATAGCTTGGTGATTTAGAACAGAGTCTGTGAGTGTAGTTGGCAATCTGTCTTCAAGCAATGGCAGATTTAAAGACAGAGAGAGAAATATCAGTAATGAAATAATTTGGTGTGTTGTTAATTGGGAAAAAAAACTGGATACTTTCAAAAAACACATACTTTGGTGGTACTAGAGGTTATTTTTGTGTAGGACTAAAACCAGATAAATGATTCATTGTGGATGAGAGAACATAATTATCTGGCTTGTAATAGCCAAAGAGGTATCTGAGAAACCAAAAACATTGAAAAAGTTTCTTCTCTCTTGTTTCACAAATGTTTGGTGATAAATTGTGTGTCCTGGTTGAATTTAGCTGTGATGAGGTTCTTTCTATTAAAAAACTAATTCTAACTGTTTGTTTGTCTTGATATGCAATGTTATATCAGACTGTTTGGTGTAGCAGTAGTCCACTCAAAAGCACCCATGTGGACTGATGTCACGAAAAATCTTATTTTTCAACTAACAGTTATTAGTCATGCACCTGGACATAATGTCCCATCTATTGTTCCCCAGAAAGATTTTTTTTTTTTTTTTGTGGTCTAGGGATACTTTGCCTTGAGTGAGCATATCCCAGCTGGGAGCCTGCTGAAGATCCAGCTGTGGGCGAATTAGAGGCACAAATAAGGCGCAAAAGAGTGACATTTGCAAAGGTGATGATAGGCCTGTTCACCTCTGAAGTGGCACATGGAATCACAGAGGGGGTCTTTGTAGGAAACTCTGGAACTCTGCAGTGTTCTGACAATATCTGCAATTAAAGAAAAATATTAAAAATTTGTAGTGGAAAGAATAAGCATGATGGCTATGAATATATTCTTTGGAAAATGGAGGGGGGGGAAGGGTTTTGTTACTTTCTGTGTTTTAAAAGGATATAAATAAGGGAATAACGAAAAAATGGACAGAACTGCATTAGAGAAGTTGCAACAAATCAAAATAAAGTGCATAAACCTTGCCAAATGCAATGAAAATGAGAAAAAGCATAAAGCTGTTATATAGTGTGGTCAAGAGCATAAATAATCTGGGTCAAATCCAAACAATTGTTATTTTTGCAATAACACCCTGATGTGAAGTAAAGGGGCTTACTGGTAAACAAATTAGAAATTTTGCTGTATGACTCGTTAGAAAAGACATTTCCATTAGCAAAAATGCAGTCATAAGAATATTTTGTAAAAGCTGATGAGGTCTCTTTTGTGTACAGCTTGAGAGTTGAACTCCAAGTTGAACCCTGAAGGAAGACAGTAAGAATAATAAGAAAATTGAATGCTTATATTGTGATAGAAAAATAACTGTTTGATTTTCTTAGTTTGGTATAAAAACAGTTGAAAGGGGATGTGTATTCTCCTATGTTTCAAATGTAGAAAGTTAATGGTGATTAGGGTAAAGAACAACTGTGATGGAAAAGGTAGCAGTTATAGAGTTTGCACAAGCACATTTAGGCTGAACACTGGAAGTCTGTGGAGAAGGTGGTGAAATGGCTTTGTGGCTGGACTTGAGGGAACACAGGCTAAACATTTTAAGTTGGGTGGGAACTTTTTTTGAATTAAGTATGCAATGTGTTTGTTACATCTGAAGGACTGGGTTGAAGGATTCGAAATATAGCTCTGGACAAATGTAAATGTTCTCTGTAGTGCTTTGGAGGCTAATCAGACTCTTTAACATCTAAAGATAAACCAGTTTCCTGAGAATTGTGCCAATATTATACATTTTCCATCAGTTTCCACTGGTTTTGAATTTGTTAGTGGAATTCTTATCATCATATTTGTGAATTTGGTCCATTCTTAAAGTAAGAAAGTGTCCATTTCCTCCTTTATCTTTTTTCCATTTTCCACACTTTTCCATCTGGAATCATCTGGCTATAGCCATGTTCAAGGAATAGATGAGCTGAATTCCTTTCATTGTGCTTCTTCCTTTGAAAGTGTCTAGATAGGACAGATATTTAAATATATCCCACTGAAAACACGTAGGCTTTTGTACTAAGTCTGGTCTGTCCTTGCAGAATATTTCTTTCCTTTCATGAGCAGAGGTTGCAGCATTTCTTGTTTCTAAAGAAAGTGTTTCAATTTCCCAGAAGAAATGCATAAATCCAAGAGAATATATGTTGAGAATTCTTTAAAATTCCACTTAAAGATATGCCTCTTAACCACAGCAGGCCAAAAAACAGTCACAAAGTTGCCTTTCAAATTATCTTCTCCTTGTCTTACAAGGAGAAGAAAAAATTCAAATTGAAAACAAGTTCCAAGACCATTATATATAGAGTATATTCTTTGCAGAAAAGGGCTCTAGCTCCTATGGAAGGGAAAAAGAGAGCCTTGGATGACAATATCACTTATGTAGAGCATGCAGCTTAGTCTTTCATTAAGCATCTTGAGGCAATGTCATGATAATGTTTCCAAGCATCCCATATTGCATTCAAGTATTTGAAATATTTTTTCAAGCATATATAACTGGTAGTCAAGACTTGAATAAGACTGTTTGTTTACAATTGCATAGCATAAAATACATTTAAAATATTTTCAGAATGAAAGAAGAGAAGAGCTTGAATTTTCTGTATTTTTTCTTTTTTTAATAAATCCACTCATGGATAAGGATGTAGATTACAGTAGCAGGGCAAAGAAAAATGATAAAAGCATTCACTGGCAAAAAGTGAAATGAATAATGGGTCAAATAATTTTGTTATTTGACAGAGATTCCAGCCTGTAAGTGTGTATGGGGTGGTTGATTTTTTGTTTTGTTTTGTTTTTTTTACCTTTGCAATATCAAATAAGCAGTTAAGATCTACCTAATAGGACCTAGAATGAGCCATTTTCCATAGTGGTGACTAGTCAGCCTCATAGCTCTGCCCATTTAAATTCTATGATGGAAGTTCAGAAACCTGGCTCCAATGAAAATACTTGACTTTGACCATCTCTTTTTCCAGAATGCATTGGGTTCTGCAAAAAAATATTGTTATTTAGGGAGAACAAATGTGCAAAGAGAGGAACATGATGAAGTCAGGCTGTTAAAGCATTTATTTAGAAACAAGACTATGGTCCTTATTTATTTTTCTTTTTGGCCAGCATTTGGTTTTGGACTCTCAGGACACCAAATTCGTGCTCAAATTGTAACTTTTTAAATGGCTTTTCCTCAGAAGTTCAAAGTTATCATATTTGTTCTAATGCAAGGTGAGCACTTTGCTATTTCCTCATAAAACTATACTTCTGTCCTCCAGGCAGCCCTGGAGGACAGTGAAGGATTGGTATCTCAAAACTTTCAAAATAATCCACATTATTGCTGGCAGCTCTGACAAAAAGAATGCTATTAGTTGAGTCCCACAGGACATGCTAGTAGACCAACCAGTCCCATAGTATGAACATATTTATCCTCATTGGTTTTGAGATTATGAAATGGACAATTCCAGAGGGCATTGGCTCTGTTTCTGAAAATAGAAGTTCCAACATTAAGGCCTTGCCCAGTGCACAAAGGTAAACATCCATGTAATTTCTGAACAGTTAAGAAATATGTTAAAAAAATGTAAATTTTGTTAAGGAAGTGTGTTAAACTGTTAAATAAACTTGGTGTACCATAAATTAAAATACTTCTTCCAAACACTCAGCTCTTTGGATGCAGATTTATGTTTTGATAACTTTTCAAAAACTAACAAAGTTAATTTTTTAAGTCACATTTCAAAAAATAACAGTTAATTAAAGAACACTTGCATTACAATAATTTATTACTTTTAAATTCTTTTAGCTAATAATAATTTTTTTCTTTGCTAGCTTTGATTAGAGGGTCAAATGCTGCTTAGCTAGGCTTTATTTGATCAGAGCAAAGAATTTACTAGTGAAATAAGGAAAAAACACCCTTTAATTCTAATTATAACATACATGGAAAAAATCTTCTGAGTAGCCACAATTTTTATTTCATAATGCTAGCTGGAAATGCCACAAGAACTCATTAGATCAATGGTTTAGAAGATATTAAAATGTTTATTTGCAGAATCTTATCACTTCTAATCTACTGCTGAAACAAGGAATGGAAGTTCAAGGCTATGAGGAAAGGAAAATTCAAGGCTGTGGGGGAAAAAACCCCAAACCAAACACACACACTCAGAACACACCTCTGCTACAAGAAAACTAACAGTGCAACAAAAAACCACCCTGAGTTATTCAAATCTGTTATATTTAAGCAGGACATCACATACACAGAGAAATTTACTAGAGGTTTATGAAAACATTTGGCTTTTCAGTCTTACCTAGTTCTTCAAGCTCTAAAATATTGACAGATATTTTGCTTTCAGAACTGTACCTGAAGTTCTATCACATTTTTAGTACTAAAGTGTGACATAGTTGGAAAAGAGGGCCATGTACTGACATTGCAGAAGTTATTACAAATGCCATTCTTGAGCTATTTATAAACATTTTTCTCTATGGAACTGTAGGTTTTTCCCTTTGACTTGCCTCTATTTTATATGACTACTTGATGCATCAGATATGTTAGTGAATATTTAACTCTTCTTAGCCGCTGGAGAGTAAGGCAATCTTTTCTTATGCACAGAAACACTTCAATAATACAGAAGATTTTTGAAATATGTGGTTTGTACAAATGCCATTGAGGAAAGGAGAGTGTATGGAATTTCCCTAAGAGCCTTTTTAGGTTTTTCAAATATATTTGTGAAGTAATTATCACCTGATTGCAGTTACTGAGCATATATCATAGTAAAATGTCATAGTATAATGGTACTGAATCATTTTAATGAACAAAACTCATAACATTGTAGACACGAATCAAATCTCAAGTTTAGCAAAGGAGACATCCACTAGGGGATCATAAGTGTGATCCAGTGTAAAAATGCTCCTCTACTCTGCTGTGTTTTCATTATTCTTCCTTTCAATCCTGTCATCAGAACCACCTTCATTTCAGCTGAGTAAGAACTGGTGCCTCTCCATTGGAGTCAGTCTCTTATCCAGCCAGAAGGATCACTTTTAAGTTCCATGAGGTAAGAGGCAGTCTCTCCCGCTATGAAGTTAAGTGAGCTGTCAGTTTTAGCCCCTGCTGACTGAGGAGCAGAGAACTCAGATCACAATAGTACTTCTGACATGCTTGGATGTCAGGAAGAGAATCATTAGAGCTAAAATGCCATCCTTAAAAGCACAGCCTTCTGTGCAGCAGTAGCTCTTGTTCTCTGCTAGCCCTGTGCTACCACTCCTTGGGATAGCTAGACCACATTTCCAACAGAAAAAGGACTTTAGCTTTCTATTGTAGACCAGGCAGACATTATGAGGATAAGTCATGAAAAGTGATGGAATGATAAATCTGTATAATTTAGATCG
>JAYDZK010000202.1:31864333-31879272 GCA_034509185.1 Euphonia xanthogaster | reverse complement strand
AAGTGAGGGTAGAATTAATGCACTGATGCTCCTTGGTACTTTGAGCAGAAGTGTTTCTTGCAGCTTTCAGAGTTTGCTAATAAAATTAGAGGCACAATGAAAACTTTTTCCTTCATTTGTTTTCCTTTAAACTGTTTAAATATCTCACTAAAACAATAATCTTTTAATTAAAAGAACCTAACATATCAGAGTATATCTGATGTATATCAGGAGAATTTATAGATGCTAAATAAACTTCATTTTTACATTTTAATTTCTAGAGGATTTATAGAAGCATAGATTTTTATTCTGAGGCTTAATAAGAGTGTCTCTTCTTATTAAGTGACAAAATAATAGAGCAATGGCACAGAAAAAAACACAACATATCTTAATTAACTCTTAAGGAATATCCATTTAAGTCAGTTATGTACTTTCAAGACTCTAGTGTTCCGTGTCTTACCTTGTAAAATCCGGCAAGTAGTCTCACAGATATGACATAAAGAGAAACCCATTGTTGATCATGAAGCTGTGCCAGCTTTGGAATGGGACATGATTATCATCTAAAATGGACTTATAAGTTTTGTGGCAAACACAAACTTTTCACTGGAGTTTTGCATGGCTTTTAAATGAGGAAAGTTTGAAGACTGCAGTCAGGCACCTTGTTCCTGCACACTTGGGAATTGCTGATTATGCTATACATGTAGTTGCAAAACAGCAACACATCAAATAACCTCATGAGTCTGCCTAAGCACAAAATCTTTCCTTTCTTTGTAGTGAAGGAGTGAAACAAGTTTGCAGCAGTTTTGGGGACACAGCATCTTGGGAAAAGCAGGAGTATGAGAAACTATCGGCAGGCTGAAATTGCTCAAACACAGCTGTCTTTGGTGGAGTTCTGAAAGGGATGTTACGCCTGTGAATTGTAAAATTCACTGCTGATGTTGCTATCAAGACACCTGCTCAGGCATACAAATAATTGTGAATAAATCAACCTTGGGAATTTAGTATTCTCTGCTGTAATCCAGTTATTTCCTTCACAATGAATTAATTACAGCACCTGGAATCAGTTCTTTTCCGGTCACTAAGAAGTTACAGCAATGTTTTCTTCCCCAGAGGTTTTGTACTATTATATTGTATCTTGTTCAACATACTTTTTATATTTATGCTTTTTAAATTTTTATGGCTGTGGTTTCACTATTTGATGTATGGAAATTCTCCTAAAAAAATATAGGAGAGCCTGCCATGTACTCCTTGTTACAAAAAGACTATTCAGCTTCTTGCAGCCGGAAGGAATGTGGTAAGAGCCCTAGGAAGGAGAATCACCAGTTTAACAGTTGGAGAGCTTTTTGCTAGTTAATGTCAAACACGAAGAGATTCTCTTCCTGTGCTTATGTCTCACTCTCAGCTTTTCTATTGCAGACAATCTAAAATGCTCTACAGAGGCAACTGCTTGACTTTATCACAGTAATCCTTTACTTTAGGGCTAACAACCAGGATAGACTCTTTTATTGCTTTTTTTATCTGGAAGACACTGGATGTCATAGTACTATGAGAACAAATAGTTGTAGAAATCAGAGTTCTTCCCTTAGGCTGATACAACGCAGGATATTTGTGAATATTGACAGGTTTTATTTACATTCTGATTTCACGTAGATATTTTTAGAAAACTTCTAGAATTTTCTGTAAACATGATAAAACTTAGCTTCATATGATTCTTTTAATTTGCACTTGCTCCAGTGCTCATTTGAAACACAAACCATATTCAAGTGACTTTTTAAAGACTGATAAGTTTTCATGTTGTCAATTCAGACCAATAACAGTGTAAGCAAGCAAAGTTAAATTACAGCTCAGCATGGCAGGGCCTTTTGTGCTCTTGAAGAAAAAGCTGTTAAATTCAGGAGTTAGTAATCTCAGAGCCTTTTTTCTAACCTGTTGATTCCTGCCTGTTTAAACTAAAGTAACTACATCTTTGTGCTGAGAATTGCCTCTAAGTAAGAAGAGGAGTGAGAATTCTGAAAGTGATGTTTTATCAAATATCTTGTTAGGTGAATGGTACTTTCAGATAATGCTGAGTACCTGTCTTCCAGAAATCACGCTCAGATTGGAAATCCCAAATCACAGCAGTGAAACTGTAGGCAGGTTGAAAGGATGTTTACTGTCATTCAGGTCTGAGTGCTATCAGGAGCTAGTCACTGACGTTCACTTGCTGCTGTTTTCCACAATGCTGATAACAGTTGCCGTTGAATAAATTTCTGAAGGCATTTATCTAAAGAGGTGCAATTGGCCTGATTTAAAGGTCTTATGCATAGCACAGGACCCTATTGATGTCCTGTGTCATTGCTGCAGGAAATGATATTGTATTAGCCTTCTAATAAAACAATTAACTTCTATTTTTAGATGACTCTGGAAGGCTCTCCAGAGTTCTTTGTGGCTAAATAATTCTCATCCTAGATCTACAAAACCTTGGCTGACTGTCAGACCCCCAACCAGAGTGCCCTCTTGCTCACTCTCCTCAGCAAGACAAGATAAGAAAATAGGGTCAAAATGCTCAGGGGTCAGGATAAAGACAAGGAAATTACCTGCTAATTACCATTATGGGCAAAATAAACTTGACTAAGAAAAATTAATGGCCAATTAAAAATAGGACAGTGGGAAAGACAAAAGCAAACTCACTTTGCCCTCATCCCTCCCTTCTTCTCAGGATCAAATTCACTCATGGTGCTTTTGCAGCCTCTCCCACCAAGCATCAGTGTGGATATCTGCTCTGTGCTCCTGTCCATGGGTTGCAGTTGGATAAGCACCTCCATGCTGTCTACATGGGCTGCGGGCTGATCTCTGTTCTGGTGCCCGGACTGCAGGGCTTTTTTGCTCAGATTTTTTCACTCTCCATCTCATGAGAGGCATGCAGCACTTTTTGCCCTTCATTAAATACATTATCACAATGGATAATGTATTTAAGAAATACATTATCCCTTGATCATGTATTGTTGATGGGCTCAGCTCTGAACAGCAGTGAAGCTGGCTCAGACTGGTTCTGTCTATGGGGGTGGCTCCTGCTCTCTTGTCACACAAGGCACCCTGGCAGGTCCCCACAATCACAAACTTGTCACCTAATCCATTAATAACTTTTACTGAGTAGTACAAGGCTTTTCTTTATCTGCTTTCTGCTGTGACACTTTCCCTGAGGAGTAGTAAAAGTGAACTGGCAAATACCTGTGTGACCTGATGTTTGATATCAACACTTAAAGCAGAAAACTTTTCAAAGGATATTTTTCTTGCATTTTCCCAGTTCATGAAGGAGCTGTTTAGTGCTTTCTGTAAATGAGATTTAAGTGTCACTGAAGAATATGTGAAGAAAGAGTACTGTAGGAATTAAGCACAATATCTCTGGTAACCTTGCTAAGATATTGCTAGGTAAACTAAAGTTAGAGGCTTTCCTTTGGTTATAATAAGGCACTTTTAAAAAGTCCATGACTGTGACTGTGCTCAACTTAAATTTGACTGAAGAACTTATAACAATTAATTTTCCTGACACATAACAGCTTCTTGCAATATGAGTTTTCTTCCAATTTACAGATTTCATTGAATAAATTAATTTTACAGCTAAGACACTGAAAATGGTTGAAATTATATTGTGTTTATTAAAAATATTCTATAGCAGTAGAAGAAATTACTTGTAGTTTATAAATGCTATTAAAGTAAACCAACTCTGAAATTTTGAAATTTACTATACCACGTCCTGTTAAAAACAAAGTAATTTAAATCAAAGAGTGTGTTCTTAATATTGCAATCACTCATAAAGTGATTTAGAACAACCACACATTATTACTGATTCTCACAAATAATGGAAGTTTTGCAAAGCTTTTGGGTATGGTAGTAGAAAGTTTCATCAACTATGACAGTTATCAATTGCTAAAAATACTTGAACATTGAAAACTGAAGGTCATACCAGCTATTCCAGTGGTAGTTCTAAAGCATTAAATAGACCTGCTTCTATAAAATAATGTTTTTATAGGATATGCCTCACTTCTTTCTCCATCTAGGAGTGATAACCTTTATTTGATTAGTTGAGTCTGCCAGAGTAGATATACTATTTCACTGACTATCGGCATGGAATGCCCATGCAGCTGCACTGCTGCATGAAGCAGTCCTTAGCAGAGCTGTAGAAAACTCATACCATGACACTCTGCATGTGCTCCCTTTTGCTGATTAGTCCTATTTCTTGGTATTTGTTTCAGCACTCCAGTGAGTTTGCTGAACAGTTATTTATAAATCTCTCAAGTGCACCCTGACAGTAGGGAAATGAAGAAAGAAGTGAACTGAAGACAAAATCATAGACTATCCTGAGTTAGAAGGGTCTGACTAGGATCATAGGTTCCAGTTCCTAGCTCTGCAGAGAGCACCCCAAGTGTTACATCATGTGCCTGAGAGCATTGTCCAAATGGTTTTAAACTCTCTCAGGCTTGGCACTTTGACCACTTCCCTGGGGAGCCTGTTCCAGTGCCCAGCCACCCTCTGTGTGAAAGGCTTTCCTTATAGCCAACCTAAACCTCCCCTGACACAGCTTTGTGCTTTTCCCTTGGATATGGCATCATATCTTGTACTTACTAGAGATTTTCAGTATCTATTATGAGAGACATGGTAACATCTTATTCCTTCATGAAACCACTTCTTTATTTTCACTTTATGAATGCAAAAACTTGAAGTCTCCTTGTATATATCACCACAGGATCTCTATGATACAAAGCTTTATGTTTTTCTATGTCTCTCTGAAACCCTGATTGAGGAACAGCTTTGAGCTGTGGAGCAAAATAAATGCTTCTTATTTTTGTTTCATCCTTTTTTGTATAAATATTTCCATTAATATTTTTGCATTTTATGCACTGATTTATGCATTGTGCAGCTTCTGTTTGACCAAAGGATGACCAATAAGAATGGCTTTTACACGGGGGTCTCCCCTTTGTCACCAAGTGAGGGTTACAAGTAACAGCACATAAGTGCTTACAAAGAAAGCCAGTCAACCTTTTATGTTTTTGACTAAGAAAGAGTTAATTGTTTCATTTGGCTTTAGAGACAAAACAAGCGTTTAGACCAAAGCTCTTTATTGGACAAGAACTCTGATTTTCTTGAAGTGTGTAGAGGACTCTAAAAGAGACGCTTGTTGGCTTGTGTTTTAGATGTGACTGACAAACAAAACATTTTCAGGCCCCTGAATAGTTCCACTCTACAGGCTATATCCTCTTCTGGTGACAACATTGAGTAAACAACGACATTTAATTGCTGTTATGGGATCTCCATAAATCTCAGTGATGAATGACAGTAAACATATTCTCCACAGAATTTCTGAGCATACCATAACTTACCATCAATGATGACAGCAACAACAAAAGATTCCAGACTAATTGAAAATAAGATTTCCCAGAACTCAATAGCACTTTAGACCAGCTTTCCATGAGAAGGAAAACATAATACTTATTTTATCTTTTTAATTGGAGTTCTCCCCTTATTTTGAGTGAAAACTCCACTTCTTTTAGTGTTCAGATGGGCTAAAGAGACAACATTCTTGGGAGTTTTATCCTGTCCTGGAGACGAGCACGCGTAACAGACTTTACATTTAAAAATGAAGCTGGGAGCTTGAGAAATAAATACAGACTAGCTAAGCCAGATATACTAATTATGTCACTGGTGTCAGGTACCACACCTCACTGATTCCTTACTTATTGATAGTTTTGCTGCTGCTGGGTTAGGACAGCATCAGGAATGGGCACATACCTCTGCCTTAGGTGGCTTTAGTAACCCATCCATATAATTTGCCAATTACTGAGATAAGAAGTTCATGGAAGACATATATCCACATGAATATGATTTTTTAACTGTACAAAAGCAACTTCAGATATTTTTCACACTTCTACAAAGTCAGTATACTTGAATGAAAATGTATTCTTCCTCAATATAAAGAGAATTCAACTTGAGAAAAATGCCAGTCTTTGGAGCTATGAGATTCTTTATGAAACACTGTCTTTAATGACTAACACATACCAAAACAGTTTTCAACAAGCAGCTATATAAAATAATCCTCCCCATCAGATGCCACAATGTAACACAAGCTTTGGAAAACTGCTTTTACTAGTTATAAAGTGTGACTGATCAAATAAATTTTCAGGTTTGCACATTTTGTAGGTTTGAATTGTAGTTGCTGCTGTGTAATCCAAATTCTCCCAGAGTGGTTGCAGAGGTTACTGTACCTAGAATGGCAGAAGAAACTCTTATAGTTAATAGACTGCCTAATACTCCATTCTACTAAGGTTTTCCTTTTCTGCATACTTCCTTTCATGTTCAACAAAGCATCTTACAGACTTTTTTCAGTTTGAAAACTCTTTATAGCTCTCAATACTTTTGTAAATACTGAGATGCATGTGCGACTTGTGCTCTAAGTGCAGGTCATATTCTAGGATTGTTTGTTTGGGCTTTCATTCTGTAAATGTGCACCAGAACTTGTTACTTTACCAGAATAGAGAATAAAACTGTAGTATATACCTGGTGGAAAGCTGAACAGTTTCTAGTTTTGCTCCAAGTTACACTCCAAACTGCTCATTACACTTCTCAGTGTAAGATGGTGGACACCATGCACCTGAGACTCCTTCTTAGCGATCATTCCCTTAGCCCACAACACTCTAGCTCTACATTTTAAAGGATCTGCCTAAAGTTAACTGTTTCACTTCAAATATTCAAGGGGTTCTATTACTTTTGAATGAATAGAGTAATTTTGGAGATCAATAAAACTTCTGTTCCTTTTAACTATTTCTGCAACATCAAAGTAGGAAGCACAGTTCGGGAACAAGAGAGATCCGCTGGGTAAATTACTTTGACTAGTAAAATAGCAAAAAATTATTAAAATAGAAATAATTCTATCCTACTTTGAAATAAATTTAAAAGGACAGATTTATGTGATTTTTTTAAAGTTCAACTGAAAGTATTTTTGAGCATATTTAGGAATGTGACAAATTTAATGCCAGAAATACAGCTTTTCTGTGCATTACTTCAGAAGAAAAGCCCTCAGCAGACTGTCGCACTCTTTCTATTACTTAAGGGCAAATCCTCCTGTCAATACAAGGCACTAAGGTAATCAGCACAGGTGCAATACAGAAAATGCATCTTTTAAACTCCTGTGAAGGAATAACATGTTGCTCTTATGAGTTTTTTGGCTGACCCCTGTGTAAGCAGAGCTCAGGAGTATGTGTAAACTTCAGTGCTCATAGAAAGTGCAATAAAAATCTATGTTTGTTGAAAGAGACTTTCTTCTTTACCAACCTATTTCTTTTGCTGCTGATGTTAATACTGTGGTTACTGAGAAATCATTCCAGACAACTGGCTTCTATTATGTTCTGAAAACAGCTGACATTTGGCCATGGATTTTTCTGAGCACCTAATTTACTCTTCTTTATCTTCTAAGTTTTTTAAGAGTTGTATTTGGATCCAAATAGTTTCACTATGTGCTTTGTTAAGCACATGTAGTTCAAGTGTCATTAGCAAACTCTTGCTGTTTAATGCACCACGTGAGCATCTGTGCTAGTAGGTTACAGTGTCACCATCTCCCTTGCTCTTAACTTATGACCTGAAATGAAAGCATTGCATTATGAGGAGTTATCTGCATAGTTTGAAAGTTTGCAAGTAGAGAAGAAAAATGAAATAGCATCTTGGCTTTAATTATCTTTCTGTTCATTAGCTGAAAGACCTGTCTCATTTCCTGCAAGCTTTTTTGAAAAGAAAACCTTGAAAGAAGGGATTTAGACACTGAAGTCCAGAAAAGGATTCAGGGATGTAATCCCCACCTAAATAACCAACATTAAGAAGCGTAGCCGCTAGAGCAAAATGAAATTTAAGACTCATCTTTCCTGAAGAGCTATTTCAGCCTTTTCAATAATGTAAGCCATATCTGAAACTCACTGGCCTAAGGATAAAGAGAAAATAACTTATTTATTTCAGGGACATTGAGGGAGAAGAATTTCTGCAGCAGAAGTGGTTTTGGGGTTGCTAATACATATGGTTCTGAGATGAGTCAGACGAAGTTGGAAAGGAGCTTCAAAATTACTTTAAGGTGTTTGAGGAGACTGAAAATCTTTAATGCTCTGTTGAGAGTATTAGATCCCTCTGTATTCCACCACCTCCCCAGCTCTGCCAAATCCATCACTCACCACTCTACAGTTCCTCTCCCACAAACCTACCAAGTTCATGCTACTGTAAGAAGCTCTTCTGCCACAGGAAAGGGAAAAGTGTTTTGGGAGGAGTCTGAATTTTGCTGTACAGCCAGCAGGGCTAAATCATTAACGTCACTTGCAGAGCCACAAAGGAAATATAAGCTTTAGCCACAAACTGATTTTAAACATACTACTGTGCCTACATTTCCTGAAGAAACTGGTAAATAAATTAAAAAAAAACAAAACCACAAACTAAATGGGGTTTTTTTGATGCTACATCAGGGAAGTGAAGTATCTACATTTGTCAATACTCTGTCTTCTGTAATTGGGCTGTTGGTTTGGGTTTTGTTTTATAGTGGTTTTTCCCTAAGCAAAGGAAGATCTATATTTCACTTTATGCTGGGAGCCAATATAAAAGGTATTCAGCTGGTGAGCAGGCTGACTTGTTGAAAATCCCTTTCTAAGTGCCAAGTACTTGGTGGGATGACAATTTCATTGGTGACACATCAAAAACACCATAAAGCACAGGAAGACTTCAACAGCAGAATCCTGAGCACAGGGGCTTAACTGCAGCATTAGGCCACTGCTGAATGATGCACTTATACCTCTGTGCTGGAATTTATATATATCCAGTCTTATGCCATGGTTCACTGCACTGATTTTTTTACCTTTTTTTTTTTTTTCTATATTACCATGACAAATAAAGATGTAGGGATTGACAGAGAAGGACTTATAAAACAGCAGGAATCCATCAGAGAATCACTATCCAGAACTGATTATAAGACTACCTTCCTGAAGACCACATTCCTGGCTGGCTGGAGTTGCACGTATGTGGTGTGTCAGCCCTTCAGAACTGTTGATTAGAATCCAAAGCAAGCATCTGTTTTGAACAAGTCTGTGCTGCCTTTGATTTATCAGCTCCTTGCAGTAGAACTCTTCTGCTCTGAATGTACATCACCCGAGGTGGTCTCTGAGTAGATTAATTATGACGTTAAGGCAGGCAGTGGCAAAAAACTGTAAGGGGGAGGAAACAAAGAAAACAATGCAAGTAGAATCTTCTAAGCAGCATATAACTCAATTTAGGTCCTTGGTTAAAATATTTATGTGGCTGCATAGTCACTTGAGCGAAGAAACTTTTAAACTTTTTGTGAGTCATCTCTGATCTTGCATCCAAGAGATAAAAAGTACACTATGAATAATCTCTGCAGTTTCTGCATTGGTTAAAACCAAGAGATGAATTAAAGACACAGCAATCTTGATTTCAGTTTACTGGCTTAAAAATCTATAAATATGTATTAGCTGTTGTGTTTCAGAAATAGTGGAGAAGTAAAGATTTTTTATGCTGAGAGCTTCTTCACTTAGAATAAAGATATGAAAGTGCATCAAGGTGGAAAAAAGGTCTAAAAATCGAAGCTCATAGAAGAACAAGACCTACCTAACCAACTTTCTTTCTTTTTGATTTAAATGAGAGCATTGAGAAAGAGGTGCTATTAGGAAGAGGTATAATCACAATGCTATGGAGTCAGCATAGTTCTGTATTTAGAACTAGAGCAGATCAGTATCTCCTCTGGGAAGAAAATGCAGTTTTAACATTGCAAAGTGAAAATCTTAGACTGAATATTTTAGTATTAGCAATATGGCTAGGAGTTTTTTCTTAACTTCAGGTTGCTTATATTGTACTTTCTTTTACTGCTTTCTGCAGCTCTGCTCTTGTACCTTTCTTTGTCAATGATTTTCAGTGATTTTCAACTGTAATATGCTTTCCTTATGTATTATGACTCACCCTACTACCCATTGATATCAGGCCACAGTTCTAGTCCAGCAGTAAATACCAAAGCAAAACTCAGGAAATTTGGCATTTGGATTTGATTTAAGCAATAATTCAATTTAGTGAAGTGTAATAATTTATTGTATTTTTATATATGCTTTGCGTGAGGTAAAAATAGACTCATGATCACACTTCATGTGGATATACTGCTACAATTTAGTAGAGAATCTTCTATTACAATATACTTTTTCTTGAGAGAAGTGCCATTAGTGAGTCATATAGCCCTTTCTGCCTCCATCCAAAAAAAATGTACATCAGCAGCTGGAGTGGAGTGTTTTGGGGGAAAACACTCAAGGTTTTTCTTCGTCATATCTGCATTAGTTGCCAGGCACAAAAAATGTGTTTTAAGTTAAGGTTCACTAACCTTAAACAGAATATAAACTTGATGATGTCTGAAGTGCAAACAAATTTTTAAAGTTCAATAATTTCATATGATTTTTAAGACATTTTTAACATTAATTAATTCAATAATTATACTAGAAGTTGTCTGTAAGATATAGAAATATTTGACACCTTGATGATCTTGTAGACAGACCTCATTCAAACCATTTGAAGGTATACACATCCAGAATTTTGGTCACACATGTTCTAATTTCTCTGGCAGCAGACTTAATTTATTGTATTTTTATATGCATTTGCAACTCCAGTTGCTCAAACTATTGTGGTTTTGACTATTTGTTTGTTTTAAACTATGGCCATGGACAGTGATATTAACATGCTGAAAAATCTGGGGTGAAGGTTTTTGTCTCTCTGCATCAAATAGGACTTGAAATACCGTCTTAGATCATTAAATGTAATTCCATACTGACACAAAGCATGTTCTCTTTTATTTATCTCTAAATTATCATTTTGTCCTCTGTGAGGTGAGATTTCTCTTATATGTAGTGATAAAAAACACTCAGGACCTCCATCATCTTTCAGTGTTTGACAGACTTCCGTTCTATGAAGAGATTTTGTAAACTTTTGTAGGTGATCATATGGAGATATTCAGAGTAAAAACAAGGATTCAGCAATGCTTCTTTGTTCAGCCTGTGATGCAAACACCAAGCTATTAAGGATAAGATATCTCCAAAGAATTTTATCACTAAAACGTTGAAGAATGCTTGGCAGATCAAAACACATTATACATTTTCCAATTAAACAGTCCTGCTTAAGTTATGTGATAAGTAGTGTGTGCACTCTTGAGTATTTCTGCTCAATGATGCCTTGAGAATCCTGGTTTTTTTCTCCTATTGAGACACTTTATCATATCGCATTAACCACCTGGGGAAATGCAAGACCAAAACTAGAATTTTGATAAAACTTAGGTTTTAGCCTTGCACTTAATTAAAATACTCAGATGAAGCCCAAGAGTTGTTCTATATGAAGGCATTTCCATGCTTCAGTTCTGTGGTGTAGTAGCTACTTATGTGCTCTGGGGGTTGTAATGCTGCTCTACAACTCTGCAAAATGCTTGGAGGTCAAAGAAATGCCTACATTACAATAGCCTCAGGCAACACTGACAATATCTCACTTGAAAAGGCACCTTGCATCCAAAGGACTTCAGCTACAAAGATTATAGGAGCAATTATTTGCAAGTTGTAGGAAGGAAAATTGGGAGGAGGAAACTTTTACATTTTTTCCATAACTTGAAAAGTGCTTTGTTAGCAGAGAACAAAGGCTGTAGAAATTTGAGGGAGGTAATGGAACTGATTAAAACACTGTTTTGTATTTTGATTTATAAAAAGCTGCTGAAATATCAATTTCAAGTATGACAACTTGAGTAAGATACTTTGTCCTTCAATGTCTTAATTTTCTCACCTGATGAATTCAGTAAATTAAGTTTTCTTTCATTTTGAAGCATGCTATATTTTAGTGCTGGAAAATACTTGTATTACTTATACATCTCAATAACAGGAAAAAAAAATTCAATTTAAAAAGAACATCCAGCCAAAGCCTGATACTATATTTGTCCCAACATTTTTTTAAACCATTTCAAAAACTTATATGCCAAAGGAAAAGTTCAAACTAAGAAGAGGAATGTTAATCCATCAAACATCTGGAGGAAGAAAGGGAGAAAAAATGAAGAAACAAAGGGAGAATTTAAAGAAACTGAGAAAGACAAATCTATCAGAAAGGGCCCAAAAGGTTTAGAAACATAGGATCACGTTACAGCAGCCTTCTCTGTTTCTCTATTTACATCTTGCCTCTGTTGCACCAAAATTTAGGCTGGTAATAAAGATACTTGAGTCCTCTGCCAGGCTTTAACTTTTAAGAAAACCTTTGGGTAAATATCTTATTCTACCTAGTTTTGAAAGTGATGTGTTGAAAAAAAAAATAAATCACCCTGAAACAGTGTTTTCATGGGGAAAATAATTTACGAATAACAACAGAGTCTAGAACTATAGATTATATCTTGTCACTTGATATAACACTAAAACCACATTGCACCCAATGGGTCTCCTGACGATCCTGGTTGTCTATAAAAAATGTCTCTTTATAACCTGAAAATTGAAAGTCATCAAATACTTGCTAACATCACATAAAAGACTTCAAGGGCTTTCTCTTTTTTCCCCTACTGAAGGCCTTAAGTTACAAATAAAGAGGAAGATAATGTTTTTGATTATTTTATTTGCAACTAAAGCTTGTGTGTGTGCTTACTTTTATAAGCAATATTACATAATTAAGCATTATTACATAAGCAATAAAAATTAATATTACATAATTAGGTAATAAAAGCAATATTACATAATTTTTCTTTTATATCACTTGACCTATGACCAAATCAGCTTGATGTTTAATAATTTTAGGTGAGTTTTTTAAAACTGTAAGAGAAGCAAATTATATTTTACCATATTCAACTATATTAATGAAACATGGAGATATTGTCACGTTCTTTACTATGTGTCGCTGTGCTTTCTTCAGATTGGTCCTGTGATTCACATTTGGTGAAGGTTTGGGTCTGAAGCTTTTATTTATTTATTTTTACTTTTTAAACTGAATCTTACTCCATGGGATTATTTTTCCATCTATGTTCAGCTGCTGGTCTATATACCAAAAGGAGAACAAACTGTTGTGATATCTTTCAGAAAGAAAATATATGCTGAAATAAAATCTTTCCATATCTCTGGTGAGAAATGGAGAGATGCACTTAAGCAGTGCTCCTGTGACATGTGTCAGCTATGGAAAGAAAATTTATGACTTCTCTAGAAGCCTCAACAGGATATCACTGCTTTTAAATAACCAATAGAAAAAATACAGGCTTATATCAACTTGATTCTGTTGCACAGCAGATTTAAAGGAAGAAATACAGTAAAGTAGAACTCCTTTGTGCAGCTGGGTGTTAACACTCGAATACCATGAAATTGCAAGCTTTGTGGAAATGATAAATTTCTGAAAATTGACCCCATAAAATATACAATACTTCAGAAAATCTAAAATGAGCAGCAAGGTTTATTGCCACTATACATTACCTTTGGTAATCCAGGGCTATTCCACAGATGAGACCAAAAAAGAGTACTTTAACAGCACAAATCTGAGATGATGCTTAATAATGAAATCTTGGTATGTTTTACACATAAAATATTTATTTGTTCCTACAGTATTTTCTAACATTAGCAGCTAAACCGTGGGTGAGATTAATTTAGCCTATTAATGTATTTACATTGATGCTGGTATGAGTAGATAAACTAATACTAAATGCTTCAAATATCTGAAGCTTGCAAAGTTGAGTGATATAGCATGTTTATCCCAATAACCGCTCTTTGTAAGGACTTCTCTGCCTTATTCAGACATTCAGGGTGGCAGTAAAGGGAAGGGTTTTGTAAAGGCATTCTATTTATAGGGTATTATATAAAGCGTTCAACATTCGTGTTTTCAGTGAGTGAAAATGAACTCTGTGTCACCTTAAGGGTTAAAATGCTGTCCTAAGAACAGAATAAATTATGGAAAAGTACACATGGTCCACATGTTGCAAGTACCAACTCTGAGATATAATGAATATTTGCTTCACCCTGACTGTCAACATATGGCAAGGTAAAACAACACTTCAGATTTAAATTAATATAAATTTTTTCGACTAAAAATATTCTCAGGATTGAAAACAATGTAGTAACTCAAAAAGACCCAGGCATGCTCTGATAGATTTTCCAACAAATTGGCTTTGGAAGCTTCTACAATTTTGTTTGTTTGTACATTTAAATTCTAGCTGTTTCATTGCAAACAAATCGTATTAAGAGAAAGAGTGAAAAATTTGGTTTAAAGAATTACATTTAGGAAAAAATTCATAGTATTTCAGAATAAGGAGAAATATAATTTAAATTTATTTTCTGACACACCACTTGTAAATCTCTGTATGCAATGACTTAGCTGAAAAACATCTGTCAAATGTTAAACATCATTAAGAATTGAATGAAGTATACTCTAAAGTGATCATAAACCCTCTTCTTTCAATTAATTCAGTAAACAGTAATGAATAGGGAGTTTAGAAGAGTGTCTGCTAGCTCTTGCTGTCGATTCTTTGTGAATTGATTTTTGATATAATATTTCAAACTAAGTTGAAGGGCAAAGCAAAGGTGTTTATAGGGAATTTTTCCTGGGTTAAAAAACAAATCATCAGTGTATTTGATAGAGCCCTCAGTGGCAGGGAAAATGTTGCTTGTCTAGAGGAAAAACAGTGATGCAGAAATTTATGAAACATAATACTTGGACACTTAAAACTGGTTTTTTTTTTAAACCATATCTAATAAATTTTTCCTAATCGATATTTATGTTGACTCTCCAGATATTCATGTTCATAGTCATCTGAAATTAAATGTAGATGGTTTTAATTGACATTTTCCTGATAAAGAAGCATAAAATTATACCTGGCTATTAAGGAAGTTCTTTGCTCCTGTATTGAGTTTGCATGGTCAAGGTTGGGTAGCCAGAGGGGGATGCATGGGTGGCTTCTGTGAGAA
>JAYDZK010000202.1:31839244-31858798 GCA_034509185.1 Euphonia xanthogaster | reverse complement strand
GCATCTGTCTTGGATCAGCAACAGTGTGGCCAGCAGGACAAGGGCAGTGATGGTCCCCATGTGCTTGGCACTGGTGAGGCTGCACCTTTAGCCCTGTGTTCATTCCTGGGACCCTCACTACAAGAAGGATAATAAAATGCTGGAGAGAGTCCAGAGAAAGGCAGTGGAGCTGGGGAAGTGTCTGGAGCAAAAGTCCTGTGAGGAACAGCTGAGGGAGCCAAGGGTGTTTAGCCCAGAGAAAAGGAGGCTCCGGCTGATCTCGTTGCTCTCCACAGCTGCCTGAAAGGAGGGTGTAGCCAGGTGGGGAGCAGACTCTTCCCCAAGATATCACGTGATGGAGTAAGAGGAATGGGCCTCAGGTTGCACCAGTGGAAGTTTGGAGATATTATTCACTGAAAAGGCTGTCAAGCCTCAGAAAATGTTGTCCACAGAAGTGCTGAAATCACCATCCCTGGAAATGTTCAAAAAGATGTGGATATGGCATCCTGGGACTAGGTCAGTAGTGGACTTGGCAGTGCTGGGTTGGACTCAATAATCTTAAAAGTCTCTTCCAGCTTTGAGTTTTCTATAATTTTGTAGCACCATGGCAATCTTTATATTGTTTCAACATAACCCAGATGCAGGAAGTGCAATGAATTTTAACAGAATAGACAAAAATTCAGATGGAAAGATGATATATTTTTGAATTTTAACACTAAGTCTAAATAAAAGTCTTTTAGCAATTTCCTTAGCAAGTTACTTAGTAGTGGTAGCCTCTCTGATATTAGCTTTGCTGAACATAGCAAGCTGTGAGGGAGCAGAGGTCATCAGATATGTGGGTTTTGATTAATTATAATGGTCAGTCTTGGTCTTGACATCCTTCACAGTCCAGATCACTTGATATACTTTTTTTACTGTGTACAAACAGAGAATACAAGCAGTTTCTAAACAACTGACTTACAAAGCACTTGGTTTTTGGCAAATGTGCACAGCTGATGAGACTAAGCTAGCTACTGCCTAAGCATTAATATATTTGTAGTTCCTGTGACACCACAAGTGTCTTCACTGCCTAAGATTTCATTGGTCATGCGCAGAAGAGTCAGTCTCTAGTCATACTTGGATGAATTGTATGCCTTTGCATATTTGGGTTTTACTCTTTAATGTCATTAATTTTCCTTTAATGTCTGAGCTTACTTTTGACATAAATTTTGTCTTTCCCACATAGTTTTGCTCTAGTCTATGTGTCTTCTCAAAGCTTAGCCTACGTTTGACAACATGAAAAACGTTGCATAGCTGTATTCCCTCAAAATTAGACCTTGCACTAGAGACAGCTGAGTGCTGGAAGGGAGGGTCACACAGACATTTCACGTGAAGCTCTTGTGGGGATATAGGGAGGAAGACAGCAGCTGAAGATTTTCTCCTATTTCATAATGTCTGCAGAAGAAGCACGAGGTTCAATAGTGTCAGTATGGAGTTGTAATGAATCTGATTGCAATCAAATAAACATATCGCCACCCCCTGCTATTTCCATCTCAGAAAAGAATAGGAACGACACTTCCCAGTTTTGCTAAATGATGAGATAATGCAGAGAGTAGAGGCAAAAAATGCTGAAGCAGGAACAGAAAAGAGAAGACTGGGATGGAGAAAAGCAAGAGAGGAGAAGTATTTGTTAAATATATATATGGATACAACTGTTGGTAGACTTACATGCATTAGAATGAGTAGCTTAACCTTAGGATCAGTAAGCAGAATTCAAAGACACATTTGAGTATGTAGTAAAGAGAAGGGAGACAAAGAAACTAACATTTTAATTTTGGTATATAAGAAAACAAAGATGATTCAACAGATGAAATTTAGATAGCAAAAAGATGAACTCAGTATAGAAGTGTTCTGAAGACAAAGGAGGGAAACGGAATAAGGACCTGGTAAAAATGAAGCTGTATAAGGATTAACAACCTATTATATAGAAGAAATAACTTTGTTTCTCCATATTTCTCTGTTAGAAAAATTCTGATACTTGTTGATGTAAGTTTATGGGTCTACTGATGAAAGAAATTTGCTGATTTCCTTGGACTAAAAAATAAATAAATGCCTGGATCAAGCTTTAAAGACTTAATAAATAAGGTGGTTTTCTCTGTTTTCCACCTATTTAAGCAAGTGCCCTTTGTCAGTCATTGCTGCCCAATTGTCTCTCTTATAGTTGCGATATCTCTCTATCACACAAATCACGGGACTGTGATATTGTCTGGTTAGCATCATTTTCAGCTAAAGGGGCACAGCAATTCTTGCCACTACATAAACAGAAGAGGTCATAATTTTTTCAAATAGATGTTAAAATCTGCTTCCACTCATTATCAGGAAGCTAAGTAAGGTGTCAAGATGTCTCAGAAGAAATGTCAGCACGTGTCATGGCTGATTTTCCTTTTAGTCACAATACTGTTGTAGGCCACTTGAAAGTGTGCTTCGTATTTATGGCTACACACAGGATATCACAGATGTGGTGTCTGAATGTTATCATGGCAGAACAGATTTGTAACTTCTTCATTCAGAAAGTCACACAAAAATGAATACACAACATAGCAAACTTTCACAAAGAAGGCTTTTCATAGCCAAATGTTAGGAGTGTACCTTCAAGTAAGTTTCTACATATTATCATCTGTATCATGGAAATTTCTGTCTTTGTTGATGGAATTCACATGATATTTCTTTTAAGTTCCCAAGTATTAAGACCAGCTGCCCAAAAATTATAGAGGTAAGAAATGGAAAATGTCCAACAGCTGTAAACAGACTGCAGGATTTGGCATTGAGCAATGAATGCTCTCTATGGAAGAGGAATTCTGAACATAAGCATTTGAATAAAAGTCCTTTAGAATGATTAATGTTATTGGAGGGTTTATCTAAAAGGCAGCAGCACCAGTAATCTATTTGTCATTCATTTTCCTACAATTTATAAAATTATTACCTTCTTGGACTATTACCTACTTCTCCATGTAATCATAAAAATTTATGATATAAACCTTTCAGTTGCTTGTGTAGGAAAAAACACTGAGTAACAATAAAATATAATAAAATATGGGTTGTGAAGAGAGTAGAAGTTATATCCTTATTTTTAAAGATCTTTTTACTTTCAATGAAGGTTTTGTCTTATTGAGTAAATTATCTGCTTCAGTTTAACAATATGAAGTCTGTCATGTAGCGCTATTCTTATCCGCTTAATGAATGAAGCGCAACAACTATATCATCTAAATATATACTGTATCATAACAAGGCCTTTCAAGCCCTATGAATTCCATAGAGGTGAATTTTTAAACTTCAATGAAAAAAATAATCTACTTGGTTTTGGTTTTTTTGTTGGGGTGTGTTTTTCGTGTATGATTTCTGATTTCATTTTTTTGCTTTTGGTTTGAGGTTTTTTGGGGGAGGCAGGAAGGGGTGTTTTAGTTTGTTTGTTTGGTTTGCTTTTTGTGGAAGTACTGAATCTACATGTTTGCTGACAACCTGTACAAAGCTAGTATTTTATAAGAAGAAAAATGCAGAATATAGGGGTATCTTTCTCATGTTAACTTGTCCTTTAAGTGTTTTGGAATGGGGGGGAAGACAAATGAAAGTAATAAAATATGGATGGTGTTAATAGACCTTTACTGAATACAGGTGGGTAATACAATAGAAGCACTCAACATGTTTTTGAGATAACTTGCCCAAAGGTACTCTTGGAAAGAGCTCTTGGAAAGAAATTTTTGTACCCCATGAAATTATTTTAGTTTCAAAATCAGAGAAAATTGATTAACATTCAAGTGTTGAGTTAATTCTCTCTGTCTCTCAGCTTAGTTTTTATTTCCCAGTCCTACATAGCCAAATTTTCTGCAGCCATTAAATGGCGAATTAATTAAAGCTATCTCTTGTTTTACTGCATGAATTTCCAGAGTGGTAGTATACAAATATACTTTTTATCAATACAATTGCTGATACCACTGTCTGTTGGAAAATATATTGGTATTCTTGTGCTGTCTTCTGTATAGTTGCATTGTGATACTTCCTTTAAAACCAAGAAAAATACTGACATAAATTTCCTAATAGAGATGATAGAATATTATTTTAGCATCAAAACTTACTGACACAATCCATTAAAACAATATGGGAGTGGAGAATAGTCCTGCACATAACTCTGCTCCCAGCCTGTTGTGTAGATGTTTTGTAAAATCTCTAATGTATGATCCTAAATTACTTCTTCAGATATGGCAACAAAAAACAAAACCATGCTTGCAGTGAAATCATTTTAACATAATTTCTTGAAAAATTAAGGTAAGAAACAAACCTTAAATTTCACAGAGTAGTATTAAGAAACAAAATATCAGTATAGGTGTCAAATTGAGATTATGACCTTTAGACACCCTGTGCATATTTTTATTCTCTTACTCATAAGTATTTAAGACAGGGACAATGTGTAAAAATCTGTGGGAACTTGGTTTTTGTATTTCTGGCAGATCTTTCATAGTGAAGGCACACTTTGACAAAGAAGTGCTTAAAAAAATCTTTCTAGCAAAGACCTTACCATGATCAAAAAGAAAAAAAAAACAAAAAAAAAAAAGTCAGAATGGAGGCTATGCTGGAGTCAGATAGCTGGTGTCTGAAACAGCTAGGATTTATCACTTCCGGCTAATGTACAAACAGTGATTCAGAAATTGTGTGCACCATTGGTGGTTTTGCAGTCTCAAACTGGACTGCATTGATGCACAGACTTTAATAAATCTCAGTGCTCAAGACTAACTTGGCAAAATCAGGTAATAACAATGGTTTTCTCCCCTCAGGATGCTTCTTGCAGCCTGCTAAGAGAAAGAAAATCATTGGTGGTGGTATAAAGGACACAGGGCTCCCAAAAACTGTGTGAGCTGGTGTGTTGTGGCTATGAAAGGATCCAAAAATAGAAATTTTCAAAACTAGAAGACCTATAAAGCAAAGCATGTGACAACCTCAAATCTTCTATACAGATCATTTAGCAGACCTCACTGATATACCAACAGCTTTTAACCTCAGCAATCATCTCCTCAGCCGTGGCTGGTAAAATAAATGAGTGTTTCTCATGAGGGACCTGTGTGAATAGATTGACATCTCTGGAAAGGATTGGTTTATCTTTTCCAGTAAGTTAGTGAAATAAAATGAAAAATTTAAAGCCATAGGCTCTCTTAGGATCCAGTACAGTGTAGGACTCTTTCTTCACACTTTTTTTTGAGCTCTTCCCTTTTTACTGTATATAATGGACTACTTCCATTCAGATAACTTAGCTAGATACACATGAGTGATAACTGAAAGTGCCATTTGGGATGTGTGAAATGTTCATTAGTACCTTCAAAATCATGTTAATTAAATTCTTCTTTCCATGAACAATTAAATATTAAGTGTTTCATTAAAAAAATTAAAAGTTTTTGCCATGAGAGATTTTATTTGTTCTAGAACAAGAATTTCTTCTTAATTTTTCAATTTTGATTTCTGAAGAAAGTTGAAGATAATGGGATTTGTTGGTATTACTCATTTCTTTGTCTAACTGATGATAGCTCTAATTTGTGGGGATTGCACTATTAAGAACTGAAAAAACAGCTGTAAAAATGTTAAGCTTTTAATTTCAAAGATAAAATTGAATTTTGGATTTCATGCTGTTAATAGAAATGCTTTTAATTTTTCTTAAGCTTTCTATTTCATCATCAGTACTTTCTTGGAAAGAAGATTGTATAAAACGTTGACAAAATCTGAAATCTTTTTTAACATGTGTTGCAAAACTGTATTTACAATCAAGATAATCATGTAGTGCATTGAAACCTCTTTATAAATTATTTCTGTGTGCTTTCTATAGTAGTGAAAACAAGTAACTGAATTGATGTGTCTCAGAGATCAGAAATACAGAAGTACTCAGTAGCTGTGGGAGTTTTGGCTTTCTCCCTGTCCCGGCTTGTGCACTGTATCCTCCACCATCAGCACACTGCAGCTACAAGCTCTCCTCCCTATGGCCCAAAAATTCCTCCCCTATTCCCCCACTGCAACCTTTATGAATGAAGAAAAAATGTAATTTCCTACACATTTGCATCTCCCTACTTACTACCCACTATATCTTGATGGCTCTCTTCCTTCCAGCTCTAGGCCACTGGAGTTTATAACCTGTTCTAATAATGTTAAAAAAAAAAATTTAAAAAAGAGCTACTGTGGTCAAGGGTCCAGTTTACTTTTTAATGTGGGCATTTATCAGCTATTACAGAAAAGTAAACAAATTATTGAAAGAGATGAGTCTGACTTCCAAACTGCAGAAAGAAACCTAGGAGGAAAATGGGAAAGGATGGAAAAACGGATTTGCTGTAAATCACCAGATACTGAAAAACTCAGGTAACAAATTTCCTCCTTGAAAGTCATTGTGAAACAAAGTAATAGGCAGCTTGAAGTTGTATCACAGCTTTCTCCCCTTGCCATTTAAATCGAGTCCTTTTATTTCACCTTCTCACAGCTGTTTAAATCACAAATGGTGAAAGGAAACATTTCTGGAGCAGGGGAACATAATAAGGAACTAGCCATACTGGTGCTGCAGCACTCTAGGCTGGAAGGTAAAGCAGTGTGTTTTCCTGCCTGTGGAAGGGTTGGTTGAATTTTAGTGAATCATTTGGGAGTTGGTTCCCTTTCATGTAACACAGGAAAGAGGAAAATAAAGGAGATACCAGAAACTGCCTTCAGTATATCATTCAAGTGGTTCCTGTATATTAAAACAGTCAGAATTTCACTTAAACTATAACATAATGTAGCACTTTAACTCCCACAACCTTCCTAATTTACTTCATCAGCTTATGTTTTATGTTTCTTTTCACTTTTTTCTATTACTGTAATTTTGAATTGAATTTATTTTGGAGCAACCTCTTGTGGAGAACTCTTCCTTAAATTGAATTAATGTGGTTTTTGTTACTGGTTACAGTCAGATCAGTATGTCTGTAAGGAATTTGCCAAAGATTAGTTTATCTCTATATTGAATATTAGCCTTGCTTGAGTTAACAACCATCACTCTTTTTCCCGTGCAAGGAGTGCAGTCAATGAATTGTTCTCATAGCCAAGTTTTGTTTACATGAGAACTACAGGTCTTTCTTTTTTTCCTAATTGCCTTGAATGCTTTGTTTTACACAAATCTGTTTTCTGAAGTTGGCATTGTAACAAAACAAGTATTGATTCAAGTGGGGATAGGAGTGATATAATTCACTGTGAAGGTTATTCTAAACAATGAATAACTTCATCTGACTTTGAATCACCAACAAAGAATTTAATTGTATTACTGAAAATGTAAGTTCACAGTGTACCTGGACCATTTATGCTGTTTACTTTCCAAATATCTTAACCAGAGAAAATTTAAGCATTTTCTTGTAATTATTTCTGCAAAAGGACTATATTTCAAGCAAATATAGTTTGTAGTTAGATCTTCTTAATTAATAATATAAATGAAAATTTTGGAATGGCCATCAGCTTTTCTTCACTGAGGATGCAGACCCAGTTACTCTTATTTCTAGAAAAGATGCTTTTATAGGTCAGTACTGAGGTGCAGTGGTGCAGCACAGGGCAGAGTTAACAGAATAATAAAATGTTTTTGTCTCTGGAATTTCATTAGAAAGAAAAGGATTATTATGGATTTCTTGAAGTCTCAGCATCAAATATAGAGATAAATGGAGAAATAAGGAATTCCAACAAAATGCTTTCTAGCAATATTTAGTATGTAAGGACTAATTTTCTTAAGCTTTTATTGTTTATGTCTCAAAACTGCAGACACTGGTTCATCTAGAGGTTTCAATGACTCATATGATTATCATATTTCAGCTGAAGGTCTGAACTTTTCTGGTGTGGTTTCTTCTTTTTTATGATTTGCCTTTTTTAGGGGAAAAATAGTAATTTTTTTGTTTATATACTCTCTTTGATTTTTCTGGTGCTTTTAAGTCATTAAACTCATTTTTAGATCATGTTGAAGCTAAGTTATAGTCATAATGATAGCACAATTATAAAATCCCCCAGCTATGGATTCTGGTGATATTTGCACTTTTGTTCACTGCGCTGTTTGAAAATGATTTATTACTGCCTCAGGCTACAATGAGTAAAGTAAAAGGTCTCAGTTAAATGAAAACTGATGGGCAAAGGTGGAAGAGTTTTGGCTGAGAGGAAGTTTCAGTTTTACCCCAGTAAAATTTGTCTTCTATAGAACAAAATGTTTCTTCAGTTGTGAGTGAAAGGAGAGAGAGTCATAGATAACAATAAGTGAAATACTGTAAATACTTGGAAACCAGATGTAGGACTTGGTTGAATCCAAGCTGAAATCCAGATGTTCTTTCTCCTCATTTCACTCAGTAAACAAAAATGCTACCTTTCCTAGAGTAAAATTAAATTCCTGTAACTAGAGAAAAAACAACAGCAGAAAATGTAATGCTTTGTGCGCCTGGAAATTTTTACTGGAAACTGCTATTTGCAGAGCACAAGGGAAAGGGAATATAAAAAAAGTGAAATAAATGAAAACATTGCGACTAATACCTTCAAATACTAAAATGGATTACATTCAGGAAACAGGAGAGATTTCTGAGGCCTCATATTTCAAAAAGGTTGTTGCTCCCAGGCAGATACTGGAACTGCTCCTTCAGGATGTCTTCTTATGGTTGAAATTTCTTAGTACTTCTGGGGTTTGGGGCGTGCTTGCTGGTTTGGTTCAGGAAAAAAAAACATTGCAGCTATCTGTTAGCTATTGAAACTGAGTGAATATAAAACACAAAATACAGGAAATATTATTTGACTTCAAATAATAAGGGTTAAATTTAAAAAAAGCTTAAGGGACTAGTAGTTGCAGAGTTGAAACACAGGCAATTACTTAGTATAATTGAAAAGTGGCAAGTTCTGATTAGGTTACTCCAGAAGTTTTCCATTTCTGAAGGCCCCATGAGCAAATAGTTTCAGATTACTTAAGGCTTTGATTCCACTTTATCAAGAGAAGAGAGATTTATAGAGGATCTGGGTGATTTGCCTAGAGAATCTAGAGGCAATTAATAAAAGATGAGACACCTAGATGAAGCTTTTTTTTTTTTTTTTCCTAAATGTGCTATGATTAAAATGAATCACTGAAATCTAGTGATATGTTTCCTTTTGCCTAAGCTTGTGCATGTGAAATTCAGGTACCTAGATTAGGCTTGTCATGTAAATCTCTATAAGCAGTTGTGAGAGTGAGGTCCAAGCCAGAAGCAATCCATCCCATCTAAGTAAGTTCAGTGACAGTAATTTTCTTCTGAAAGCCAGGTTTAGGATTCTCTAGTCTGGTGCAGTTGTCTTTTAATCAGCTGAATCCCTCCTAAGTGACTATTTTGCAGCACTAAGCTGCTGACTATTTAAGAGGATTATAATGTATTTGTGGGTAGTTCTCATTTAAGTGTTCTTATATATGATTTTTCTGAAGTGATTTAGAATAAATTACTTCTAATCAGTTGTAAAATATGTTGACAGGTTTACAAAGACTCACATGTTGAAAATCTCCATGTAATGAAGAAGGCTACTACAATTGATTAAAAATTTGTTACTTTGAAAAATTGATTATGGAGTACTTTTTTTTTGAAAATAGGAAAGTCATGAGGAGGGTGCAAATAGATAAAAAAAACCAAAACCCTCAATTTTTTCTCTCAGTCCTATGATAAAGAACATCTAAATGTACCAGTTGATCAGTGAATTTATGTTGTGAATTCCTTATACATATAAATTAGAGGTTTTTAATACTCAGTGCTGCATCTTGCAACAAAATGTGTTAGCTAAAATGTCTGGTTGTATCTCTCAAATTCTTAGCTGCAATGTAAGCTGACCAAATCAGTCTTCGGTTATGCTATGCAGTCAGTAAAATTTTGGTTTTGGAACTTATGTTTTCTGGTACCTAGGTTTGAGACTGAAGGCAGATGCAATCAACAAAATTAAACTGGTGTTATGTTCAAATTTGAATGTGTTAATATTTTTTTTTCATTTATCAACTAATTTGCAGAAGTGCCAGAGCTATGATCCCAGAATAATAATTTTAAAGTACAAAAGTACTTTAAAGACCAGTTTTGTTGAAACATACAACACTATCTTTTTAACTTTTTCTGTAATTTAGTAGGGGGAAAATATATACACCTCCTTTTCCCTCTAGTTTTTATTTTAAAAAGGATGTATTCATGTGTTGTTTTCACTCAGTTATATTCTAGATACATTTAATCAGTTGAGTCAAACTACGCTAAATAAAGAAGGAGAAGAGTGCAATGGCATTTTTATTATATTCTTTAATATGATGCTTGAAACTAATGCCTGTTCACTTAGTCTATGAAGATTAAGTTCCAGCTTGAGTTTGTTGCACAGCATTTTGCACTAAGACAGTGGGTAGAATTATTCATTTCTTTTGAGGGGTGTGGGGGCAGGGTGCACAGAAGAAAACCCAACAAACCAAAGAAACCAATGAAATTTGAATTCCCTATAGTGACAGCCACTGAGAACCTTCCCTTCTCCAGTCTCATGAATGGAAGAAACAATAGCTTGAACTTATGTCTTTATTTGCTGCAGCATTTTAAAGTTCTCCCATGTTGAGATCCTTAGAAAAGAAAACAATCCAGACATATATTTTAAATGTTCAAATGTAGAAATATTTTCCTGTTTTCAAACTTCTTGTTTTCCTGAACTTGCAATCCTCCTCCTTGTATTTGGGGCAGAAATCACAGCTTATATCTCAAGAGGCATTATGGTCATTCCCAAGGCTTCAGTTTTGCTATACATTATCATTTTATGGATGTCACAGAAACTTTACCAGTAACAAAGAATGAACACATTGAAATAGTAGGTAAAGGTGATTTAGGTTCTTTTTTTTTTCCCAGTTTACTTTTAGATTGTAATGGATGACTTGTATTTCTTTTTGTGACAAGCTAGGTGATATACTCTAATAGCTCTTTCTGAGAGCTGTGCTAGGCATGAATAGAATTAAATAAATCCAGGAACTGTAACGAAGCCTGATGGGAACAATATATTATTACCTTACTAGTATGCTGTTTCTAGGCTCAGCCTTTGGCTTATATTTGTCTGCTTTAAGTGACACTTTATTAGTTGCTTTTTCATGTTATAGGAGTCAGTTTGGTTATTATGAAATAACACCAATGTCCATAGGTATCTTATTAATTTTGTTATTTATTATCTGTTTTGACAAAAAAACGATAAAAAATAGGTGGCTAAAGAATGCAAACTGTGAAGTAATATTTTTTCCTTCAACAGAAGTTCTTCGTACTCATATACTGTAATATTTTTATGCATTTCTAAACTTTAGGGAAGAAGAAAACAAAATATTTTTTAAGCCAACCATGAATTCAGAAAATTAGGAAACTTTAAAGCTACTTATAGCATGAAGATGGGAAAATATTTTGAAATGGTATCAGTGAAAAAATAAGCATCAACACTGAGTCAAAATAATTAAAAGTTAATTTTAATAATCTAATACAAAATATAAAATAATGTTTGCATCTATAAAATAAGGTTTGCACAGGTTTTGGCCAATCTGTATGTATATAGACCATTTATTTTTTGGTGAAAATACTTAAAATTGAGAAGGGAAATCTGATGACACAGATATAATTTTTGAGGCTATATTAATACTCACATGGCTTTGAAAAATTAGAGGTAGGAGATAATCAGACTGCTAGAGGTTTAGCTGACATATAGGAGTTGTTTGCTTGTGTGTGTAAAGTGGGGTTTTATCCCTGTATGAAGAGCATGACATAAGAAATATCAATGCCTAATCATCAAAAACACAGTGTAGTTTAACAAGAAATACACTTCATTAAAAAAGAGTCAAAAGTAATTTTAAGATATTCTAGCGATTACACAGTATGTTAACATAATATCTGCTTTTTCGTGCATTTGTTTGGGTAACATCATAATTAGTGTAGCAGAAGCCAGAACTTGGACTCTGCATCACTGACTACAGGAAATTGTTTCCTTCCCAGAACTGTCTTATATTTTCACTCAGGTCCCAGGTGTAAAAGGGAAGGGCATCACTTAAAGGAGTGAAAACTCAAACCAAGTACCTCTATTGAGGTTGTGGATTTTATTTAGTTTGGGGGTTTTTTAAGTGCAACAGAAGGTTTTATCTTCTCAGTTGCCCCGTGCATTTTACTCTCTGACCACTTCTTCCTGCATTACAACCATGCTTTAATCCCTCTTCACCATTGTCCACAAATTTCTTCCCTTGCCATCATCCCAGGTCTTTCCTTGTTGCATGTCTGTTGTTGCATTTGCCTTTACTTGTAAAGTAAAGGCAAATGCAATTTACACCTTGTAAATTGGTGCTGTGATATCTGTTGCCTTGTCTTAGACGTGACACATGCAGAGGTTGCTCTTTGGAATTCTGCAATTTCAGAAATCACATATAAAATATAGGAAAAAGGAAATCAGAAAGTAGCATTCTTCTTTTAGTGAAGAGAAGGTGGCTCCATGTGGATGTTGAAGCACGGGTCAGGTATTGCATCCTTAACTTCAGAGAATAATGCTGAAATAATTCTCTCTTGGTTCTCATTGTCATAAGGACTGTGGGTCTCTTACACGATTTCTTGTTATCACATTTGTATTGTCTTTGTACCCGACCATTTCAAATTTATTGGCTATATTCTTGTTCTCATTTATAGCCTGTAAATCAACTTCCACACAGCAGTGAAGACTGCATTTCTTTAATCACCAGTAAATAACCTCCTTGGGTTGTGCTTTTACTCAGAGACCTCTCCCGACATTCTATTATTAGGGATTTCTGCTGAACAAGAATTATTCTTGTCTTTCTGAAGACCCAGTAAATAGAATCCCGTGTTTGCTTTCAGTAGGATTAACACCATGTCATTTTTATCCTTTTGTTACCCTCCTGCTTCCCCTTCCCTTCCCTCTTCTTTCTAGCCCCCATTATCAAATGTTTTTGAAGTAATTCTGGCAATAAGAATTCATATTAAGGATCTTTCCAAAAAGGGTTTAGAATAGAACATCAGCAGAGTGTCACAGGAAGGATATCCCTCACAACAAGCTACTTGCCTGAACCCCAGAGCATTGCTGTCATTGAACACAACCTGTGACACATGGACACACTGCTTCACTTAAATGCTGGGGGAATAAGATATCTCTAGACAAAATAGGAATATGGTCTGTTCATGACGTAGAGGTTTCACTCTATTCTTTAGGTTTCATGTATTCTTTAGTCATTTCCACAGATAAGCAATACAGAAACTTGATTATTAAAAGCAATGATCTCCTTTATTATTTTGTTGTAATTTATTGAACAGTTTTCAGTAGCAGTTAATGAGAGAAGGCAAACAATGGCTCTCAGAGAACTTGAAATTTAGTTATACCAGGGTCCTTTTATAGTCATTTAGTTTTGATGTATGATAAATTCCATGACAAGCAACAAAATGCATTTGCAGAATTGAATCTCCATATTAGCATAACCATAACAATGACTGCAGAAGCATAGCCACAAAGTGTTAGCAGTATCCAGGGTTATTTTTCCTCTCTCCACTGAACATATGTGTTAAAGGTAGTTGCATTATTATAGAGGAAAGTAATTGCTTACACTTTGCTCTCTATGATGTTCTCCATGAGCACTAATCAGTCTCAGGGAAACTCAGTGTGCTCTGCCTGATCTGAAGCAGAGAGAATGAAATACTCATTAGACGTGCATTACCTACATTGTTCAATACAATAACTGTTGGGAAGCAGGCAAAGAGGAAGCAATAGTGTTTTCCTACAGTCCTTTGTACAGTTAAAATAGCTTAAAAAGGAAATACAAAAGGTATGGTTTCTCAGAAAGCCTTGGATTTTATCTTCACTGCAGTGCTGTACTGCTTGAGCTCCTGATTCTGATAACGCTGCCAGAATGTGGTTATCATAACAAGTAGTTCCTTGTTATGATAAACAATGTAATGCAACATTGATAAGCTATGCAGCCATTTTATAATTCTTTTATAATTTGATTTATTAGGTTAACTTCCACATGGATTAGCTATGTGGTTGAGCAAATCAAAGACTAATAGCTGGAGCAGATTTTCAGAGCCTCCTGTTTTCTTGTGATCGTCAACATAAATGCTCGTGTAATTTGACATGTTGATAGTCCGTAGGTGGACATCACTGTCATGTCTAACAATCCAAAGTTTGCTTTTTCCTTACTGTATAAACCAGAGTTTGGGAAAACTGGCTGCATTACTTCCCTTGGGCTGTGATTTTTCTGCTCTCAAGGCAGACCTCTGGCAGCTGACAGCTGCTGTGAGTTGTCTCTTGCTTCCTCAGGACTGCTCTGGATAAATTACTGGGACTGTGGTTTTGGGGTTTTTTTACTTCTCAAGGAGCCTTAGTCCAACATCTTCCAAATATTTTCAGAAAATGATCACTGATGTGCAGGGGATGTGACATTATCAGTTAACACCACATGGCCAGGTCACTGTGCAGGACACTGTGCTGTCAGCTACATTAAACTAGGGTAAAGTCTCCTTCAAATTTTACCCAGGACCAGTGGAAATGATAATTTCTTCCTGCCCTTATGGTGATGGTGCAATAGACAGTTAGTATGATGTATTTGAGCTTTATAGGTCCTCTTGACTCCAAGTAGTGGAATATAAGGTGAACACTGGGAACTTAGCATCCTGAATATTAAGAGTTTTCATGTATAGGAAAAATAAAGAAATAACACGTCTATGGGAAAGTGTGGCATCTTCACAAGTTGGAAAAGAAAATCAAATAAAACCCTTTACATAAAAGATGTTCCTGGGGAGGATGAGACTATTGACAAATGACTGCCTTTATTTATGACACGAAAAAGAAGAGTTAGTAGGATCTTCTTTGGCATGACTAATGGCTCTGACATTGGCAAAGAAACATAATCATGTCATAGTGGACATGTTGATTTAGATTGCTTCTTTATAAAAAATCTATAGAATTTATACTGTGAAAAGTGCAGCAGGTTTGATAAATGGTTCTCTTTTGTACCTTTCATCTTTAATAATTTAAAACGTGAAATTCTCAGTAAATTAAGTCAGTGATTACTAGACTATGTTCTAGTTGAGTGAATTTAATTAACAGTTGTTATTGCAGTAAAGCAATGTCAGAAGTCTGTGAAACATCATGATAAGGAATTTGCATCAGTTGTCTGTTTCAATCACTCAGCAACAATATAAAAGTGGTTATGTTTTCAAAATCTCAGAAATGCTTAATCCTGCTTTTCAAGAGGTTTTATCTCCAAAGGGGTTTGCTGCTGCTCTGAGCACCTGTACTGAAATGCCTTCAGTCACAAACTTCTGTGGGCAAGGCAGAAATAGTCCATGAACTTTACCCTCCCCATCATTTTCGCAGAAAGCCTCTACATGTCTGTTATTTTAACCATTGCATTGGCAAGTTTCTGACTGAAAGCAGAAATGTGATAATTTATTTTTGAACCATGCAGTTTCCTGAAACATTCCTGGGCGAAGAAGTACCTATTTAATGGTAATTTGGAGGATTGGTTTAGAAAACTTGTCTGTTTGGGCTATATTAAGAAAGTAGGTTTCTTTGCCTGATAAAGGTTTGGTTTCCTCTAGAAAAATTTGAGAAAATTCCAGAATTATATATTTTGAATATTCTGTGGCATTACATGAGTGTGGACAGCTTCACCTCCCATCTCTGGGTAATAAGGGAAAATATTTAAAAAGATAAGGTGAGGTCTTCCATGAGACTAAATTTTCTTGGTCATCTTTGCCTGCTATCTATCTCCATAAATCAAGCAGAACAGTAGAAAATTGTGCAACCATTCTGCTTAAAGAAACTGAGAGAAGCAAATCTTGACCTTTTATTTTCATATATTTCAGTGATTCCAATATCTAATTGAAACACAATAACATGAAATAAATGCTCCAATTACACTGGAGCAGATGATACAGCCCTAGGGGCTGTGGTGTTTGAATGAGCTGGTTTAAGTTTTCAGACAGTGAGATTTCTGTAAAATAGAGTTCGTTTCTCTTAGTTAAGACATAATGCAAGACTTGGCCAAAATCTTCAGACAGGGAGAAAAGAAAATGTATTCCTATCAGTGAAAAAATAAAAGTAGTGGCATAGAGCTATCTTTTACCTATGTCAAATAATATTTGCTCTGGGATATGCCATAACAGAAAGCTGGATACTGCCAGCTTTCAAATTGTGGAGATGACCTCCTTTCTGAGTGCCAGGACTCTGCTCAAATGTTCCAGGCAGTCTTGGCATCTCAACACCCTGGAGAGGTAACACAGCCTCAGGCTTTCCCTGAAACTTCTCTCAAATCAGCCTTCAGACCGAGTATGCAGCATTAAACTGCCAGATTAAGTAACTTACTGTGACTTCTCCCAAGTTCCAGTGGCACCACACGAATGATCTTCTCAAATTTCAGGTGATTGCAGAAGAAGAAAAAAAACTATAACAAAAAAAAAAAAAAAAAAGGGAAAAAAAAAACAAAAAAAACCACCCTCAAAACCAAAGAAAAACAAGCCTCAAAATCAGCCAAAGCTTTCTGGGTAGTTGATGAAATGTTACAACCACATACCTATTATTTTGAAGTCATTTTCAGCACAAGGAAAAAAGGGAGCTAGAAGGAGTTCCAGCAAGCTGTAGTAAAAGAAAATGTTTATTTGCAGAGATGCATCTTCATATACCTTATTCTATATGCTTATGGGGATGTATTTTGTCGTCGTGCTTATATATCTTCCTTCCAAAATAGGTCCTTATCAGTTAGTGTGGTTAAAGAACAGCCTGGGATGGGTGATTCTGCCTCAGGGTGCATCAGGCAGACCCCAAGCTCTGCCAGGAAGGCAGTGCAGCCGTAGGAGCTGGGCAGTGTGGGCTGGTGGATACTGCAGGAACTTGTAGTGTGTCAGGGTGGGACTGGCCTTTGTGGGGTACCCAGCAGGGGAGGGAGAGTGAAGGAGCCTTTTCTCCATTTGTTTTGTGAAAGCCTTTGTACTAGTGAGGGTGGTGTTGCTTCACTGCCACTGTCTCACTTCACTGTGATGGAACATTGCTGAGTTTGTGCTCCAGTGTCACCTGTGTTCAATACACACAATTTATGCTAAAAGGAAGCAAGGCTACAGTTAGATATATGAGTGCATGGAGATGGCTAGATGACTCATGAGTGAGTTTTTCTGCTTTACATCCAGAAGAGCTTTTTGAGTAGCTGCATAAACCTGTTGTGATTACAGCTCGGTTCATGGCAACTTTTGTTACAGTTCTTCTAACTTTCCATAATACAACCTAAAATTTCAAAATTATAAAGATTGCACCTTTAAATGCTTAAGGCCACTGATCTCATCTTTTGAGGAAGAGAGCTGTTTGCTGAAAACGCAGGTTGGAGGGCAATAAGTCATGCAGGAGACAGGAAATTCTTGGTGCTAGGAATAAAACTGAGGGTCTCATTTAGAATCAGTAGCAATAGGGGTGTGCTTTCACCTGCGGGAAGATTAGATCCTTTAAATCAACTTCCATTCTTTAGGGGTTTTTACATGTTTGCTAAGAAGCAGAATTCATTCTAGCCCATGTGAAAACCCTTCCCGTTGTTTTGATGTAAAGCCTTTTGGAGCTTATAAATCAAAAATAACTTTGCTGTTTCACTTCATAGCTCCCACTTTCACAGTTCCATGTATTCAGTATGTCATTCAAGGTGGATAGAGTTTCATCAATCTTCAAAATGTGCAATGGGATAAAATCCCAATGTTTGATTTTTCACTGTGCTCAAAACATCAGTAAAAAAAGAAGACAAGCAAGCCCAAAAACCAGATGGTTATTGGAGAATATAAAGAAAGACTTTTACTCATATCCAAAAAAGCAAAATTTTAACTAATAACAGAGTGTGAATCGCTCCCACAGTTAATCTCAACTCAGGGTTTTAAGAAAACCCTTTGGTTTATTAAAAAAAAAAAAAAGACAAAGAGAAAACTAGTGCCAAATAACAAAGTATTTGCTGTGAAACTTCTTGTATCTCCTTTTGGAAAGAAGATGTTTGAATTTTATTTTCTTTTGTTTACTATAACAAAATCTTTTTAATCATTTAAATACCCATCACAATTTAGAGACAGAGGTTCTGATCAATGATAGAACAAAATTTTGAGTTAAATACTGAATTTAAAGCTGTGAAAAAATTGACTAAACAGGACACTGATCTATGTCACAAAACATCCTTTCATGTTTCCAGAGAAATAGGCATTTCATTGTCTTTGCAACTGGAAATATATTATGTCTTTCAGAGCCTGTTTCTTAGTGAAGTGGTTCACTTTTGATAATAAAAGAAGTGTCTAATTATATTTAGATATGTTATCAAAATGTTCTGTGGCTGTTACCAGCTACCACACTATTCAACCTTCTGTGTAACTTAGAGCTCATTTTATCCTTCATTATGTGACATAGTAGTATTCATTTTGCCATTATGCTCACACTTTATATACATACTGTGTATAAAGTAGTGTAATTTACTGCTAGCAAATAACTGTTGTCTGTAGAGCTTTAATCTTACACATAAAACCAGTGTTAGTAATTTAGTCTTTCTACAAGTACCTTCTTACTCAATTCTTAATATCCCTTTAACTATGATGTCAGGAAATGTATAATGGATTTTTTTAGGAAAAAATCCAACCATCAATAGTAAAAATAAATAAGCAATCTCCCTGAAGTTATAATAAGACCTATACTATGGAGAAGAAGCAAAGCGAAAAGGTTGCTACGAGCTTTTCAAAAGGCACATGGTTTTAAAATTCCATATGTTAGCCAGAGAAAAGTAAGAGAAAAAAATGTAATTAAGAAAAAGACAGGATAAAAGAGACTGCACTTGCAAGAGACAGAAATTTATTCTCATCTGTTTTAGGACCAGTGGCTGATGTGATAACTTGCACAACTTCTGTATCTCATGATTTCATCCCATGACCATGGTTTATACTGCTCTTGAGTAATTACCATGGGCTGGTAGCACACTTGCATTCAGCTGAGGAAAAAAAAGTGCAAAATTTGCCCTGTTTCAGGCATATCTAAGAAAATAGTTTCTAGATTTTTTTTTAATTTATAAGTTCTTCCAGGCTCTGTCTCAAGCTCCAGAGATTTGAAAAAAAAAGGACTTTTAAAAAAGCTTCTGTGAAATATTTTCATAACATACTGTTATATCTGTGTCATGGTTTTTGTCCTAAAGGTCCATTCTGGACTCCTGTTTGGGGTCTCCTTGTTTGTTTAGTAGAAAGAAAATAAGCAGTTAATCAAAACAGTTAATAACCACTTAACCATCATTTATCTTTGCACAAATAAGTGCAATAACTGCACAAAAGGGTGACTGCCAAATCTTGCAGTGGTACAAATGGAAAAAATATGATCTATCCTCCCTTCTCTTTGCACATAGAGTTGCTGATACCAGTTATTAAAGTTAGAAAATTCATTTTTTCTTTGGAAGGAAGCCACAGAACAAAGTGATTGTACTGTCTCTATAAAGTTCTGCAACTATTTATAGTATTAATTTAGCTTCTCTATTTATTTCTACCAAAAGTATAATCTCATAAATGACTATACTATTTA
>JAYDZK010000202.1:31819397-31839144 GCA_034509185.1 Euphonia xanthogaster | reverse complement strand
CGATCTACCCAAAAATATTAATGTACTATATAATTAGAATTTGTATTATTTAGGAACTGTCCAAAAACGTATTTACACTCTTTGTCATACACTCCATCATCAGTAATTATTATTTTATTCACACAGTCAAGATTTCAGATCCAATGCAGCAACAGTTGGTGGTAAAATCCATTTTCCTTATTAATCTTCATGACAGCAAACATTCTCATTAGGGCATGATAACATCCATTTGCTTTCTTACTCACACACAAACATTAAAAATTATGGCAACAAGTGAGATCTCATTACAAGGATCAGAGCAAGTTTAAAACAGAGATTAATATCAACTAAAAATTCCCCTACCAAACCAAAAACCTTCCCTCAAACTCCACAAGCTAAGCATGAACAGATTTCAGTTGTGAAGGGATGGAAAGGAGGAAGTACTGAGCAGTGTTCTGCTGCTACAATTTTTTGATGCTAGAGGACTAGAATGGGTATAAAATGAGTTCTTTAAGCACTCAGCTCTGCTTTTGAGTCATAGGAGCAAGCATACAGATAGAAATCCCAGCTGCTACCTGCTCCAGGACTGCTTTGTTTCAGCAGCAGAGTTTTGGATTACTTGCTTCCAGATTTTACTTTTTTAATTTGATATTAGTATATCAAAGAAATTCAACCTGGATGGTTTGGGGTTTTATTAACTTACTTGCTGTGAAGTACTTTATTAATGTATTTTTGATAATGCATTTCATATGCATAGGTTATGTGTGTAAAATTTATGAAAAAGATATTATTCTGTAGGGAAAAAAACACTTGCATTTAATGTACTCTGAAACTTGTGTGATGAGGAATTAGTATTATAGCATTGCTGCCATTCATAGCTGGTTTTAGTTTGAATTCATTTTTAGTTTTGTAAAATCAATTGAATATTTTTCCAGCTGGAGATAAATACTTCCTGAAAGTTAAAAAAAAAAACGTAGAAGTCTATGGTACAGATAAATAACCTTTATCATTGTTCTATTTTCAATAAACTGCTTCTGTTGCAATAACATCAGTTTGGCTTGTTTGAAAGATAAAAAATAAAAAAGGTAAAGCTAAAACCAACTTACAATAACTGTCAGCAAATAAATATTTTCTTGGTTTTCTGTCTTACTTTTGGAAAAAAAAAAATAAAAAGAAAAAGCCCAACCCCAACAAGAACAAACCCTAACCAAACTCCACACAAAACATTGTATCAGCACACTTTTCTAAAGTTTAAGGTCAGAAGATACTATTGGATTGTCAAGTCTGTGTTTGTGTATCAGAAACCAGTGTCTGTTTTCCTGTAGTGTCAAATATCTTATGAATATTTAAACAGAAACACAGGATCATACAGCTTTCTGTAAATTACTCTTTGCCTCATAATTTCCATAAGGCTGCCCAAGACTTCAAAGGATGACTTATCCAATACTTTTCTACTAAATTGCTCTAATCATGAGCCAACTTTGATTTCAGTGCTCTCACTGAGCTAGAATTTTGAACTTAATTCAATTTCTTCATTTTGGGCAATTTTTTACATAAGAGGAAAAATACCCTTGAGTTTGAAAATTAGCCTTCCCCTCAGAGACAATCAGGGTTCAATTTGAGACTTAAAAGTCCCGCATGTCAGTATTTATGATGGTTGCCACTTTTTCAGAAGTTTTCCTGATCACTTGGGAATAAGATGTTGCCAGTGAAGTTTAGCAGGGGTAACTGTGGTAAAGAACATGTTAGTGATATCATGACACAGGTAAATATTTATTCCCCTACTTGAAAATCTATTTAAAGTTACCTACTTGCAAGCAGGCAGCTGGTTAAGCTTGAAATTAATCTGGAAGCTGTCATAAATGAGTGCAATGTGAAGGGGAGAGTACTGTGCTTTCCACTCAAAAGTGGGCATCCTTAAAAGATGATGCAACACTTAGTCTTGTTACTAATACATTGAAATTATATCCTTCTGAAACTACTTCTCCCAAGGGAAAGCTCCTGCTGCCACCACAGCTCTGAGATGTGTGCCTTGCCCAGAGCTTGTAGCACTCTAACACAGCTTGCTCTGGGCATGGGCTTTGGTCATCTTGGAGAGCCAAAGGTGTCATCTTTTCTGCTTGTATGGATCAGCATGGCCCATATCCATCACTTCCTGGCTACACTGGTACATAACAACTTTATCAGTGACAGTGCTGAGTGGTAGCTCCTGCCTACTTTACTCTATCCAGAAAGTTAGGTAATCTTTGTCCTGCTAATCATCTGACTGCCTTCGGTGTTGGCAGTCCTCACCAACCAGCACTGAGCCTCTGACCTATTATTCCTTTACTGATATTTTTGAACTAAAAAAATAAAAAAAAAAAAAGCTTTTAATATTTATTAAGACAGGATCACTATTCTATCTGAAAAACACTGACATTTTGGAGTCAGTAGCCACACAGCATGCAGGTGTAATTTTTCAGGAGAATATGGCTTTTTTGAGAATTAGGATTCTAAGGGTCTCCCTTTACACAGACTAAACTGTGGCAGGAAAGGAGTTGTATAAATTATCAATGGATTTCAAAGGTAAATGGGTGGTCCCTTGTAAACTTTCTTTAACAACATAGGCTTATAACCCCACTTCAGACAGAATCCTGGAGACTTAAATTAGGATTCTAAGGGTCTCCCTTTACACAGACTAAACTGTCTGGTATGAGCCAAAGCAGATATGTGCCACAAAAGTGAGCTGGAGAAAATGTGCCCTCTGTCAGAAAGGGATAAACAGATTATATGCTTAGAGAAATTAGAAGTCAGAAGTGAGAGACCCTTCCACTCAACCCAATTTTAGAGAGCAGCCTGAGTGCCACAAAGGAATATCAAGCATAGTGATGTGCAGCATAACCCAGGCCTTGGAAGTTACTCCTTGGCCAGGTGGCATTGCAAATATCAGAACTCATGCTATATAATTTTAAGAAACCAAATCAAAAGTAGAATTCAGTAATGTCTGCTTTGCCAGGATACATAAATATATATGATTTTGCTATATGTAATCTTTAATATAGGCCAAAATACTGCCCTTGAAATGTTTTAAAAATAAGTAAATTTTAATTTTTTTTGAAAGATAAAAATAGTCAAGGGAAAACTACATTTGATTTCTGTAAGAACAGTATTTCACCAACAAATAGAGCTTTTAGTATGCTGGAGCCCAATATGATATGTGATAGAATCAGCCATCTACAAAAATCTTTTTTTTGTGTGGAAAATTAAAAATGTAAGTAAAATTTTTCCAAAAATATATTAATATTTCATTACTTAAAATATATTTTTTTTTACACATAATCTTGCTCTAAGGTGTAAAAAAACCACCGAAACAAATACCAGCTCACCTTCCCCTAACAAGCATCTAATATCAAGTAAGAGCTTTGTGGTTCCTTATTCTGGAGTAATTTGGTTCTTTTGGGTTTTTTTGTTTTTTTGTTTTTTTTTTTTTTTTTTTTGATAGTAAAAGCCTAAACAAAATTTTTCATTGGGAACACATGTAATTCTAGTTGCTCAACTGGGGCTCAGAATCAAGCACTTTTTATATTAATTAATTAATAAAAGGGACATAACACTGCCTAGAGCAAAAGATTTTTTTGTAAAATGTAGAAATAACATCCTAAGATTACAGACATCTATTTAAAATAATATCTCTTAAAGAGGCAGGAAAGGAGTTGTATAACTTTTCAATGGATTTCAAAGGTAAATGGGTGGTCCTTTGTAAACCTTCTCTAACAACATAGGCTTATAACCCCACTTCAGAAAGAATCCTGGAGAGACTTAAATTTAGAAAAATTTAAAAGATAACTGAATCTATTTTTTTTTTATTTTTTTTTACTATATGTACTTTTAAATGAACATTTTGTTTCAGGAAATTATGTTGAAGCATTCCTTTTCTTTTTTTTTTTTTTTCAATAATGGATGCCTTCTATGGATCATTACAATGAAGCTGTAAGTGGTGTTGTTGTTAAGTTCAGCCTGTGTTCCAATGCTTGCTATGGATGGAACAAATATTTTCAAAGATTTCTCATTTTCCAGATCATTTAGTTACTTTTTGCAGGGTGCAAACTAATTAGGCTTCTTCATAAAGGTCTCTGTTTCTTAATATACAAAAGCCTTTTTCTGTGCTGTACGTCAGATTGCCTGCTTGTACCTACCCTAGGTACTCTATGAGCTCTTAAAAATCCATTTGGCTACTGAAATAAATCATGAGCTCTGAAACAGTACTTGGAGTTACTGCAAATATAGCATGTACCAACATGTGAAAAATTTTAATATTTTGTATTTTTCATACTTTCTATGATGCACTTCAAAGAATGCACAAACACTTTAAATACTCAAGTATATTGCTTCAATACACCAGAAGTCTTGGACATCTGTGGATCCTTTTGTACCTGATAGGTAGCACCTGTTTTTTGTACCTTTTTTTAGCTGTATATAAAAATATATGATATGAATTATATTCAGAAATACAAAATGACTGTGTACCTCACATTAACATGTGCATCAATAATTTAGGTATAAGTGCACACTTATACCTATACACATTCCCCTTCATCTCCTCTCCACTCCACCCTCCAGTATGTTCCTGTACTTGTGCAACCTAACAGTTTTCTCAGGTTGATTTCTTGTGTACAAATGCTGTGTGCATTTTAGGGTATCAGAGAAACAAATGACTTTAAATGAAGTGAGAAAATAGTCACAGCAACATGACACATCATGGTAGTGCAATTGCAGTTTCCAGTCCCCTTCCAGCTTGCTTAGGGATAGTTCACTTACTTTATAACACTTTCCCTTATGTGCTATAAACTCAGCCTCTGTGTTGCCATCTCAATTTTTTTCAGACCTGGAGAAGAGGAGGTGTCTTTATCCTTGTCTTTCCCTCCACAATATTATTACTGGGGAAAAAAATCTGTATGTTTATGCCGAGAAATATTATGATTATATAGATTACACTCCATTAAGAAGTTCCCATTCTGGAGGTTAGTTTTTTCCTGTGTGCTTGACAATACCAGGTGGAAGGTGCACACTTAATAAAGTGACCATATTCTCTCTATAACTGAGATAAAAATCACAATTTATAGGGGTTTAGTTAAACTATTTAATATTGGTTTATTTCTTATTTATCTATTTATGCACTGTTTTTCACTGTATGGAAATCCAAGTACAAAGGCAAAATTGCCCTGGAACATACAAAGGTGAGATGATACCCCAGGATTTGGTTCAGTCCTCAGCCTGAGGCCTTGGTAGGCTGGCACAGAAAGTGGCACACACCCACTTCATGGAGGAAAGGTTCATCCAGCTGCAGTGTGTCTCTAGGAGCTGTTAAAATTGGCTGTCCCACAAAGGCTATAAACCCCAGGCAAGTATAGAAGTCCAGTGGTACTCTCAGCTCTCCAGAAGATTAGGATTTTTGTGTATTTGGTAATCCTGGACTGCTTTGCTTTATTCCTGATCAAATAAATACTCAAGATGAACTCTGAAAATGGAGACTCTGAGCATCTTTTTTGATTCTGATTTGCCATAAACTTGTTTGAGTTTAATTGCTTGGCTAACAGTGACGTAGTGCACTGGCAGATAGCCTTGTCTCACTTCTTCCAAAGCAGGTATGGCTGTTTATCTGCAGGATGCCCTGGCTGTGCCTGTCCTCAGCTCTTGCTGGGACAGGAAGTGATGTCCTTGCTGCTCCTTGACCTTAGTTTTCAGTAAGAAGAAAAGTTCAAGAAGAAAATGAGGAGGATTCTCCAGGCAGGGTGATGATAAATTCACATAGTGGAGCATATTCCAGTTTTTTACCAGGAGACCGTAATGAAAACTAAAAGAAACTTTATTGTGAAATTTATTAGACATACTGGGCATATTTTCTGGTAAGCAAGCTGAAAATATATTTTTTAAAATCCCCCCAGAATAAGTTCTTTTTCAGAATTCTTAATGATTAGATATAAGTATGTAGGTTGTCAATAAAGAACTCCTGCAATGTTTTTTCCTCCTGACGTGTAGAATCTTTGTTGTTTTGATCAGTGATATAAATAATGAAGCATGGTTTCTGTTCCCTGGATAGCTGAACATATCTTAGGAAACAAATAATGTCTCAGGTGTTAATCACTAAAAGGTGAGATTCATTCATCATAAGTATTCTGCAAAATTAATTTAAAATATGCTTTTCTTATTAAATCTCCTCTCCTTTAGTAGGGTCAGTCCTTGAAATGTCCTCTATATAAAAAACCAAAAACCTTTAAACCAAATTGAACACTGTGCTATTAAAATTATAAAAAAATCTTTTTTAAGAAACTGAACTTTTAGTGTTAAGACTCAATTATCTATTTTCCCAAGCAAAAATTACACATAGAGATCTTTGGTACTTTTCCATGTGGTCAACTTGACTTATTCTATTATCAGTTTTGGGCAGGAAAAATATCGAAGTGTGGTAAATAACTTTAGAACATATTTGCTAAATAATGATTTTTTTACATATTATCAAAAACTTGACCTGATTGCACATTATGGGCTACATTTTATATTTTTATTTAAATAGAAGTGTTCTTAAATATGAAGTTAACAGGCTAGGAAATGGTAGCAGACATCTTAAGTATTTCAGAATTCTTTTCTTTGTTGTAAAATGACAGTTTCTAAAATGTAGTAATTTAAATGTGTATGTTTTAAGGGTGACTTTTTTTATGAAGGCTTTATTATAAGAGAGAGAATCAAAAAGCAGTGGACTCTGTTCAGTTTTGTCATGGATTTTTGAGAAAAGGTTATCTATGTGTTTCCCTAATTTTATTGATGACAGGATTTATATGAAATACAAATAATGTAAAAAAATACAGCTGAAGTAAAGAAGATCATAAAACACGAAAGTTAAATAGTTACAGTACAACTGGTATTGTCTAGTAGAATTGAAAGCCTAATGACTTTAAATATATCCTTTATATCTGTGGATAATGTTATGGAACTAAGAGATCACCTGTAGAAGAAACTATAGGAAGGGAAAAGAGCCACTCAGTGAATTGGATCTAATATCTATTTGAGAGTTGATTAGACAAGTTACAGAGTGGTGGTTGCAAATCAGATTGCTGTGGTTAACACACAGCCTTAAAAGGAAGTGTTATTTGTATGAGGGCAATTTTATGGTTCCCTTGGGCACTGGAAAAAGCAGCTGTGCATGTCATGCCCAATATTCACAGATTGGGGTAGGGCACTGAACAGATAAGAGTGGAGAAGGATCGTTTGTATTTAATTCTTTTACTTACCACAGGCTAAAGCAACTAAACAAACAAAACTGCAGGAAAAAAAAAAACAAACAAAACCAAAAAGCTCCCCAAACACCCCCCACAAACACGTTTCTGCAGCCTCCTCACCCTGTGATGACAAAATTAATTAAAAAAAAAAAAAGAGCAGATCCAAATTTTTTAGATAGTAATGGTTATTTAGGAAAGACAAAAAAATGAGCATTTGCTGTGACTTAGGAGTCATCTGAGTACATTTTGTACTTGGAATGCACTTACCTGGCATAAGCTGTACCACTGAGGTGTTACTAGCTTTTACAGTTTGTTTCTTTCTTCATTCTCAGATTTAATTTATTTGACAGAAAATGAAATTCGCTTCTGTGGAGCAGATACAAAATTTACAAAGACAAATCTTGGCGATGTTAGAACAGGTTGCAATTTTGAATGTGAATTTTTTTCTCCCTTTTTATCCACATAGAGACAAGAACAAAAAGAAAATTTGTAACTAAGATAAGGTAGAAGTTGCACCCCTATGTTTTTTGTGTTTGTCTTTCATGTGGAAGCAAAGTGGCATGTAGAGTTCTTCCATCTTTGGAGTGTCTTGCAAGGTGGTGGTTCTGGAACCTCCCCATAGAGCCTTTGACTTCAGAAACTGTGCAGCTAGGGGAATTCAGCTGTCCCATGTAAGATGGAAAGAATCTGAGGATTTAAGGAAATACCATGCCTAGAAGCAAACAGCCTGGACACCTTGAGATCTTTTCTCAGTCTGGACATGTCCTCTTTTTTCTATTCCATAAAAATGAGGGCACTGAAAACGACAGGTCTTCAAACCAGAATCTTGGCTTGACAGATCGTTCCCTGTCTGCTAATGCAGAGCTAGAGCCCACACGGCTCAGCTCTGCTGCAGGATGCTGCTCTTGCCTTTACTTCCCCAAATTTATTCAACAGCAGGGGACTGACACCTGCTGATCCAGAGAGCTCACCTCAGTTAATCTGCATGTAGTGAGGTTCAACATAATGAAATAGTGCACTTAATTTCATTTGAAACTCATGCCAGTGTTGCAGCCAGATTTAAAACATTTTTGTTGGTTTGTAAATACACACAGCTGAATTGTTCAAAGCCCTGCTCCTCTGAAGATTCATGTTTGTGCACAACCTCAGACAATTTGTAGTCTTCCCGAAATCGATGGGACTGCTGACTTTCATCCTGGCTCCTCTGAAAACAATTTCAAATTTCCCACTGACTTCAGTAAGGCCAGGCTGTTCTTAAAATATTTTAAGTACTGCATGCTGGGTAATAATACAAAGGGATGCAAGCCTTGTGAAACTAGATGGGCTTTTTATTGTGAAAGAGTGTTTTAGTTTGGTTTCATTTTCTTGAGATATGGTGATATTGTATAGCGTTCAAATAAACATACAGAGAGGAAGGCTGTGGTCCAACTTCCATATTTTTGATTTTTTAACCTGTACTGCACCTTGACTGTTATTTCCTTTTAACACTTTAGCTCTTCATCTTTTGTATAGGGGTTTGTTTTCTTGTGTCCTTCTAGTAAAAGAAGTGTTCCTCACAAAGGAATATTGCTCTGACACTACATTATGGACAAAATGATAATTCAGATTCCTCCATACACGGTCCCCCTTCTGGTTTATACCACTGTTAATACTATTTATTCTCATTTTATATATTCTTCTTCAAGCCAGCCTTGGAGATCAGACTTTGTCCAGCCTTTTCTAGATTTGAGTTACACCTCATTTGTTGAGGTGCCCTTTTTGCTTAATCTCTGAAGCATTACATCTGTGCTACAAATGTTACATATCCCCTCTGAAATATGCCTTTTACAGTCTGGACTGGGGACCTGATGTCATGTTTAAAATTCCTGAGATAAATAAAATTATACTTCCAACCTAGCTTACAAGTATGCTTTCCAGTAATAAGATTTATTTTTAAGAGCCTGTGGCAAGTCACCTTATTCAGTGATTTATTTGGTATCTTCAAGTCCTGTCAGACAAACATCTTTACTGTAATGTGCTGATCATTTATTCTTTGCACATAAATATACTGTAAAGTATGTTCTGTTTGAACCATCCTCTGGTACTCTTGCCCACCTTATCAGCCTCAGCTTATCACGTGGAAATTATTTCAGACTGTTGAACAACTAAGAAGTTTTGTGATGAAATGGCTTGCAATATAACTCCTATTATAATTTTGGTCTGAAGGTGAAAGCTAGATTTTTCACTTCCAAAATCTGTGTATCAAGTTGTACATATTTACCTGATCATTATTACTACCTATCTCTGTCCTGTCTCTAGTAATCACTACAAAGATATGTTGGCTATGCACTAGCATTTATTCTCATGCTGCTTTATAAAATGGCTGCATGGGCAGCACATTATTTTAGTGTTCAGGGATGGAAGTTCTATTTATGGTTTTCTTCATCAAACACTTCACAAGAGCCCACAAGCTTCTGTATGTACCTACTTCAAAAAGATAGTTGATCATGCCCATAAATAATTTCTTTCATGCTTTAATCAGAATAATTTGATTCTTCTCCCATCTGCTCTCCTGCAAAACCTAAGTAACAACTTGTTAGTAATTTTATGAGTACAAATTTACTTTAGAGTTGTCACACTAGATTGCACATGCACTCGAAGCAGTCTCAGGTGATATAATGATGCAGACACTCTGTTGGGAGAGAGAATTCTGCATTTGATTCCCCAATGAATTCCACATTGGAAAATGTTTCTAGCTCAAACTAGCTTCCTACATATTTAGTTTCTTAAAGTATATCTTGATAAATATTAAACTATGTCCTTGGGGATTTATCTCCCTGCTCTTTCACTTGGTGATATTGTGCTCAAAAGCCACAACACTCATTCTATGCTTCTTAGAAGGGCAGGATTCTGTGTTAACTAAATTTCAACTACTCCTTGTTTTATGGTATTCTTGATTATAGTAGGCATTTATAAATAGACATTGAAATTAACCACCTGCCTGATATTCACAATATAGATAGAACGTTGTCTACTTGCATAGATGAAATAAGGCAGTCAAACACATAGCAGCTCCTGTCATTTCTCTGCAGTGCAAAGCTTTGTCTATTTACAAACCACACAATAAAGTTTGGAGCTTTGATTTGAATTTAGTTATCTTCTTTTACTGGAGAAGTTATGGAATCAGAACATAACTTTTCTCTTATCATTTTATTGGTGGCTGTGGGACATTCCTTTTGCCTTTCTATTTTCTATCCTATATGTGAAAATACCACAAGTCCTGTAGTTGATTTGACTTTTTGTCTTTCTTGAGTCCTGGTAAATTTTAGCTTAAATCTGTGAATTCATCTATACCAGTGGATGTCAGAATATCAAACCTGTACCTGAACAGTTACACTTTCCTTGCAAATTAGAGTAATCTTTTGGTGTTAACTCTGAAAACCTGATCTAGTACAACCCTCAGCTCCTGTGTTCCATTAAACAATTTTTAATGTTTCAGTTACTGGGTGTAAGAGTCAATGTTGTTTGACACTTGGCTTCATTTATAAAAGTAAATAAATCATCCTTGTTACCTCTTTAGATTACTTTATTAAAATTTGCAGTTAAGCCTTTTAATCATTATTATAGTTCTTCAAGCAACTTCTACAAAAGGATTTTATGGTTGATTTCTAATTAGTGTTAAACAATATAATAGCTCTCTTCCCCCCCCCCCCACCTTTTTCTTACTTTTTTCCCCCTTCAATCTCACTGACAGCTCTTATTGTTGGATGAAGCTTGATTCTACATCTGTCACAAAATATTTTGTTCTGAAAATTACACAGCCCTGCACACTGCTGTGCTCAGGTTTTCTAGGTTTTTTTTTTCCCTGCTAAACATATGGCAGTAGTTGTAGTCACTGCCCTGATAGAAGATGTTAGGCTACATGAATCTTTCAGTGACTGAAAACATTAAAAGACTGCGTAGAATATTGCATGATTATTTTAACAAAGTCTATGCTCCCAGGAAGGGGTGCTTGAAGTGCAGCTAGCATTCTGACCGTGACAGGTTCCTTTCCAAGTGCCTCTTCTCCATTTGCATTTCTATTGCATTGAAAATGCTCTTGGGCACATGGTGTGATTTTTGGGTTGATCCTGTGCAGGGCCAGGAGCTGTACTTTGATGATCTTTTTGGGTCACTTCTAAGTCAGGATAATATATGATTCTATGATTTCCTGTAGTGGAAAGAAGCTGTAAGGCTTTTGCAGAATTAGATCTTAATCTGAGTTCTTATTTAGGTACAAGTAGCAATATTTAAGAAAAATAAGAGACAAAAAGACAGTGGAAAGAAAATTCTAAACCAAGTACATTAGTTCTAATACTCTCATTTAATGTCCATATAGGTAGTGATCTATAAATATTAGTATAATAAGTATATTAAAATGCTCTTAATAGACACAAACAAGGCTCTTTTAATTATAAACTAACAATTTATCCTTTTAATTTCCCAAATTTTCATGAAGATTTAGGAGTGCTATTGTTTCCTGTTCCTTACAGAATAAGTAATATTATAGGTTCTAAAGGAAAACCTTCCCCAGAATATGTTTCCAGTCCCTATACTGAATTTCACTTTGAGTTTGCAGGATAATGCAATTTCTCAAACAGCACTAAGATCTTTAAATCTTTTAAAGTTGTACATACATGTGATAGGTATACCATTTGATTTCTAACTATGGACTCTGGGGAAATGTGCTGCAGGTTTATTGCCTTCACCTAGTTTCTTTTCTGCCATAAAGTGTTCTGTGGTTGAAATCAAACCAGAATTATTTTAGCAATTCAAAAAATTGTGGTCTTAATTATGAGGTGGCAAACGGCGATGAAGAGTAAAACTAAGTAGCAAAATTATCAATATTTACAAGAAGAATTCACCTTGGCTGCCCTGTTATGTCTCATCCAATGCTATTGAGATCCGGCTTAGATAAACTTTTAAACTTGGGGATGTTTATTGCCCTTCAATAGTGAGGCCTGAAGTTTTGCTGTGCCATTGTTAAGAAGCTCCCTTTTAGACTGAGTTTGTCTGTCTGGAGTTCTGTCTCATGGATTCTGGGTTATGTCTCCCCACTTCTTCAGAGAGGGGTTTTTGAGTCTCTCAGTTTCAAGGTTTTCATCTGTTACACTCAGTTCCTAGGAATGCAGTTCTGGTGGTTCCATTTTTCTTGTTAGGTTTGTTTCCTCTGAGTAACAATAGTGCATTGACAGGGGTGGTAGCTGAGCAATTCTTCCTTAACAGAAACAGAGAATTCAATACTTATCTTGGTAATTTTACTTTGTTAGAATAATTGTAATACATGAATAGTACCATATGTACATGGTTAACACACCATATATAATAAAATGGATAAAACCCACAACCTTTCCAGGCCATTAATTTTCAGCATGGCCTTAGCTCAAAATGCACTAGTTTGAAATTTATTCCGAGGAGCTGATTGTTGCAGATGGCTGTAGTGGGCAGCAATAATGTATCTAGGATTTTTAAAGTGTCTTTCCATGATGACAAACATTAACAAGCAGATTAATTTGTGGCTTAATTGTAAAAGGTTACCCAAATAACATGGCCTTCAGAGCTGTCTTTCCAAGTACAGCTTGCTACAGAACAATTATTTTGGCCAGCACACAGGAAGAACTGGAAGCATCCTCTCATTTGTTATGCTGGGATCAGCCTGTGGTGAGCCTACAACCCTTGCTTAATTAATCCAATTTTGGCTTTAAACTTCTGTCTCTGTTTGGCACAACAAATACAGCTGTGCTGTGAATTTTACTGGAAGCAAACATAACTGTGCTATGCTCTCAGAAGGTTTTCATGCTGAATATTTATTCTTTTGACTCATTTCATAGTTAATATGTGCAGGCACTTGCGACAGGTTGCTACTTGCTGACTGATTGGCACAATTAATTTCTGTGTTCCAGTTGAGCTACAATCCTGAAACACAGTTTGCTCATTCATTATGGGCTATTGCACAGAAATGGGGAAAAAAAATATCTCTCAATTGAAAACTGACCTTTCCATCAGAGACTGTCAGTCCTCTGGCTGAGATTTTTAAATATTCAGGGGCCCTTTTACATGTCAATTAGGTAGCAATTTTGAGAAGCATATCCGTTTCTTCAGGAGGAACAAAGCACAGAACACAATTCAGATTAGTGAATTTGGAGATACAGTTTTTAATACACAGAGAACTCCAGACTGTTCTACTTTTTCAGTATTTTGCCATCTTCTGTGAAGCATTCCACTTCTGTTAAGAAAAAATGAAGAGGAAGAGTAGTTGTCACCCATGACTCTGTTCTGAGAGAAACAGGGGCTCCAGTATAGAATTTGAACAAACCTATGCAAAAGACTGCTGCTTGGGATCTGGGTAAGAAATGTCACCAGGAAATTCTCCAGTCTGGTGTGATTTATTCTCCATTACTGTTTATTCAAGTGGACAGTGATGAAGTCACAATAAGAAGTTTGAGGACGATGAATAGAGACCTCAGGGTCTTTGAATGAATAGTTGGGGCATTAAGAGCACAAGCAGTGTTCTCCTCTATCTTGTCAATTGCAGGCAATACTCAGGCAGAAACAAGAACATCATATAGATTAATACATGGCTCAGAGCTGTATACCAAGCATCCATAATCTAAGGAGAAATGGTCAGGGACCCACTACACCAGTTGGAGGCACATTTGTCTATGGGGCTGAATAGGATCCAATCAAGTGTTTTGAAGGAGCTGGTGAAAGTGCTTGTTGAGTCACTTTCCATCATTTACTAGCAGTCCAGGTTAACTGGGAAGGTCCCAGTTGGGAGGTTAGCCCATCTACAAGAAAGTTTGAAGGAGAATCCAGAGAACTGCAGGTCCGTCAATCGACCTCAGAGCAAAGGAAAGTCATGGAGCAGATAATTGTCTGTACCATAATGTGGCGTGTGCAGAGAATCAGGCCCAACAAGCACGGGTTTATGAAATGCAAGTCCTGCTTGACTGACCTGATCTCCTCCCATGTCAAAGTTATCTCCTTAAAGAGCTGTGCATGCTGGGGTGTAGTCTATCTGGACCTCAGTAAAGCTTTTGGCACTGTCTCCTGTAGCATTCTGGAGAAACTGGCTGTTTACAGCTTGGACAGGTGTACTCTTCCTTAGATAAAATACTGGCTGGATGGCTGGACTGAGGGGTTGTGAATGGAGTTACATCCATTTGGGAGCCAATCGCTGGTGGTGCTTCCCAGGGCTCAGTACTGGGGCCAGCTCTGTTTAATGCCTTTATTGATGGCTTGGATGAGGGGCTCTAGTGCATCCTTAATTCATAAATGATACCAAATTAGGTGGGAGTGTTGATCTGTTGAAGGGCAGGAAGGCTCTACTGAGGAATCTGAACAGGCTGGATCAACAGGCAGAGGATAATTGTATGGAGTTTAACAAGGCCAAGTGCTGATCCAGCCCCTGGGTCACAACAACCCCATGCAGTGCTATAGGGAGAGTGGCTGGAAAACTGGCCAATGGAAGACTTGGGGCTGCCTCTCAGCAGCTGTCTGAACAAGAGCCAGCATGTGCCCAGGTGCCCAAGAAGGCCAGTGTCATCTTGGCACGGATCAGCAATAGTGTGGCCAGCAGGACCAGGGCAGTGATTGTCCCCCTGTACTCAGCACTGGTAAGGCCTCAGTTATGCCATGCTCAGTTTTGGGCCCCTCACTACAAGGACACTGAGGTGCTGGAGCGTGTCCAGAGAAGGGCAATGGAGCGGTGAAGGGTCTGAGGTACAAGTTCTATGAAGAGTAGCTGGGGGAGATGAGGGTGTTTAGCCTGGAGAAAATGAGTGTCAGGGGTGACTTTGTTGTGCTCTACAGCTGCCTGAGAGGAGGTTGTAACCAGGTGGGGGTCAGTCTCTTCCCCCAGGTATCAAGTGCCAGGTCAAGAGAAAATGGCCTCAAGTGGTATTATTGGAGGTTTAGGTTGGATATTAGGAAAAAATTGTTCTCTAAAAGAATGGTCAGGCTTTGGAATAGGCTGCTCTTGGGAGAGGTGGAGTCTATCCTTGGAAGTGTCCAAAATCATGCAGATGTGGCACCTTGGGGTATGGCTTAGTGGTAAACATGGCAGCACTAGGTTAACAGTTGGATATTAGATAATCTAAAATAATCTTAGAGGCCTTTCCAGGCATAACAACTCTATTATTCTATGAATAATTATTACATTTCTTAGGTGCTGTGTCATGGTTCCAAGCAGGGCTTATTTAAGCACAGTGTTGTGCAAATGCATCTCTCTGATTTCTAGGCACAGTGATTAATTTTTCAACCTAGAACATATAATGATTCTCCTGGTACAATCTATGTTGTTTAGAGATTTTACAGAGAAATACAAATGCCAGTTTACAGCTACAGCAGTCATGTTTTTCTGGTGCTCTTTCCATAGACAAAACAGATATGAAACATTGGAAGAATGTAGGGAAAATAGGTTATCACTTGCTATTTTTTCACCGCTCTGAATTCAAGTATCTCTTGTTTCTTAGGAGAGGATGAAAATGGAAGTTGTTTCAAACACAAGAAATTATCAAATAATAATTCATGAATTACTTGATCTGACTTCTCAAACCTTGATAGCATGAACTGTTTCTCTTTTGTGGTCTTTATTAATAACGCCTCTCTGAATTGTGCAGTGTTCTTTAGGACTATGCAGTCCAGTACAAGAATAAAAATCCTATTTAGTGGAGTCTGAAGAGTGCAGGGTGTACCCATAGTTTTATTTACTGTATGAAAGTATGCCTACTGCTGTTTATTACGTGATGGAAACAGCCTCAAAACTGTAACAGCTGCAGAAAAAACAAGTTAGTCACTGAAACTGATTTGATATGTACTGTTATGCTTTACATAGTATAATACTGAGAAGCTTTCCTTCTAATCACTTAGAAGAGTTAATCTCCTTATTACTTAATTTATAAAAACCTTGAATGTTTTAATTCACATTTCTCCTACTAATATAATTAAAGAGAAAATGTAATATAGTGACACAGAACATGTAAAGCTAATGTAAACAGAAAATTATACCCATCATACAAAACCTAGTCAAGATCAAGCAACGCGTTTGGCAGTGTCATTGTTTAAACAAAAAATGTATTTGTAATGTAGCACAAATGAAATCTCTGCATTGCAGCACGACACACTGGGGTATGGGTGAGTGTTGTAGTTCTTATTAGTGGCCATTAGAGATGATAGCGGTATCTCTTTGTTGGTAAGAGTAGCACCTAAAAGAAGGAAGTCACTTTGACTGAGCATGACCTGGTTATAGTAGGGAGAGGGTGTTTTTTCCATCAGTTATTTTTCATAGTAGCTCACAACAGAAGTGTGTCTTGACTATTGCAAAAGTTGTGCATTAGGTGTAATGTTATCAAGGAGAAGAAAGGCTAACAATGAGTTAGAAGAGGATGGAAAACTAAACTTGAGGGGTACTGAAAAGCACGAAATATTGATCTCCATCTCTTGACAGTTCTCTCCAGAGAAAACTGGAAACAAGGAATCATGCAGTGCTAGAAACTATTGTTAAAGTTAGTGGAAGAGGAAAGTGTATAATCTGGGGACTCAACATTCTTCATCTGTTGTGGAAATCATGTGGAGTGAATCTATAAAACAAACCAGTAGCATTGAGGTGCTATTTTTTCTGAAAGATCTTTCTATCTTAGGAAGGATCCACTGCACATGTTTTATAATCAGCAACCGTGATTTTTTCCAGTGTCTGGGAGCAGCAAATATCACAGCTGATAATTATAAGATAATCCACAGGTCTCACACAAGTGCAGGGCATGCTGAAGGCTAATTGATCCTATCCCAATAATGTCACATGATTAGCAGAATTAATTAGAATATTTACAAGAGTATATGGTCATAATAATTAGAAAAATTGACAAGTGTGTTGTGGCAAGGAATAGGTGGGAATTGTTGCTTTTTTAAGTCTCTGCCAGGAATGGGTTGGAATTTACTTTGTGCTGCCTTGCATTTTGTGCTGCCAATCAACTAGAAAGCAGACAGTGGATTGAGAAATCCCTTTCCATGTTGCCAGAGGTTATGCATGGTTCCTGCCCATCTTCTCATTCAGACCACTCATTTAGGGTTACAACTGACATTAAAATGATATTCTGTATTATTGCAGAGTGCCTAAAATTTAATTTTGGAAGTTATGGCAGTGTTAATTTATTAAACTTCCTTTCACCTTAAAGGATCAATCTCAGGTCATCCCAGATCCTAACAGAAGTGCACATTGAGTAATTTTTTAGTAGCTTTTTACGGAGTAGTGATGGTATGTCCCTCTTCCTTGCAAGCATGTTTCATTCTGTAAGTTGAGTAGCAGCACCAAAAATGATTCAACCTTGGAGTAACAGCCAAGTGGGCAAATATTTCCTCCATCCCTTTAGATAAGTGTAGCTACAAGTACTCTTATACTGACTTCAGAAATAAATTTTCATGGTACAAAATAATAATTTAAGGAATTATTTAATGTATTATTCATATCCTTCACTCACTACAACTACATCCCTTTTTCTCGTGACTGCAGGGGATACAGCACATTGTATAAAAAGACTAAGGCAGGCTGTGGTGTTCAATTGCCAAACTTTTCTGTAGGTTTCCTTGCAGTCCCATTCTCTGAATTTTTTCTCATTTTTGCGAAAGATGGTTGAACTTTTTTTCTGCCTAGTGCTCATTAGTGCAGATAATATTTGTACTTGCTAAAAATATGTCATCTCATTTCCTGGGTTCTTTTATCTCTGAATTTTCATTTATCGTGTTCCCATTTTTTAAAAAAATTACATGTATTAATTTTCGGCCTACTCCCTTGACTTTTTAAAATATATCTCTGCTTTTCTCTGTCCATTTTTTCCCTGATTTCTTTCTCCATTTCTATTTAGCAGTGTTATTTTCCTGCATAGAATATCTTGCTGTAAAGACCAAAAAATATCTTCAAAATTCTTATGACATCTTTTTGAAATATGTTTAGAAACAGCAATTTTTATACTGTTTTGGATTATGCACATATGCTGACTAAGCATGTAACTTATCCAAATCAATGTGATGAGCCACATTTCTGAAGGTTAGTAGGAGATTTTTTAAATTTGGACTAACCAAAAGCATGAATGAAATGCAAAATTTGCAACTAGTTAGATAGCAACTGCCCCCAAAAGAGAAATAGTTTTTAAAAAATTCTTAACAAGCTTTTTTTATAGAAAAAGAAGAAATGCAAAAACTGTCAGCCTCTGGTGATCTAAGCAAAGTGTCTTCGTAGCCACTAAATCAAAGTCATCACCAGGAAGAGGGTTCTTTGAAAATACTTACTGTATTCTAAAAAAGGGCATCTCACTCCTTGCCTTTTGATTGGTTGCTTTTGATGTGACTTGGAATTTTGTGTGATCCCACTTATGGCTGGAATCTAATCAAAGACTTCTCTCAGGAACAAAAGCCATTTTGCAATTCTGTGGTAATAGAACTACAAGTGCTGAAGTTAAGAAAAAAAATCAACCGACCAAAACAACCTCAAAGCTCCCACCAAAAATAGTTCTAAATATTTATTGGAATTCTTTCACACAGCTGTTAAGAATAAATTCATTCAGTTCAGAACTTTTAGAACAATAAAACTGTGCTGATTTATAGTAAAGGTGGAGTGTTCACATATAGTGTATAGCACATGAAGTTGAGCATTTTTATTGGACATTTACAATTATTTGGCACTGTAATGCCTCTACAAATGGCACTTTGGCTTACATAACATTTTTATGTAAATTGAAGAATTAACATTATCTTTTTTAATTTTGTGGCTAATTTTATTGATTATAGAAAAGTGGTTAGTCACTTGTTCTTTATTTACTGTGCCATATTGGGCTACCACTAATAATTTTTTGGATAGTCTTTGTTTTAACTTTTTCAGGCTAATGATTTTAAAAAAATGTTGTGCTGACTTTTGTTTTCAAAGGCAGTGCTGTGTAGTCCAGTGCTAATGTCAGGTATAGCTCAGATGAACAAAACTGACATTGCAGAGGCCAAGGTAATCTTTTTTGCAAACAGTATTATGTGCTTGGTAGGGATATTTTTAATTATAGTAAATAGACTACCTGGCAATATTTTGAGGTTTTAGACATAGTAGATTTTTGCTACCTTGGAGGCTTTATTTTTTTTTTATTTTTATTGTGGGAGCAGGGGGAGACAGGCATATTTTTTTCCTCTTTCTCTGGTTTATATGATAATTTTTGGTGTTAAATAGGCAATAAAAGAATTAAATACAAATTAAATATGCACTAACTGAAGCAAAACAGTGAGCAGTAGCAACAAATTGACCTAAGGCTGGATAGCTTCCTTTATTTATTAAACATTGTGGTCTCTGTTGTGGCTTTTCCATCTTTTTAATTGAAAAAAAAAAAAAAAAAGGAGAGAGAGAGAGAGAGAAATAGAATTTATAAAAGGACATATTTTGATAATATTTTATAAAATGATGTGGGTAGTTGTGCGCTGTATATGATATTGCTGAATGCTGTAGGTGCCACTCAAAG
>JAYDZK010000202.1:31800996-31819297 GCA_034509185.1 Euphonia xanthogaster | reverse complement strand
TGTAGGTGCCACTCAAAGGGTAAATTTCTGTCGTCCACAAACAATGCTCTAGTAAATGAACCTCTTAGACATTTCCCTGTAAGGCTTATATGAGTTTGCTTGCATAAACCAAATTTAATTTAAATAATTGAATAACATAGGATTGAAACAGGGCTAACAGGGGCATGTTTCTTTTGTTTTCAAGAGAAAGAATTGAATCCTTTGCATGATTAAGACACAGAGTTCACAGCTGAGATCAAGCTCTGAATTTCAATCATAGCTACATTGTCTAGCCTAACTATATTCTTATTTGATTTATACACCTGCAGTTCTGCAAAAAGTAATTAAAAAATTAACAATGACCACCATCTATGGCTAGGTCCAAATATGGCTCCTAATACCTCTTCACTTAAAAAAAGACTATTTGAAAGGCTGTTAGAAGTAGGGCATCAAAATCCAGTATTTGGAAGCTGTTCCTTCTCTGGATTTCTTAAAAAATATTTTCTTATCTTGCTTTTTCAGAACAATACAAGGAGAGTTCTGCCCACCTTTCAGAAAGATTGACTTCAGTTCATTTTTCTGGATGGTACAGGATATTTGCCTCTGAGAGTTGACAGTGTTTCTTGTTAACTTGATATTAGTTACATTTTGAAGAGAAAAAACACTAGGCTAAAAATTGAGTTGTGTATTTAGGAGATGCATTTATCATTAAATAGGAGATGCATTTATCATTAAATTAAGAGGTAGCAGTATCAGAATTTCATTGTAAAAGGACTTTAGGAAATTCTGCAAAATGGCTGATCAATAGCCTAGATAGCTTTCTATGAATGTGCATCAAAGCTTTTTCTGATTTTCAATTTCTTAGTTACTTAAAACTATAGCAGCTGGAAAAAAGAATAAAGAGTAGAGTATGAAATTACATTGACATAGTAAACCTAAAAAGAATGCATTTAATAAAAACAGAAGTAACAAAAGGAATGGAAAAAGGAACAACATGAGTGAAATATTGGAAAATTGAAACTTTTCAAAAAGCTTTTTGATGATCCAGATAGGTTATATCAATTAATCTATGTTTGTTAACACCTTCAAAGTAATCTGATAGGCAGTAGTCCTCCCAAAAATCTATAAAAGCCATCTGGAGCTTCAGCAAATGTTTCATATTTATCTATCATCTATTAATTCTAGAATAGTAATATTTTCCTGATGGCTATCCAGTTTGGTATTGTGTATTTCCCTAAATCTTTGCGTGAGTCCTTTCTCAAGTGTTTTATCTCTTCCATTCTGTTTTTTATTCCTCTTGACACAGAGTCTTATCAGAGAAGTAGTTTATATGGTGCAGTTAGTAACTCAGCAACTTCATACTAGACTTCCTTCACTCTTGAACAAATTGCCTGGTCCTGACAATTGTTACTGTTCAATTTATTAATTTGTACTAAAACCCCTTCTATTGATGCTTTTTGTAAAAAAATAGTTTCTCTGTCTCATGCCTGGTAAAGAAGGGAACCTTCCTGACCTTCTCCATAGTGAACAGTGATGAAAGGATTCCCTTGTGATTTCTGCAGTGGTCTTCCCTTTCTTTAGTGTGCCTTTTGTCCTTTGATAATCTGCTGGCCCCACTGACTCTACAGTCATCCTATTTCTGTGCTTGAAAACATTTTATTTTACGCCTTCTTCAAGTTTCATCTCAAAGTATCACCTGCTTTATTATAGTTTTACATTTAGTTTGCTAGATCTGTTTTATTTTTATCTATTATTAAATTGAACAACAATTTTTATCCTTTTTGACCATTTCTTTAATGTGCTGGATTTTAAAATTACTTTGGTTATTATTTTATTGTGGAAAAATCTTTATTCAAAGATTCCAGTGTGTCATCATCACCATTTAACTGTCACCCCAAGAGATACCTGAAAGTTTTATAATGTCACCCTCAAAATCTGTGAAATGGAAATTTGGAGAAACGTAACAACCAAGAATCTGTGAGAGATGTGCATGAATCAGCAATCCCATATCTTAATATGGGTCACTGAGATGTACACACTTAGAGCTTCTATATTTTTGCCAAATTTTAAAAATAGATGGGTACTGAACAGAGCTATTTCTGGATTGTACTTCCAGGTAGTTTTTATCATGCCTGATTTTTTCTTTTATTTCAATTTATCTCAGTTCTTAGCACAATTTTTATCTTTATAATGAGCCATACCCTTAAGTTCTTGTCCAGATATGGCTCCTTGGACCTATTATTTTTGTATTATGAAGTCTGACACAACTTTTTTCATCTAGTATATGTCTGGAATACTTAATTTCAGTGGCATTCTAAAATCCAAGTCTTCTCAGTATATATACTGTTAAGCACATTACTAAAGATTTAGATAGGGATAGAAATTATGAGCAGTGTAACTTCCCAATGTATTTTGGGGGCATTCTTCTTGAAACACTTTTTTTTTGTGCTATTTTCTGTGGGCACATTTACATTGTTTTATTCTATATTTGTTTGCAGATGGTATTCTGTAAAATATCTAGTTATCTTTCTAATGTAAATGATGTTTGTAAAAGTAAAGAATTTAGCAGTATAAAAATGAAAAACATCATAGTAACTGAAGGTGACAGGGTTTTAACATAAGTCTATCTTGTTGACACATAAATGAGCATGATTCTCTCATTTAATTTTCATTATGTAGCTAAGTTAAATTGATTCTAAATTGATGCTATGAAAAATGGAATTACCTATTCCTTTCCCCCTTTTTTATAGCACGAAGTAAGAGTTTTAGCCATGAGGAAAGTACCATTGCTATTACAATTTATTTGTTTAGATTTATGACAAAGCTAAGGAAAAGGCCTCTCACATGCTCTAGGCATGATTGTAAAATTACTTTTTAGGAAATTTAAAAATATATGAATCAGAAGTTTTACCACATCTACAGCCCAACCAATCAAAGCCAGTAAAGATGATGATGTTTGTCTGTGGATGCTAACAATGATGCATTTGTTTGCAGGATCAATGCAGTAAATTATACATTTTAGAGCACTCCTTTCCCAGATGCCTCTGTATTTTTTGCTGTATTTCTGAATCAGAATGGAATTTCAAAGTACCCTTAATAGTTAACTGTTGGGTTTGGGGTTTGTTTTTTGTTTTGTTTTTTTGAATTGCAATGTTTTCAGTCAATGAATTACTAAAAATGAATTGCAGCAAGTGGGCTCTCAACAAATTGGAATCTCAGTAACTAGAACCTCAGGGACCATAGAAAGGACAAAGGAATTATATTCAGTACAAGAGAGAATAACTAGGAATTGTGAAATGAAGCTCCCACATAAATACAGTAGAGAGCATGCTATGGATAGATTTTAGTTGGTATGGGTAGAAATACCTGGGAATTTTGCCTGTGGTTACACCACATATGAATTATTGACTCTTTCTAAACTTGTGAAATAAAAGATTTGTAGTTTAACCTTTTCTATATAAGTATGACTGGAGGCTGTCATATATACCTGCTTCTAGTCCTATACAAAAATAAATGGGCAATTAAAAGTAATTTCTGTAGAAAAAAATCCTCTATGGGACTAAAAGAAAAACCCTTGACTGATCAATAACCTGGTCTGTTTCTTGAGCTAAAGGTAAAGCTCTGCACAAGCACGGTCTGCAGGAAATCTTTCATGCTTGATCTGCTGTTCATTTCTTATCCAGTCCCACTCTGCTATTATTTTCAACTAATGTTCTTGGGTTAAGATCAGCATTGATTTCCATTTTTTGCACTTCCATCAAATGTGTATGGAGTGCTCCACATAAAAAACAAAATTCCCTGAATATCATCTTTCAATGGAATTTTTTTTATGGGCTAGATATAACATGACTCACTTCTCCAATATCGCAAGTTTTAAGTAAAATCAAATGGTTTGAAGATATTGCTATGCAGAAAGGATTTTCCTTTTCTTCATTCCATCCTTAAGATGAGAAACTAACCTTTTCTATTTCCTATGGAAATTGCTTCCTGTTTATTTTCCTAGCCAGAAGAATTTGTTAGGTTTTTGTTTTGTTGTTTTTTTTTTTTCATTTTTGGGGGGCGAATCATTAGATGCCTTAAATAAAAAGTAGCCATCTTAAACCAATAAATGAAAACCTAGCTTTATTTTACTTGACCTTCATGTGATAAAGACAAGACAGTTTTCACAAATAATACTCAATAGGAATTTCTTCCCTCACCAAAACAAAACAAAAAAAAAAATAGTTAGCTCTATCTGAACGAAACATGATACATACAAGACAAATACATGGCAATTTAGCAAAATGCAATCCAGTTAGGGCAACCTTTCTTTCAAGGTGTATGCACTTGTATTCATTGACTGGTTTTGACAATCAAGAAGAGCAGGAGGGAAATAGAAGTGAAAAGCACAATACCTTCAGGTCTGACCTTTAGGAGGTACAGTCAATACCAATTTTAAAACCATACTAAAAGACAGTTCTTAAAATGTGCAGCTACTAGCTGAACAAGTCTGCTGGATGACAGAACATATGACAGAAAAATCATCAGTATTAAAATTTTTCATTTGTTTAACACATTTTACAGACACTTCTTTCCAAATTTATGCTCACAGGAAATGTAGCTAGGTCTGGGATGCAAGGAAGAACGTAAAGTCATAAAGCTCTCAGGTAAAGAAAAATGACCCTGGAGAGATTAAAAATGAAATCTGTGTAGTCTGTTGGAATTTAGTTGCCATTACCATCATATTGGAATGATGCTGCATAAGAAAGTGTGATGAACTGCTGCTGAAATGCACCTGAGTTTGGCATCATAGTATTTCACAAACACTGATTTCCCTTAGATAACAGTGTATTTTGGCACCCAAGAGAAACTAAGTATATAAATGAAGGGGAAAAAATATACAGTGATAAAAAGTAAGTAGTAAATACATAAACTCTATATATTTAGTGAGCAAGGGCTTTTTATACTTGTGGCTTTGTATTTGCCCCTTTTACTGATGTATTACTAGCTTGCACAGAATAATTAGGGAGTGCAGAACTTCACTTGGCAATTCCAGCCTGAAGCCCATAGCTTGCAGCTGATTCATACATGAAGAGAGAATCAGATTCTGCTGTTTGAGGAAACCATTTTGCAGAAGAGTAGTGGCTGTGGGTGACAAGTAAACAGAAACATGGACTATCTCTTTAGGGAAGCATTAGAGCTGTATAGTCCCTTAACAGAAAGAATAAAAATAAATGTACATGGAGATTTTATTGTTCTTTAGGGGGATCTGTTTCTTTTCAAATCATAACCAGACTAATTTTAAGATTTCTAGGAATTTTATTGAACTCCAGGCAAGGCAAACTAAGCCATCACTTATACTTCAAGTGAAAAATTTGTTTTTTGGATGAAAACTCTTAATGTGTGTTCATTTTACTGGTATCTGATATAACTACTCATATATGATTGAGCAAGGAGGAAACAATATGATCCTAGCTATTCTACAGCAAATGAAATAGGACTTCTGTGCATCCCTGAGCAGCAATATTGGCTTTTAGAAATGCAAAAAGCTGTCCTATCAGATGATGTTAGCAATGACAGTGACAGATAATCCATTGCAAACTCTTCTAAATTGTTTCTATGATTAGTTTCTTATCATATGAAGTGTGCACTGGGCTGCTAGTTTGAATTTGTATGGCTTTGTTTTCCGGCTCTTACATCCTTGCTGTGTCTTTGTGTGCTGGACCGAAGAACTCATTTTAAAAGTTTTGTCCTGCTGTAGATACAAACTGAGATCGATTCACTACTTAATCTTGCACTTGGTAATTTTAAGTAGCTTGACCCTCTTTACTCTTTCATGTTGTTAGCCAGCTCTTTATAGGTTGCAATTCATTCCGGTGAGACAAGTGAGTCTAGCTAGGGAAACCAAAAGAAACTGAAAATTACTCAAAAAATAAGTCTCGTCTACTCTCCCTCACCTCTTCTTCTTTCTCTGTAAAATAGAAATCTGCACAATAAGTCTGTTTTCAGTTAGAATTGCATCCATTTTCTCCAAATTACTTTAATAATTATTTGATCTAGTATACTTAAAGCAAATGTATGCTAACATAGGATAAAATATAAAGTACTTTCAAAGTAGTTTCTCTTGGTTCTTGAAAAACCTTCCATTAGTAGGTTTGTTAATTGGGAAGGAAGAAAGAAGTTATGCTGTCATCTTAATTTTTAGGAGAGTGTTCCTGAATGCAGATACCAAATGATAAGAGACATAAAATAAATCTGATAACATTGCTTGAGCTAAGACAAATGGTATTTTCTGTATTTCCTCCATTAGCCCTCTGAATAAGTAAGGAGCTGCACACTTAGAGTCATAGAATATGCTGAGTTGGAAGGGACCCATCAGGACCATCAAATCCAACTCCTGGCCCTGAGCAGAACCACACCATGTGCCTGACAGCATTGTCCCAATTCTTCTTGAACTCTGGCTTGCAGCTGTGACTAATTCCCTGGGGAGCCTGTTCCGGTGCCCAACCATCCTCTGTGAAGAACCTTGTCCTGATAGCCAGCCTAAACCTCCCCTCACGCAGCTTCATGAGATTTCTTTGAGTCTTGTCATTGGTCCTGAGCAAGAAGAGGTCAGTTCCCATCCCTCTTCCCCTCAGGAGGAGGATGTAGACAGCGATGAGGTTTCCCCTCAGTCTCCTCCAGGCTGTACAGGCCAAGTGACCTCAGCCATTCCTCATACAGCTTACTCTCCAGAGCCTTCAGCACCTATCTTTTGGATGCTCTTTAATAGTGTCTTTCTTATATTTCAGTGCCCCAAACTGCACACGGTGCTCAAGGTGAGGCCACAGCAGTGCAGAGCAGGACAGTCACCTCCTTTGACCAGCTGCTGATGCCGTGCTTAAGGATATTTATTGTCCTTGTGTGGCTTCTGGCCCTTACTGACTGGATGATCTGTGTCACTTTCTACTGGGAGTTCCTGGGGATCTAACACAGGTTGCCAAATTTTCCCTGAGTGCATGTGGCCTGAACATTAAATTTGCAAATCTTCTATTGGGCTCCTGAGGTTGACCATAGATATCCCGTTGCAGCTGCAGTGACTGAAAATTTCAAATGAAAAGTAAGCTTGCAGGTCAAAGCTGAAATGTTGCCATTTTGAATTGCTTTGATTACAAGATTCATTTCCTTTAAATGCTGCTCTCTGAGTGCATTGGATGCATTTCTAAAGCTTTCAATTTCTTTTTATTTTACACAGGGGTTATGGGTTTATTATTGGATGGAGAAATGTCTGACTGTAAAATAGAATTTTTTGTCTCATAAAACTCTTCCAGTATATCTTGTGGAAAGAAAGCAGAAGGATGTTCCTTCCACATCTTATTCCATATAAACTTCCCTTACACTGTTGTTTTTGCAACATGCTATCTGTGATAAACCCTACTGAGTGTTTTATGACCCATATTGCTGAAGAGACTCCGAACACACAAGAGCCAACCAGCAACTTCACTTGATTTAATTCACTTCTCTATGAAGAGAAGCAGCTGAGCAGATCTATTTTTAACATCTTTACTGTATATTTTTCAGTGCTAAATGGTGAGTAGTAAATTATTAAACTCATCTCTTTCTTTCAAAGTGAGAGGCTAAAATAAAGTAAGCATCTTAATAAAAACTTTTCAATGTATTTTTAGCAAGAGAAAAGTTAAAAGCTGTTTTTTATTAGATTTTTATTGACACGTAAGAATTCAGAGAGAAGTGCTTAATTTTTTTTCTTTTTCTCTAGAAAAAATATTTTTCTTATCTATTTTACCCATGCTATGGACAGCAAAAGACTACTAGTGACTCCAAATAAGAAAACCATGTATGATTGTAAAACAGTAAAATATAATGATGAAGCAAATTTACTCCTACAGCTTTTTCGACAAATGTGCTGCCAAAGTGCAATAGCTGTCAAGGGATTTAAAGTAGTATTTCCTTTGTATAAAGAGAAAAAACATATAAAAATATTCATTAAAAATATTTCTGTATTCTAGGAATTAGTTTTATTGCTGGAATTTCAACAGTTTTCCTACTGGCAATTCTGCTCACCTTTTTGAAGCATGGTGGGACTGCCACTGAAAATCTTAAATACAAAGTATACTTTGCACAGGAACAGAATCTGTGTAATTTCAAATTTCAAAATAGATTAAGGTGCCTCACAGAAAGTTCCTTTTTGGAAAGTGAGAGTGAATTTCAAATAGGCCTTAATTGTACTATATCGATTAAAGAGGGCTTTTAACTATTGCTAGGTATATTGCACAGGATTACAGAGTAAGCTTTTTATTGGAATAAAATATCTGGCTTAGAGATGCCATTTTCTATAAAGGACTTTAGAACCTTCCAGCTAGGTTTTAGGCTCTTTTTGGACTCAGTGCTTGTTATCAATTACATTCCACCCTAAAAAATGGAAGCAATGGAGCTAAGGGTAGATATTAAATGGGGAAAAGTGTTGTGCAAAGGGAGCTACTAATCTGCTCCAATCTCCTTCAGAAAATAGCATGAGGAAGTTTCAGAATAAATGAAATAGAACTAGTAAGCTGCACTCAGTGCCTGTTAGTCTTTGTATTCTCTACAGATCTCTGTTGAAAAATCTGTAGAAGCATCCAGGTTTCTGCTTATTTGCAGTACTGTTGTAGTACTAGGGTTTTTTTTTTGTTTCTCCAATAGAAAATTATTATTATTGTCCTGTACCTATCCAAGGCGTGTAGCTATTATTTCATAATGATATTAACAAGAGCTGGAAGGAATGGTTGAAACAGACTTCCTTTATTCACTTAAAATTATTGTATGAGAGGTTTAAGTCATTTCTATATTCTCACATCTCAGACATCAGTAGTTTTATTAATGTAACATGGCAGCTAAGTGGAAAGGTTAGGATATATCATACACAGATTTTTCTCAGCAGCATATTATAGGACTGTTCAGATGTGGACAGAAAGGTATAACTTTTCTATTTTACTACTGTTATTGTTTAGACAGTTAGCATGATTGTGATTGTATTTAAAATTTTAACCACGTAGGGAACTTTTCAAGTTTAGGAAAAATCCCCCTTTCAAAATATTAATAATAAAACATGAAAAAAATGTAAGAAATAGAGATGCAAACAGATTGTTCATGTCAGGAGTGGGTTAAGCTGTATGTATTTTGCATTAGGGGGTTTTGATGGTGATAGAATGGAGGAAAAGTATGGCAAAGCTTGCTTGATATAAAATATATCAACATAGGTATATAAAAGATAGAATCCAGTTAAGGTAAAGGGAAGACAGCAGACTGACTCCTAGCTGGAAACATACTGTGCTTTCCTCATAGTTTTGGGGGTAAAAAAAAAATCTGGATTTGTGAGTTGTGTGATAATGTTTTGGGTTGAGTTTTGCAACAGCCTGGAGGTTCAATAACATTAGATTTACAGGGTATTAAGCCTTCAGTATGAATGACTCAAAATTAACTTATGTTTAAACTCCTTATGATAAGCAGAAAAATAAATTAAGAGAACGAAGCAGGCTGAGGCATATGTGAATAACTAAGCAGTGGGAATACCTGAGTGGTTGAGATGGGGAAGAGGGCTCTGTCAGACCTTGCTGTTTGACCTTGACAGCAGAGCATTCTGAATGGCCCATCACATGGCTTTGTTGAGAGGCATATTTTAGTAAAATTTTATTTGGAAATAAGTGATTTTCAGCTTATTGTTTGCTATCACATCCCAAGGCTTCTAGTTAGAAGTTTAAAAAAAAAAATCAGGAAAAACAAGTTTGTGTTTAGCTGACTGAAACTCAGCAAAGTTACATTTACGGGGCTAAAACATGAAAAAGGAAAAAAAAATTAAAGAAAAAATCAAGAAAAGACAAAAGCTGAGAATAACTATGTGAGAAGCAAAGGAGAGGAATTGCAGCTAGCAGACAAAAAGGAGAGGGGAAGACTCAGAAGGTAAAGATGGTTCCAACCTCAAGAAAGGTTGTTGAACCTTGCTTGAATTATTTCATGTTGCTATTCTAGCAATTTCAGATTCTCAATCACTCTCTCTTTCCTAAATTTATGTGGTCAGGGTGAGGTGAATCTGTATAAGTCTTACTCTGACTGCACTATATAAGCCTCCCCTAGCCACCACTTATCTAAAGGTTGTTTTTAAGGGGTTGATCTCAAACCAGTTCTATATTTCTTTTCCTCAGGTGAAGTAGCATCTTCCTGAACTGCTTTATGGGGCTATTTTGTTAGATTTATGCTCTTTGGCTCTTCCATGCAGTTTCTTTTTCGAGTTCTGTTTAACCAGTGGAAGATAGCAGTTTGTGCCCTGTGGCAATTATTATGCCCCTAGATATTTTTATTTTTTTTTTTTTTTGCAATTTTGGTGGAGGTTGAGGTAGGATTGAGGAGGTAGGTATGAAATAGACTAAATTTTGTCTGCTTTTCCCCCTCTGTTAAGCATCTTCAGTGAAGTTTAATTTTAGGTCCTAAACATCTATTTGTCAGCCATTTCACTCCCACTCTTTGTCTAAAATATTGTTCCTTTCATACAGGGGTTGACAACAGCTACATGGCTGACTGTGTATGTATATAAGGACAGAGAGAATTGAAAAAAAAATGAACTTTGATCCTGTTAAATTAAGATTTTTAGAATCAAAATTTGTAGGGTTTTTGGGTTTTTTCTTGGTTTTTTTCGGGATGTTTGTTTATTTCTCTAAGTTCTCTTAAAATGGACTGATAGGAAAGATACTACAATAAGCTCTGGAGTTGCAAGTAGCAGTAGTAACCCATGGTTCCAATGAATTTCAACTCTTAGTTTTGTTCCACAATGGAAATTTACTAAGTTCAGTGTTTATTCCAGAAAATAAAATTGGCTTTTGAGATTAATAAATAAATCAAAGCTGAAAGTTTTTATGAGAACAATGCAGGAGTACCTGGCAATAAAACCAATCTCATTTTTTCTGCTTTGTAATGAATGATGGTAATGTGTATTTGTGGGAAAGTTTGGAGTGAGAGGGGATGTTACACAGTCAAGATTGCTGATGTTCTTCTATCAGAAAAGAAATTTGTGGAGGAGGCTTGGGCCATGTTGTCAGTACAGAGTTAAAATTACAGAAACTCAGCTTAGTATGCCACCAGTTCTCACATCTCTGACTTGTTCAAAGGAAAACAGCAGCTCTCTTCTCCTCAATGTCAGAATGAGTGCATCCATGGTGCTTGACCTATTAGGATAGAGATATTCTCAACAGACAATGTCATAGAAGTGAAAAGTGAATCCATGTGGCAGGTCTCAGCAGAGACTTAAGCAGGACTCTCAAACATATGGTGAACCTTTCTCAGTCTATCTATACAACTTGCTCCAAATATGGCTTAAATAATTTAAAAACTTTTTACAATGCCTCATGACACCTGCTAAGTATAGGAGATGACCTCCAATGAAGTGTTCAATTACTTTTCCTTAAGAATATGTATAAACTTTCCCAGGTACATATATTCATGTTATTACTGTGAGGGATGAAACATAAAATTAATCAGATAGTGTTAAAAATCAAGCAACTTGGCATCTGGAGACTAATATTGCATCTTAGTTTCTTAAGTCTGAGGAGATGTCATCAAATCCAGGAGACTCACTGAAGACATTTTCTCTCATAGGAGCAGTACAACATATCTGACAATTTTATGTATTTTTATGAAGCTGTTTATAGAAGGTGTTTTGACACGATTTATTTACCAGTGTCTGTGAGTTCTTGTCATGCTATATAGTTTGGATTTACTTATGGCAGCTTATTGGTGTTAGTGGCAGGACTCAGAGGAATTTCCAGGATTCATGAAGTCAAGTTACAAATAGGATTATAACTCTCTTCACTTCCTCATCAATCTCAGTTTCAGGAGTAAATGTTACATGTCATATTACACCTGCCTAATAATGATTGGAGTGCATTATATTTTGTTGTACCAAGACATAACAGATCTACTTTACCTAGTAAAAATAGGTAGAAGAATTGATTAATGTAGAATAAGTTGAATATTGCCTAATTCTCTGGGCTATTGGTAAGCAACAAGAAGCATTTCAGAATATGTTCCAATGTGATGACATGCACTTATTTAAAGCCCTAAGTGCCAGCATGCAGCTTGAAAACTTCCAAAGTGTGTGACAACCTGATTTCTTAAGACAACCTGTTTTTCTTAAGCCAATTGCTTAATTTAAAAAGAAATGGAAGACTTGCTAGCCTCTGAAAGCAAAGTGTATATCAAAAGCTGTTACATGAACAATAGCCACTATTTTTCCCCCATCATTGTTCATACCTATTGATGTCCCCTCACTTTCCATGTTCATATAAAACATTATGCCCTTTTGTCCTGAACAAAGTAATTTATTTTAATTGTAGATCTTCCTTTGCCACGGAGTGATTGCCTCCAGCAACTGTAAAGAACTTGTGTAAATATGAGCCAATCCCAGCCACTGAAACACTACACATAAGGAATTTATCATTTAGTAATAAATTTTTCCAAAGTGATTATTGTTAGGCAAAGCCAATGGTATTAATTCTGTTTAATGCCTTTTAGAAGGAGGTGTTACCTTCTGTGTTCTGTAAACTCTTTTGCTTTATACATTTGAGAAGCTAATTTGAGGCTAAGTAAAAGATGGGAAAGTTGATTTGAGTGCATTGGAGCATGCATAAATGTATGTCAAATAGTAATTATTGAATTGTTCTGAAGGTTTTGCTATGGAGTTTTTTCGTAACTAACCTTCAGATGCTCCTGTAATCTTCCATTGCTGTGGAGTCTGCAAATCTAAATAAAAGAAATATACACTGAATTTTTTTGCTCTAACAAAAAATTTTCCAAGTACAAGGAGTTCAGGAGCCTAGATGACAATCAAACACTCAAAAAGATAGAAATTTTTTTGACAATATGACAGTCAAGATTTGCTGGTCTAAGCTACAAGTCACCATGCTGTTTAAAGAAAAGAAACAATATTTTTGAATTACTTTAAAATTATTTTTTCTTACCTAACTCAGTTGTTGTGCTCATATTTGTAGTACAAAAATGTAAGTTACAATGCTGAACAGACTATTACATGTCAACAGAGTAGGAAATAGCTCACATGAGCCTGTTCTGATATTAGATTTAATATTAGTTCTGCTGGGCTGTTTACTTTTTGTGTGCTTCAAGCTATGAATTTTTATCTCAGTGCAAACACAATTCATTTTGGACATATTTCTCCAGAAATCCTCTTTTTGCTTTCTTCAACTCTTGCAAAAACCAACAGAAAGATAGTTTGTTAGCTAGTGTAGCTAGCTATGCCATTAATGTTTTGTAGTATGAGAACAGCAGTTCTCCTCTTCCAAGATTTCTTCCTTTATCTTCTCTGTTTCTCTTATATTGATGCAAGGCTTAACTGAAGTCCACAACACCTTAAGACTTCTCATCTTTTTCTTAATGGTTTTGGTCTGATTCATGGTAAGGAATAAATTATTAAAGGAAAGACTGATAGCCTTTTCCATTAATTATTTTGCTTAAAAAAAAAAAAAAAGTATGCCTTCCTCTCTGTCTCCAGAATAGTGGCAGTTAGGAATTTATTTCCAGATCACAGATTATTCTGAATTAGAAGGAACCTACAAGGGTCATCAAGTCCAACTCTATAGAGAATGGGTCATACAGGGATTGTGCCCCCAGTGTGCCCCCAGGCTTGGTATTATTAGCACCATGCTCTAATCTTACTAGATTAGGAGGAAACAAAAGAAATTTAAAAAGAAATCCCACCTAATTGTATGAGTTTGGAGTAAATGGAATAGGGAATTATTATAGGTACTTTGCATTACAGTTAGTTTAACAGTCATTTAATTGATATCTCTCTCTTTGTAGATATTTCCATGTGCTGTGAGGACTGCTTTGCCATGCATGTTCAGTATGAAGTAACTGTGAGAATTATATACAGGGTGGTGTGCCCACAGTTTGCTAGCAGAAGGGATTGATTTCAACCAGTTCCCTGATTTTCTGTATTACAGCACACTCAGTCCTCACCACCAGCACATAGGATGGTTGCTTCTGTCCCAATCTAACAGTGGGCTGTAAGTCCTTTTTTCTTCCTTTTTCTTTCTTTTTTTTCCCCTCCCCTTCAGTATTTCTGTTCACTTACTACCCTCTGTAACCTCTGAATCTTCTATTCCCAAGCTCTTAGCTCCTACCTAAAGCAAGACCAAGCCTCAAGGAAATTCTTTTAACCCAGTCACTCTTTTCAGAGAAACTTAAAGGACAAACTGAGACCACATATATTGTGTCTATCATATCTTTTCCTCTTGGTAGATGCAACAAGATAGGAAAGAGAGATTACAGAAGTAGAGAACTCAGAGAGATGATGATATGCATTTATGATTCTAATTTTTAATACCCATAATAATTGGTTTATGATAAATTATAAGAAAATCTGGATGAGGCAACATGGTCTTCAATTGAGAAATTTCTTTAAATAAATTAAAAATTGATGTGTGAATCAAAGGGAAATAATCAACAAATCATACTTTTTATGTTAAATTTGTTTTTTGAAATGGTATAGAGGAAAATGTGCAATATACAGGAAAATGGGATTGGATGTTCTGTGATAAAAACCTCAAAAACATAAAGGTAACCAAGAAAAAAATGTTCTCTGTTAACAGACTTTATTGCCCTAAATGCTAAAACCTGAGAATTCTCCTGTATCCTTCTTTCTTGCAAAGTGTAGCTCCCCATTGGGTAGAAAATTGCATTGCCTGCATTAGCCAAAGCTGTCTCCGTTTAGAGGTGTTTTAGCATGATTAACAGTCTGCTTTCTGCCTTCCTATTACAGCCAATTATCCAAGAGTGAAAAGTGAATGTGGTATTTTTGCAGCCTTCTCGTAATGCAATTAATAGTAAAAAGAATTAAGATTGAGGAGTTTCAGAACATTGTGCAAGAAACAGATGAGTTTGGGCAGATGAAAGCAACTGCGACAGTAGGTATGAGCCAAATGACTCAGGTCTTCTTTATACTCTGACATTTGGCACAACAGTCCCATTGTAGTCCACACTGCAATAAGCTGCTACACAATTCTTAACTGATGGCTACAGCCTTGTTGGAGTGACTGATGCAGCCAAAAATGTTTCTGAAAAACGAGGAACATCTTTGAATGTCCATGAACAAATGATTTCAGATCAGCCACAAAGCTATAGAGGCTGGCACCGTGTATGAACTTCTCAAGAACATGAAGAACAAAGATTCCTTGTGCCCTGTGAAAAACTGGGTTCAACTCAAGCAGTTTTAGACAAAAGAGAAAAAAATTAAGAAGGTATTATTTGACTTAGGCCAATGTTTTGAAACATCCTTTATTTTTTTTCCCAATTTCAGAAAATAAAACCCTTCCCCAGTCCCACAGGCTTGTATTCCTGATACATCTAACTGAGGAATTTGAGCTGCTTGAGTATCAAAAACTAATGGGAAACCTGTGACTAGCTACCTATTTCCCTGACAAAGTAATTTAGTCAGTTAATTTTGTCACTCCCTCGCTTGGAAATTTTCAATTCTGCAGTTGATATTCTGTACAGGGCATCTTGAAGTAATTCCCAGTCTCTACTTAGTAGTTTCACTCAGACCCTAAGTATCTGGTGATGCTGCTCTTTATGGCTTTGTTTAAATACATTTTTGTGCTGGAGATTTTAGGTGAAGAAACTGACTGTTGTATCTCACCAATACAGGTACCTTTTCAGTGACATTTGTAATTTCCTTTTTGTCCATTTTTTTTGTCCAGGATGGACAAAATAAAAGAAACCCCCACAACACATCCACTTTAGAGTTATATATTAACTGAAAAGAATTGCTCTGAGGCTGGCATGATCCCCAGAGCATAATGGATCAGGATAGAAAAACTGATAAAGCCTTATATCTTGTAGTGTGAACAGCATTTTTATGATATATTCTGTCCTCCTTTGATACTTCCACTCTTATTTCCTTGTCTACATACATAATTTATTGCTTTCTACTAGGTGGAAGTGTGATGTTGCATAATTTGTTTATATTTTCCAGGGGAATAATAAAATAGATTTCCTTCTTTTGTTTTAGGGATAAGTAGTAATTTATGTTTTAACAGAGTCTGAGTGACATGTAGAAAATGATGTACGATCTCCATCTATTGCAAAAAGACCCATAAACAGTGTACCAATCCCATCCTCATTGGCATCCCATCCTCATTTGCAAGATGATATGCCGGCTGCAGTAGAAGCAGCATTTGGTTGATTTGCAGCTGAATGTGCAGCTAAGACTTTTACTTAGCCAGGCAGCATCTGAGCCCTGCTGTGAGCAGCAAACTGTGATATCTCTAGCTCACAGAGTACAGCTGTCCTGGAGTATTAAGATTCTTTCTTTTAAAGGCAGCATCTTAATGCTGTGCCGTGCAACTCAACTAGTTACTTAGGCCTTTTCTTGAGGAAGAGACAGACTTAGGTGCTCATTAATGTTTTAAATGCTGGTGACCAGCTTCAAAAGTGATGCAATTCAGTACAGTCAGCTAAAGTAACTTGGTTCCTGAGTTTGAGAAGCCCTTGTTGCGGAAAATGCTTTAGCAGCTCTGAACTATTTGGCTCCTGGCAAAGTTTGGAGTTTTCAGCCAGCTGAAGGCATGGCTTACCATAAAATATTATAGTGCATCAAATTAGTATTTTAAAATATATGTATAGTTAATACTAGGAAAGCTTTGAGAGGGCTTCACCTGCTTTATGTGATGAAGTGGATAATGGGGAGAAAACGTGAGCTATGCACTAAACTGCAGTCAGCTTCAGAAACAGTGATTGTCTAATATGAAAATAATACTTTTGTAAGTTACTTTGCAAGTCTACTGACTGCAGTCAAGAGAATACAGTTATTGATCCCATTTCTACTTTATCTAGGGTCTATACAGGTGTTTGGAATAAAGCTTTTCTATCACAATTTTTGTCACATCTATGCAAAACTTACAGCTGCATATTTAATTGATCTATAGTTAAACACCCTCTCTGAAGTGAAAATTTTTCACTGTTTGTGTGTGTTTCTTCACAGCTCCTTCTAGTAACCTTGTAAAGGCTGTGCAGGCTGTGCTGTGCAGTTCCCAAACTGACAGGCTACTACCAAGGAAGAATAAGAGATTTTATTGCCAGTTCACAGTTCTTGTGAACAAATTTATGTATTCAGAAGAGAACTAAACTTAGCTTTCAAAGTACTCTCTATATTTGAGAGCAAACTCACAAATACAAACAGTTCAATAGAACTGGATTATATGTTTGGATGAGTGTTATGTGAGTTTTATTCATTAAGTTTTTGGAGTGCAAGTTGTCCCAGATTTTAGTCACTCTTCATAAATCTATTTAGATTTTAGGAGCACCAGATTAAGTTGTGTTTGGAGGATAGAGGCCATACAGAAGAGATGCTCATCAATATGTTAAATAAAAAAGGCAAAAATAAAAGAAATAATGAAATGGGGAAAAACAACTCATATCTTTCACTCAGAAATTTTTATCAGTTATATATTACATCATTATGAATCAATAGTCATTTTGTTTCTAATACCTAAAAAAACCCCCTTGGTTTTCTTGTGCTCTCCTGACACTTTCTGTACTGTGTAGGACAGAGTCTATTCTCCACTAGGGACCAAACCTGGAGTATTTTCACACTGATCTTAACAAGGACAGCATTAATACTAGCTTGCTATTTAAGAACAAAAATAAGGAAGAAAAAGAAGGCACAACAACACTCTTTAGTGATTTTAAAAATGCTTTGGAGGACTAAAAACCTTACAGCAGTCAAGAAGCAATTGCCTCAGTCATGAGCACCCTGAGTCTTTGCTGGTTCTTATTGCGGTTGCAAACACTTCACACCTTCTTACTCCTTTTGAAATTAAAACTGCATACAGATCAGTCAAAGCAGCTATGAAATGGAACAAGTATTTTGAGGCTTAGAATCCTTAAAACTACTTTGTGTATCCTATTCTTTGTAAAGGCAAAGACTATCTGCAATGTCTGTGAGAAATATGTGTTAGAGCTGTTCCATGACCAGTTTCAGGAAGGTTGGAGGACAGTTGCACTTGCTTTCAAAAAACAGTTGCAAAGAGAATAGCTTTGAAGAAAAGGGTTGCTTTGATATGTAGAGAGATGGTTTGCTGATTCATTGAAAGGTATGGTAGCTATGAGTAGAAATACCTACCTAGAAATGCCTATGAATCATATTTTGGATAATCAGAAAAGGGAATGCAAGCTTTGAATGCTGTTTTTTATTGGATAATGTCCTTAATAACATGCTTTACTTTTCCCTTCCAACTGAAATATTCTATTCTATTCTATTCTATTCTATTCTATTCTATTCTATTCTATTCTATTCTATTCT
>JAYDZK010000202.1:31688660-31800437 GCA_034509185.1 Euphonia xanthogaster | reverse complement strand
CTGGAATGTGGTCTGGAGATTGTTTATCCAAACATGTGAATTGTTTTTAATTAATGACCAATCACAGCCACCTGTGTTGGACTCTCTGAGTCTGTCATGAGTTTTTATTATTCATTCCTTTCCAGCCTTCTGTCTGTATCCTTTTTCTTTCTTTAGTACAGTTTTAGTATATAATTTCTTTTAATATTATGTAATATCATAAAATAATAAATCAGCCTTCTGAGAACTTGGAGTCAATTCTTATCTCTCACCTCATCCTGGGGACTCACAACACTGCAACAGAGCTGAAGGGAGGTTTGGGAGTTAATATCCATGAGTAGCCCTATTGTGAGCTTATGATTTTATTTTTATACTAAGCAAAATGCTTCTTGGGAATAAAAAAATATTAAGCATTTGAGATCATACCATTAAATACTTGCTCTCTCCAGCTAAAAATAACAGAAACATATGAAAATAAAATCTGGAGTGGTTACAGTTTATTTACTTATTCCAGGACACACAACTGTGAGACAGCTGCTCTTTCGTTCATCTCTGGTTTTGGTCCCCTTGGTCACTGTGGACACCTTATGTAGGTCTCAGTTCCCAGAGCTGCCCACCCACGCCTCCAATTGTTCTCTGGGCTCTCCAGTTTCTCTAGTGTAGTGGGGATAATTATTGTTGTCTTGGTAAGCAGGGTAAAACCTTCCCCACTGAGACTTGGGTAGGCTGCTACAATATTTTCATGTCATAGAAGTAATACTCAGATAACTTGGTTACACCTGCAGTGGGCTGAAAGATGATCTAATTCTGAGAAACATACAAATAAGTCTTCTGTTATTGAATCTTGTGTACTGAAATAGAATGGATTGTTTGCTCGTTTGATTTTCTCCTTGAAATTTTAAATGCTGCAATGCACATATAGAGGAGAATTAGTTGTGAAGCATTAGACAAAGTCAGTTAAAGCTTTTGTCTAATATGATTGGAGTATTTCCAATGCCTGAGTGATTCAGTCATTGGTTCTGTTGTTGTTTGGTATGAATTTTAAGCTTTACTAATGGAACAAATCTTTTTGATTTCTTCCTTTTGAAGTTTACATAGATTTTTTACACATATTGTAGGTAGGAAGGTCTGTGGGTAAGAAGTAAAAAATCTAACTCCATGTCTTTGAAATGTTTGAGAAAACATTTTTCAGACGTTCCAGGCTTAATTATAAAAAACTGGACACGGAGTATGAATTTTGGAATTACAAACTTGAAATTCTACATCTGTGCAAGCAAGTTTTGCAAATGTAAATGGCTGTGTCTGATATTATATTGAACCTTTACTAGGCATTTTTAAATGCTGAGTGTTTTGCCAAATGTATCTTACAAACCTAAAACACGTCTCAGAATGACAAAAAAAAATATGTCTAGGTAACATTATAGAAAGAAATATATGGGAGTCCTAGAAGAGATGTGCAGCTGAAGCTTCTGTCAGGTGAAGCTGCAGATAATAAATGAGCAGAATGTGAATGATTGATTTTCCTTACAAGAGGGACTGTTGTAGGTAGGTAGGGTGCTTTGCAAAATTGTAGACCCTACAACTGCAATCAATCAGAGGCAGGTCCCAATAACAGGTAATGAGCTGTGGGACAGCTGATCTTATCTGTCAGGTGCTAAACAGGTGACAGAGGAGCAGAGAGAGCACTTTAATCTTTAGGCACAAAAAACCCCTTACATCTGTGTATACATCAAAAAGTCACTGTGCATTGATAATTTCCTGATCAAATTGCACCGTTCAATTACAAAACCAGGGTAACATTTCTGCTCATCAGAAACCTGTCTCTCTTCATATAATTCTGAGCTTTTTTCTAAACAGAGAGCCTCACAGAAGGGAAATATATTTGTCATCAAGCCCTCAAAAAATTTATGCTGGGGATCTTAAACTCAGACATAAACTTTTAAACTTGTAATGTGAAGTGAACAGCATTCTAAATCGCTTTTGCCTGCAAACAGATTTGATAAGATGCCAGAAAGTAGATATTTGGTTGCACAAAACTAACTTTAAAGGTATAAAAAAAAGATAAATATGATGCAGAGATGAGATAGGATGTGCATGCCACTGAAGTTTGGTCTCTGTGTGACACCTGGGACTTGAAGTGCCTGAAGCAATTTGCAGCCTGCAGCTTTGTTACCTAATTTTCTTTGTGTTGTCTGAGAACAAGTAAGAGTTAAAAGGCATTCACTGAACTTTGAAGTGGGTATGGCTTGTTGTGTGTTCTTTGCTTTTCATGCTAGCTTCTTGATCTTGACCCTGACCCAGTAAGGTACTTCACAAGAAATTGTAACCTTGCAATTCTTATTCAGTCATGGTGGTCTCAGAACAGTCACCTATGAAGTGGAGGAGCAAGAGGCACAAAGAATGGATACAAATGGAAATATTAGGAGTCAGATTTGGTTGGTATGACTTATTTACTTCAGTGAAATTACTTGGCGCAATTCAGCCAAATAGTAGAAAGAATTTCAGTGTGTCCATGTGGAAGCCTGACTTGTTAAGGCTATGCACAAATAATGGTATTGTGCTAGTTTTGGCTGGGATAGAGTTTATTTTATTCACAGTAGCTACTATGGGGGAAACTGTTGGTAGTACAGAGATGGTTTTGTTATAGCTGAGCAATGTTCATATGGGTCCAAGGCCTTTTATGTTCATCATTGCACCCCATCAGTAAGGAGTCAGGGGCACAAGAAGTTGGGAGAGGACACAACTGAGTCAGCTGAAACACACTGACCAAAGGAATATTCCATACCTATGTCATTATGCTTAGCAATAAAACAAGGGGAATTAGTGGGGTCCTGCTGCTCAGGGACTGGCTGGACAGGAACTGTCTGGACATGAGTTGTTTGGTGATAAGGAATTGTTTTTCATTTTCATCACTTGTCTTTCTAGCTTTTATTTTCTTTCTGTATGATATTTTCTTTTTTCATTGCAAATTGCTATAAAAATAATGGGTATTATTGTTGTACTGTCTTGGTCTCAACTTACAGGTTTTGTCACTTTTACCCTTTTGATTCTTCACCCCTCACCCACTTGCTTTGTTTATTAATACCTGACAAATGGAATGGCAAAATTATTTTTGAAACGAGATAACTGAAGTTATATTAATGGAAAAAACTGTACTTATACTACAGAGTTTAAGGAAAGGAAGAGCCTGTGGAATACTCATAGTGAAATGAATCAGCTTATTAAATGCTAGTATTCCTAAAAATTCAATAATATCTCAGATGTTGAACTTGTCTCTATGAAATGCATTTACTCTTCTAGACAGGAAAAGGCTTTTCTAAATCTCTATTTGTAAAAAAATTGTTTCTTTTGTATGTCGAAATGAGAGGAAGATATTTTCTCTTATTAGGAAATAGTTATTTCTTGTTGCAGAAAATTCACTGTTCCAGGATGGGGAAATAAGTAAAAAACAAAGAAAAAGCAATGGGAAAAGAAACAGATTTTTCTTATAAGACAAGAAAAGTTTATTAAATTAGGAGAAAAAAATAGCTAAAAAATAATTTGCATTGTGTTTTAAATGTGCTTACAGTAATATTATCAACACAGAGGAATCTTTATTGCATGCTTATTCTTAGAAGTGAGAGCTCTTAAAAAAATGAGTTGCTGCCAGAAGAAACGCAGAGCTTTTTTGAACGGAAAAAAACAAACTACTTCTCTTAAACTTAAATGGCTATCAAAACACATTTATCTTATGGCAATGTAAAAACAAATTTGGATTCAGTCCTCCAGCTTAAGAGAGCCCACAGGAGAAGACTTTTTATTCCCAGGTGAATTAAACTGTATTTATCTTTTAACCACACGTGAACTGCTCAATCCAGCTTTTTGGATTGAGTGACCTTTTTCAGAAGAGCAGAAATAGCATTTAAAATAACTCTCATTGGAAAGTGGGAGCATATGTCTGGGTCAAAAGTTAGCTCACTGTCAGCAAGATTCCCCACAGCTGAGGACTGCAATGATTGCAGTCTGAGAGATGTATGAATAAGTCTTTTCTCAAAAAATGAAACGAATGTTTTTTACACTCAGAAAACTGTTTGGGTTATAAATAAAAAATACAGGAAATAAAAGATTGTAGTAATGCCTGGAAGTGAACAGAGAAAAAACACACTAAAAAAAATTCATGTTTAAAGAATGGTTAGTTGAATAGAGAACAAAATCACTTTAAGTACTGCAAATAAAATAGTATTCATGTAATCATATAAGAATGATTGGGGGAAAAAAACACAAACTAAAAGTTTAGAGAGAGAACAAAGAATATATCAGTAATTCCTAAGTAAATTTTTATAGTATGTGCTATAATTCTGAGTACTGTAAGGATAGTGCTTTGGAACACCACACAAATATTAATGTTGAGAATGGGTTGAGGTTTTGTGGCTTTTTTAGGGGTTTGTTTGTTTGTTTCCTTGTTTGCTGTTGTATTTCTGTTTTAATAATGGGCCTTTGTATTAAAAATAGGTTCGCAGAATGAAAACAATAAGATGTTCTGAGTTTTCTGGATCACAGGACAAAGTGATCATCCCTTCTCAAAAATCTCTCAAGTGGAGACAAGAAAATATATATATATATATATATATATACATAGTGAGGAAGTAAAGGAAAATGGATACAAATAAGAAAACCAAATTTTTCTTTCTTACATCATTATTTTCTCACTATCAGATTCCAAAACGTAACTAGGCTGCTGGTAAACCTAATCAATCATTGTTTTCTCCAGGCCACCTCATGACTTTTCAAGCCTTGTGGGTTATGACAATGAGGCAACTGTTAAAAATAGTATAATTGTTATACTGTAAAGGACGTACCAATGAAGTCAAGGCTAGTTTTCCAGGTCTGATCAAGAAGGATAAGAAGAATGCACATGTACAGAGATTAGATGGGATCATATTTCCCTTCGTCCTCTTTAATAAATCAATCTGCTTTAAAAAAGTGGGACTGAAGTTTCCAATGGATTTGGTTCATCAGACATAGAGAACGATTATTATAGTTGTGACTTATAGATGCTAAGCCAGTCACAAAAGGCACTGATTGATAAAAGATAAAATTATTCAAAACTGTTAACATGATTTTCAGAAAAGTGACACAGAAGCAAATTCCTGCTTAGTAATTAATGCAGCTTTTCATGTTTGCACTCTGATTATTTTGATAATCAGAATGAAATTAATGTTTCATGTTTATATGGTTTCTGTTCTGGTTTTGGCTGGGATAGAGTTAATTTTTTTAAAACGGGAACAATGCCATGTTTTTTTGGATTTAGCTTGGGAGTATTGTTGATAATGATGTTCTAGTTGTTGCTCAGTAGTTCTTACCTTAAGTCAAAGACTTTTTACTGACTCATGCTCTGCCAGCGAGGAGGTGCACAAGAAGTTGTGAGGGAGCACAGCTGAGACAACTGACTTGCACTGGCCAAAGGGATATTCCATACCATAAGGCATCATGCTCAGTGTATAAACTGCAGGAGTTGGCCAGGAGCAGCCACTTATTGCTCGGGGATGGGATGGGCATTGCTCAGTGGGTGGTAAGCAGTTGTATTGTTATGGGATGTTATTCCTTCCTCCTCCCCCCTTCCTGCTCTCATCATCATAATATTACCTTATTCCAATTATTTAACTGTTCTTAACAAAACACATGAACTTTCCCTTTTTACAGTTCTGCTCCCCATCCCAGTGTGGCAGAGAAGGGGAATGGGGGGGTCCACTGCATGGATCTTAATTGCTGGAAGTGGTTAAATCACATCAGTGTCTTATTTAACTTTTCTCTCTTAGACTCTGAAGTTCAAGGCAGAAAAAAAAAAAAAAGTCAAGGGAGACTCTACACAGTGCATCTTCGAGGGTAGAATAGCTGTAGCCATTAAATTGCTTCTCTGTGATCTCTTGTTCATCTGGTAGAAAGTAATTTTTTTCAAAGGTCAAACATTGCTTGTGGCAGGGACCACAACTTGTATCTTTCACTTAGTTTGGAGGTACCTTAGCTGAAAGCCTGAAGCCACATTCATTTCTGTGCTTTCTCTCTAGCCTGATAGATCTTCATTCCTATCTGCAGGTGTAGGAATGCCGCTGGTTCAACTAAAAGAAATGTGGAAAATATCTGATTAGCTCCAATTTCTAGTGGTGAATCAGACTGTCATCTATTGATTTACAGGTCAAACCTAAGAGATAGCCTACAGAGATTAGTAAAAATGTTCATATTCCCAATTTCCATTGCTTCTTGAAACTGAAATTACTGATCTCCTTATTTTTAATACAACTTCTATTGCTTTCTTTTCAGTTATTTAAATGTCATCTTACAGAAGATGCATTTCTACACCCCTTTTATTATTTTTCTTCAGTTTTCAAGTACAATTTCAGTTTCACATTGGGATTACTTTCACATCTCTCTCAATGATATCGTTTCTTTTACCCACATCTCTATCTGTCACATCTCATCTTCCTTCAGTCACTTTTTTTTTTGAACTTACTCCTAGGTGCCTAATTTGTTGGGTTTTTTGTTCCATCTGTGTGGTTTTTTTCTCTGGGCCTTAACTACTACTGTCTTATTCATGATCTCCAACTGGAGTAACTGTTACGAAATTTTTACTTACTTAGGTTCTGACACATTTCATGCATGTGTATCCTTTCTACTGTCACCCTGCAGGTTTCTGTCTTTGTATGAAGATTTTAAAAAGTGCATTTTTTAAAATTTTCATCTTTCCAGTTGAAATAGTTTTTTTTTTTTTTTTTTCTTTGTTTAAAACAAAAATACATACTATATGCAGCAGTGTGTTGAGCAATCATTTCCCTTTTTTTCTTAGCATTTTTACTTATTACTTTAGCTGGATGATATATAGAAGATGGGATTAGGTCTAAAGTTTGTATATATTATTCATGTCTAGTGTACTGATAGAGAAAGTGTTATTTGTCTTCCAATTTTATATCATATATTAGTTATCATCAATTCCTTTTACTTTCCTGGGGTTTTACTCTTCTTAGAGCCGACTCCTCATTACACTGTTCCCTTTTTACTGCTATCCATACTTCTCTTCTCTTGTTCTATTATTTAGCATTATTGTGTTGAATCAACCTCAAGGCAAAATTTGAAGAAAACTGTACTTCTGGAAGTACATCCTCTGTGTTTCCTGATATGCAATTTTAAATCTAGTATTTTAACCTTTCCACATTCAATAGCTTCTGTAATACTTACTCAGTTTATATGGAAAAATATTAGTTGTGGGTGTTATTAATTTCATTTGGCCCCTGTGTCATTAGACTCTATGAAACCTCCATGACATTTTTGAATTTGATGTTTTTATGAGTGTAAAATAAAATTTTGATCCACAATGTTAACTATTAGTAACAAATATTCTCAGCTGATTTTTAGGTGTTAGTTTAGCTGATGATTTATGGTTTATTATTGCATTTTCTCTAAGTTTTTTTGCAATGAAGAGTTAAGGTTGGTTTTGAAAAGTAATTTGTAGTTTTGAAAATAGCACAGAATGTGTTAATTTAACCAATTCTTATTAAAAATATACATGGAATGCATCACAGTGGTGACTTGCTCTCTCCACATAGGAAAAATTAGTTTGGGGTTTTTTTCTGTAATTCATGTGCTGTGTAACAGACCATGTTGGATAGAAAAGTTTGAAAATATCCTATTCTTAAAGCAATTTATTCTGATCCTAAATACTGAAAAATAGGCAGGATCCCAACATTCAGGTCCACTTCCTATGCCTAAATGGGTAAAGGAGAAATCTGGCTAGACCATTTCTGTGTCCCCAAAATATGGTTAGTCCTAAGCAGTTAGAATGCAGCTTCTTTATTTTATGAAAATCAGTAAAATTATTTCAAGAGACCTAAATAAATTCCGGTATTTCACTTGTTTAGGATGTCTCTATAGAAGAAGAAAACCAAAATTTGTATCATAAGAAAAATTCACTGCCAAGAATTAAACAGAATGCCAAACTAGTAACCTGGCCTGGGCTGATTTAGAAGAGACACTTCCTTTTTAGGTCATGGCCATACACACACAGAGTATTTCTTATGCTTTTTAGAAGACTGCTCACAGTGGAAGCTCAAATGCCACTCATTCAAATCAGAAAAACTAAAATTGTGCCTCCTAAGTTTTGGCTTTTTTACAGAAGTCATACACAGCCAAGACTGCAAAGGAAGCAAGGAATTCGTAGGAGCTCAGGAGTTCAGAGTTCCTCATTCTTGTGTTCTTCGTTTGGTTTTTTTGTGGCTTGAGTTTTTTTAACATTTAAAATTTTTCTCTCTCATTTAATGTAAAATCTACTTAACCTCTGAGTTTCTGTATTAAAACTCAAATTTTATGTGCCATAGAAAAACATACAATTGTCTTTATTCAAACATAAGCATGTATTCTGAGGGTTTTAAATCTCTCACATTAACACAACTGAAATTCACAGAATTACAGAATTTTTGAGGCTTGGAAGAGACCTCTTGAGATCACCATGTCTTTCACTTCTCAAGTAGGGTCAGAGGATGAGATTGTCTTGGATGCATCCAGTCAGTCTTTGAATACCTCCCAAATGGGAGAATCCACAACTTCTCCGGGCAAACCTGTTTTTGTCTTTGACCATCCTCATAGTAAAAATGTTTTTTCTCATGTTGACATATAATTTCATATTTTTTAATTTGTGTCCATTGACCAATTCTACCATCCAATGAGGATGTTACTGGAAGCTCAGGCACAAACTAAATGCAAGGAAAGAATGTAAAGATACTGACGATATTCATCTGACATTTCCTCTAGGCTCATAGATGGTGTGGAATTTCTTTTACTTTCCACCATATCCCCTTTTAGCCAGTAAATCTGGAGGCAGAGAGAAACTGAGATTAGAATTAATTCCTAGTAAATTACATTAGAGTATTATCCATACAAGAAAATAAATCTGTGCTAAAAATAGAGGTATTTCAGTAGATTAGCTCTCACAACAGGTACCAATGGTTTCACACATCATCCCTTCACTGACCTCTCTCTGAAGGAGAGGAACAACAGTATAACAATCTCTCCAAAATTACAGACGTTCTCTGAGAGCTTCTAACAAAGTATAAACCAAGTAGATTCAATGTCTTCAGGCAGTGATTTAAAATCTCAGCATTTAAAGGAAAACAAAACTGTTATAAAATAAGAAAAGGATAATATATTTATTTTTGTACTTGCATTTTTGTTTCAAGTTGAGATCTACACAAAGGCAATGCATATCTTTTTCTAGCTCTTCTCTCAGCTGTCAGCCCTTAATCTTCATTGTCATAGATCATTGTGCCAGCCTAAAATATTGAGAATGACTTAGGATATTTATCTAGCCATATAGCACAGATGGACAAACTAAGAGACTTGGAAGTTAGCAGGTGTTGATTTATGCTGAATTCAACAATACTGTCCCAGGCCTATTGCTGTAGTTGAACTTAAGGTTTATTCTGATAAAAATCTCTGCTTCTCCTTTTGTCAGAGCAAGGGTTTTCTACTGATTTCTAAGGGAGTAAGTATGAGCCAGTGTTGAGCTTTTCTAGACACTCAGACCTACTGTAGACATTATGTAGGGTTAGCAGTACAACTTGAAGGAAAACCTTGAAGACAGCAATGGGTTTCATTCTCTGAAACCATGAAAGCCCTGTGTTTCTTTGCATACATACAATGACCTACTGGGGCACTGAAGTGGTTTGGTAGAGCCCCTCAACAGGGCATGTAGCAAGGGATGGGAATCTCATTTTTTGGCTGGAACTAAATTCTGGCACCTAGAGCTTACTGGTGTTTGATTTATGGCAATAGTAGAAATTAGACTTCTAGTACATGTGTAGAATCCAAACTGAAGTCATCCTAATTGTGAATATATTTGCATCCAATTGTCTCTCTGTTTATGCACATTTATGTATGTGGCTTTTATATGACTCCTGGATGTAGCCCTATTTCTCATGATACAAATTTGTCACATAACTTACAAGTCATATGTCTCACTTAGATTTTGGCTTTCTGAGGAAACATCATTTCAACCTTTTCCTATTACTGCATTATGTCAAAATGCACTGTCATAGCTACTTGCTGCTCAGCTGCAATGTTAATTCATAACCTGCTTTCATGACTTGGAAGAAAACTATTCATACCCAATCTCATCTGCTTTTTTTTTTTTTTTTTGTCTTCCAACATCAAGATGAGTTCAGATCAAAAGATAGAAATGGATACCTAAGTTTCAAAATTCAGAAGGAAATTAATTAAGACTCCCAAAAGCTGTTTCAAAACAAAGAAAAATCTGTTGTATGAAATACCTGATATAACATGAAAAAAGACTTGAAATGTATCCTTCTGGACTTAAACTATAACTACTTCTGTGAGAAATCTATATATTCAAAAACTTGTTTTGAGAATGTATGGTTTTGAGGAAGTAACAGGCACTTAGGAAAATTGAAATTATCCACGTGTTTTTAAAACTTAGCTTTCTTAAAAGTTAAGTTCTTGATTTACTGTAAAGATCACAATTCTTTCAATTTTTTCACATGTGCAAAATAAGGAGACACAGGATTCTGGTGCTTGTTGTGGGTCCCTTCCAAATCAGGATATTCTGTGATTCTAAATAGCTGCTTTTAAAAAACTTTTTTGAACAGAATGCTACTGAATTTGTATTATATCAATTCCCATGGATTTTATGTACCTCAAAAATGTCTTCACCACCTGACTACTCCTGAATGGGACTAATCTGCATATATATAGTCTAAATGAGCATGCTTAAAATATCTGAGAGTAGGTTTCAAAGGAAAATTTCTGGAGTTAGGCTTCCAGCCTTCAATCATTTTTGCATTTGGAGACTCAAATGATACATTTTTCCTTTAGATTATGGTAAAAGAGGTAATCTTCCTGTATGACAAATAGCTCCTGTATATAATGGTATTTCTAACTCCTTCTTTCTGCACAAGCCCATGAGATAACATGACCTTAAGTTCCTAATCAATAAATCAAAACTGCTTTTAGATATCATATGCTTTGTGACATTTAGTAAGAGTGTCAACTTGAGCGTTAGGAGTGATTTCTCAGTATCAATTCTATACCTACTGAAATTCTTCCCATAGAAAGGATGACAGATTGACTTTATTTCTGCATAAGACTTTAATTTTCTGCTCACCCTTATTTCACTTGTAAGAAGGGGAAAATTATGGTGTCTGTTTTTTGAAGTCCCAATAACCCTCATTTATGTCAATGACAAATTTAACTCTATTGAAGCTTTTTTGTGTTTTAAGCCACTGAAATACAATCCAAGCACAGAATGGAGCCCAAAGGCTTGACCTTTCTTAGTGCATTGTACAGACATGTCTGTGTGTTTCCCACTGGAAGCTTTAAATAGCAGGCAACTAATTTTTAATTACTAAGTGCTGCAAGTTGGATTCTTGTGGCATAATGTTAATTAATAGGAAATAAGCAAACTGCAACTTTTGACATTGCAAAAGTTTTTCCTCTGTCCACCAAGAGGTGGTAAACACTGAAAAAGAAAAACATTTCTGTCATTTTGCTTTGCTTGAGCCATTTTTTCCTCGCACAAACTTAAACTAGGAAAAGTCTGTGGTTTCGTTTAAATGCACAGGAAAGACAACGGTATCAAGAAATAATGTTCAGCTGTTGGGCTTATTCTAAAAATGTCAGTCAAGGCACATAAACCCCTTAAGACACAGCTAAGTAAATAAATGTTACATTCTGCATGCAGTGAGCTATTCTAACATGCTGACATCTTCTGACATCACAGATTTGGGTTAGAAGGGATCTCTTGAGATCATCTGCTCCAACCACCCTGATCAAACAGGATCAGCTACAGCTGGCTGTCCAGGATAATGTCCTGCTGGGTGTTGATCAAACCCACAGATGGAGACAGCACAACTTCTCTGGGAAGCCAGCATTTACTGGTGCATGGGATTATTCCTCCCCAGGTAAATTGAGGACGATTCATGTCACACTACCGATAATATAGACTTTGTTTAGAAAAATAAATGCATCCAGCAATAAACAACTTTTATTTGGAGGCTTCCCCACACCTCCAAATTAGAAGATTTGGGTGGAGTTCTTTTCCTTGTCGTTCGAAAGAAAATCTCACTGTCTGGACGTCAGAGCATTTAAGGAGGTTTTAGAGGTTGTGTTTTTTTTTTTTTTGTTTTTGTTTTATGTTGTCTAATATGGCATCTTGTTCATATGTACTAAATACTTTAGGTAAAAATACATATTCTTTAAGAATTGGCTGCTTTCAACCAAACCATGCTAGGTAGCTGTCAGGAAAAATAATTTCAGTTTGGTTACTAATGTATGCTTTAGTTGGGGTACTTTCAGTGGTATTAGCAAGTGACTGAAAGGAGTTTTAGATTTGTCTTGGTTTTAAAAGTGAAATCATGTGCAGTATGTGTTGTACAGAGAGGACATTTGTCATGCCCATAATGTGTTATGGTGTGCAGAAATATTTGTATTGTCACAGAAACAACAAGAAGGAGGGGAGTACAGCTGTGCTATCAGCCCACTGTTAGGGATAATCTGTCATATCTGCTTAGATGCATGGCATTTCATCATGAAATGTAGCAACAACCTTTGTTTCTGTCCTTTGGCTGGAAAAAATGTCTTTTGAATTACATTCACTAAAAGAGAGAATTGGGGAAAATAGAGGTAATTATTTTTGTTGTTCTTATTTTTGTGATGGTTCCTCATTCCTTTGGGGAAAGTTTTGTGAGGCCAAATGTTTTGGAATCCTTAGAAATACAGTGGTGAACGTTAACAGCTTTCATAAACAGTTTATTTGCTTAAGAGGAAAGTTTGCTTGTTATTGGGCTGGTACAGGAGTGCAAATCAATCCTTATGTTTAATAGAACTATGCGTCCACTTAAAAAGGAGTGTCTTCTTTTGTTATTTTCCAAACTGGAAATGTATTGTGCATTTTAGTGTAGGGACAGGTCAGGTATGAGCAGCAGAAATTCAGAAGTTACTTATTTATTGACCTGAAAACAATATATAATTCAGCCTGCAATGTAGACCATGTTTCAGATTAATTTTTACAATTAATTGATTTTTCAGACTCTTCAAAATTAGGACTTTATTGGTAATGTAGATCAGAGTTGTAATGAACTGTTATTCACTGATATTGCATTTACAAAGCAGGGAAAATCTGCAACAGCAACTGAAATCTTTAATTTCCAGGGTACGTTCACTTTCACTCTGAACACTTGTTAAGAAAATAGCCTGGCTAAATGTGTGCTCTTCATCACTTTTCCTTTTCTTCTGGACACCCCTACATATGAAATATATAAGTAGATATAAAAGGCATCAAATGTTTGGAATAGGTTGTTATATGTGATAATCAGGGAGCATATGAATTATAAATACACTTAAAATGATGCTGACAGCTTGAAACAGTTTTCAGATATTTTTTGACTATCCATATTCTTTTATTCAAGTTTTGGTTTTGCATGTTTGGTTTTCGGAAGCTTGTGAGTGTAAAGAAAATTTCCAAATTAAAAAAAAACCCTACCTCCACAACCTCTTCATTAATGCTACTTCATAAACTGATTCCATCTCAAACTTTTTCCAAAGCTGTATCTTCTGTAGAGACTACACAAAACTTGAATAAATGTGTATGTTGCATAATTGTTTGTCGTTTTGGACACATGAATTAAAATACCATGAAAGGAATGGTAAATTTAATTTTTAAGTAAAAACTGTCATTAGTAAAAAGAGGTGTTTGTTATTGACAATATCAATGGGGTCATAACTGATCTGCTTCTATTTTAGGCAGTGAATAAAAAGTAGGAGTGGTCAAAAGCAAGAGGCATGGGTTTGATTTTTATTAATCCATCATTATGTTTGATTTATTTAAATGGCATGATCAGGTAGCGCAGTTTTGAGTTGCCTTTTTGCTTTGACATTCCCCTTTGAAAGGGTCGGTGGCTATATGAGGTATTGAACACAGGGTAGACCAATTATCCTGGCCAGACTTAAGTGGTCCTGAATCCAAATCAGACACAAAGAGTGGTCCTCTACCTTTAAAAAAAGCACTGATGAAAAGATATAGTTAATGAGTCTGAAGTTATTTTTGAGATGTGGGGGGTGAAGAGAGAAGTTGTGGAAATTTCACTGGAAATTAAAGCAAAAGTGCCCAGTATCCCATTCACCACAGAGTTAATTAAATTAAAATCTCTGGTGGAATCATAGATGTACTTCTGCTTTGTCAGAAATTTAATGGTAAGATAAGCACAGCAATTACTATGCCCTGATATAGTCCATACTTCAGAATAACAATAGTAAAATAGTGTTAATTAAACATTAGTGCGTTTACATTTCATTGTTTCTAAAGTCCAGAGGTTATATTTGAAAACATCTTATGTAGTTATTCAACTGCCTGGTTCCCTTCATATCAATTGGGGAAAAAAAGGTTTTTCTTTCATATGTTAAACATGTATAAAGGTATCTTTGATAATTAGGAGCAGTATGCAAGGTGAAATCACTATCCAATTCTCAACAATTCCTCGAGCTTAACATGGGAAATATAGACTAAAAAGAGAATATTGATTACATGTCTACATAATTGTCTATTAAAATCAAAGATTTTTTATTATTATGTTCATATAAACCAATAACAATATGTGTACAAAATGCTGATTTAAATTTAAAATTGAAGGATTGGTATATATGCTACTATAATAAGACAGTTTTTTCTCTAAATTGGTGGGGAATGTTCCATTTATATTTGTGAAACAATAAGGTATATTAAGATCCTAATTAAATTTAAATTTTTGTCCTTCATTGTAAATATTACCTGTAAATTACTGTCAAAAGCAGTGACAAAAGTGAATAGCATACTTCATTGTGATTTTTTTTGAAGTATTTGACCTAGAAATGTGCTTTATATGTATTTTTCACACAAAGTGATCAAAATTAAAATATCCTGCAGGATTAGTTCTTTAGCTTTAAAGTTCTTTAACTAAAGTTTAGCAGCTTTTCTGCAGCAAGGAGTCAACATGTCTCTTCTGTCAGAGCTGCAGGCAAATGTTATCACCCTTTAGGTGGTAACAGAGGCACATCTACATCTTTTCTCAGATACTCTCCCTCTGTGTGGCAGCTGACATCTTTAAGAGCACCAAAGGTCATAGAAAGGGGTAATGAGACCCATTGACAGAGTCAGGTCTTACTTTGAGACTTTGATGCTGGAACCAAAATTTTCTGTTATTGTTATCAGTTATCAACATTATCAGTTCTAGAGCCTGAGTAAATGCAGGTAACTCAGAATTTTAAAGTATCAGACATTTTAATTAATACTGTACTTAGTGGGTGGTGAAGTTTCATGAAATAACCTACATAAACTGCGTCTATATGTTTTGGAAAGGCACAGCCATAAGCAAATAACACTAAGGCATCAGTCCAAGCTGCTTAGCTAAATGTAAATGAAGAAACTGTATGTACAAAGTACAAAGAGCTGTATTAAAGCACAAAGAACAGTATCCTTCATACAGATTATTTGCTGATCACAACCAATACAAAGATCAAAGAGTGTGACATTCTTTAACCAGCTTTCTACCCTTTCTGAAAATAATTCCTAATTTATTCTGACAAAGCAGAAAATACTAGCTTAAACAAAGCCAGCATCAGACCTTTGCTAAGTTAAATCATTTTGACTTAATATGAGACCCATAACTAGCAAAGCCACCAGGAGCTGTTGCTCTCAGTTTCTCTCTGTAAGAGTGATAGCAATCAGCTGGACTCAGGCTGGAGGCAGTTGACAGAAGATGTATGCTCGTGTCCGAGCTATAAATATAGGTTATGGTTCCCTATCAAATTATTTTTTTTTCTAACATTGCTTACAGGTGTCTAACTCGTTTGATCTGACCTCTCACTCAGTTTTCCTATATATAAATCACATCTGTTTGCGCTGGATTTTTTCCCCCTAGTTTTATTTGTTTTGATTAGAAGATGATGCAAAGTTTCAGCAATAATACCACAGGAATTTATAAAGCTATATGGGAATAGTGGTACAGATTTTAAAACAAGAAGAAAGCAAATCGTGTATTTCAAACAACTGCTTTTTGAAAATAATTGTACTAGATCTTTTTCTTTTTCTTGACATTTAAGGGTGCCAATAAAGCATCAGGTCTAATATAACAAAAAATAAAGTGCTTGGAAAAACTGGTTCAAAAGAAAAATTGCATTTTTCCATAGATTTGAAAAAGTGAACAAGTCTTGAGATCATGATCTTTGTATCGTCCCTACTTTATGTGATTATTTGACACTCATGTAACAATTCTGATCTTATCAATACATAATTTTCTAAGTTTTCTATGCAAAAAATGTGTAGTCTCAAGGTGAAGTGGGTTTAGGGTTTTTTGTTCATTGTTCGTTTGTCCATTTTGTTCTTTTCAGGTCTATCTCTAATAGTGTGAATTCTGTACTGTAGATATAAAAAAAAAAACCAACACGTTCTTTCTAAGTTTTCATAGGTGACAGCAAAATGTGTGTGTTCTCCAATGAGTGGTAGGACCTAAAGGCCATTAAGATACAATGTCTAAGTAGCAGCAACAACTCCAGTGTTCTCAAAGCAAGGAAAGCACATTAACCCAGCAGTAAACAGAAAAACTGAATTTGGAAAATTATATTTGTTCCGTTTTGCGGCTGGAGAAAATACTGTCTCACCAAGCTGTCTCACTAGATCAAGTGAGACAGATGATTTTTAGGTATTATAATATCAAATAAAAGCTGTTGCTTTGAGACAGTTACTCTTGTAGGGGCTTTAAAGGAAAAGAAAGTAAGACATCAGAATCTGATCTTACTGGTATAATATACAGTAAGACATAGTGTACTAGACCAATACCAGAAATGGTCAGAGCACAAACATAAAACCCAAACCCTGCGTTTGCAGTGACTTCTTATCTTTCATTAACTCTAACTATTAAGTGGGTTATCCAGATTGCTTGTAAGAAATAGTTTGGGTTATTCTCAATCCATTTATTTTCATTCTGTTTTCCTAGTAGGATTAAGACCTGAGAAGGAAAGTGAGCCACTGTAAAGGGTGAGTGAAAAACATAGGAGTCTTGAACCTGAATAGAGTACCAGGCTCCAAGTTAAATTCCAATAGAGATCTACTCACAGAAGTCAGGATCAAGAGAAGTGCACAGTCATTCTTGTAAGACTGACTAGCAAAATCAGACTTGAGAAGCAATCTCTAAGGATGCAGATCTAAATAGATCTAAAACAGGATTTATTCCTAATGGTAATTTATTAAAGACCAATAGTTTCCATTCTCTGATATTAAGACTGTAAAAAAAGGAAATTATTTTTTCATTTGTATACCTTTACACATTTACAGTTGAGAAGGAAATCTGGCTCAGGCTTTTGCTTCGATAGTCCTTGGATAAGAATATAATCCCAATCCTCAGAATTGATGCACATTTTGATTTCTCCTGACTAGCAGCCCTTAGAGCCATCTGTTAGACTGGCAGTACTCCTAGGCCAAATTTTTCTGCCAGTTTAAAAACGGCATAAAAGAGCGACTGCTGGAAAGAATCAATTAAAAAATGGTGTGAAGGAGCAACTGGTAGAAAGAATCAATTTCCATCTCTTCTTCCTCTTGTGGTAGCCTTCATCAGATTTTACTCTAAAATTTTGTTGCTGGTTTTTTTTTTCCTATCATTTTAAGTGTTTCTAGTTAACAACAAGGCTAATTTTAGAAAGTTAATTGTCCATGTACCTCTTGAACCACTATTAATCTTAGACCTCTACCAATTTATTTTTGTCAGATTTTGTTTGAGCTTTATTAAATTTAAAAAAAGGAGAATTAAGTTAAAAAAAAAATAAGGCACAAATTAAGGAAAGCATTAGGAACTCCATGAAATGTTTATGTAATGGCTCAAGTTGTGTTACAGAATCACATTTTTTCTCCTTTTAAGTAAAGCAATAATTCATTTTATATAAAGCCATTCTGTGGGAAACATCACCCTCATTTTTACTACTGAGAAAAGCAATTGGCTTTAGCAGTATTCTTCCAATTGATCCTGGGATATCACTTACAGCATAGATTCTGAATAAGCTCACTTATTGAAGTTTGATTTTTGATTATTGAAGCATCCAAAAGAGTGTCCTTTTGATTTTCTGAAAAGAGATATGCAAGCAATATTCTCCAGAGGTTCTTTGAAGGAGAAGGTTTATTCTAGACTTGTAGCTCTGCAGAGCTTCAACTATAAAGCTTTTAGCTATTTTAAATGTTTCCAGAAATTGTTATGATTATTTCTTAATGTGGAAATCCTTCAAATGGTCATACATGGCATAAAGTGCTAAAAATTATCAGTCAGGCATCCACCATCTGCTGTCTGGTTTAGCACTTAAAAGTAATGAAAGTCTGCTGCTCACAGCAGTCACAGTATGGCCTCAGAGTGTAGGCAAACACAGTCACCTTTAAATCTTCTGTAGGGGACAAAATGCTAAGCAAGCTTGATGGTATTGAAGGAAACGTTGGTAACAGCAGCAACCAAAAAATGTTTGACTATTGCTGATGAAACCAATTTGGTTCAGAAAATGCTTCCACCATGAGAAACTTTTCCAGCTGTGAGAGGATGAATGCAGCATCTCCCTTATCCACAACTATACTAATATAATATATATCCTATGGAATTTGACAGCATCAAATGTTAGTTTTGAGACTAATTCAGAGCTTTGACTTCCATTGACAATATGCTCTTCCTGGTTTCTTTGTACAGGACTCAGTTCTACTCTAAATTAAGAACTCTATTTGAAGAGTTTCTGCTTTCAGTTGCATTGCATGCATCTTTTGGGAATGCCTGTATTTTAAACTGTTACGGTTTCCTGGTTTTATTTTTACAGAGAATAGTTCTGCATTCTTGAGTGCTTGATTTTCAGACTGTTATGTTTGTTCATTAATGTTCTTAATGTCCCTTGCTGAATCACTGTTGCACTTTTACTGCCTAACGTGCATCAAGCTCTCACTCATTTATCTCATCGTAATGAAAATTCAGGACTGTGACATTGTACTGATACAAATCAATCTGCTCTTACTCTGTATACACTGGCATTAATTGATTGGTTTTGCATTTATTTAATTGCTTAAGTTATGCTATTATGACAGATCCTATGAAATGGCAATAGCCTTAACCAGATATGTTAGGAAAAGAATTTCATTCTGGGGAAAAAATCATGAAAAAAATCCCACTCACTTATATTCAAAGACATTTTATAGTGTGAAATTCCAAAAATATTAATCAAAAGCCTGCTCAGTACAATTGGCTGCATAATTGCTTAAGTCATGTTAGTTAAGTAGTTGTCCCATGACAATTTTGTATTTCTTTAATTCAGTGGGGATTTTTTGGGCTTTATTTCAGGCGATTATTTATTGAGTACAATAATTTTTGTTTGAAATTTGCTTTTGCTTTGTCTCATTTTAAAGTACAAATGATAGTGTTTCTCTTACAGATGAAAGGAAAAATAATTTACTATCATCTATTTTTAGCCAAGAATGATTAAACAAGCTACATTTTCCGTGAGACTTGCAATAGGCCAGGAGGGTTGAAAGTGAAGTATAAAGGATGGAGTGAAGACAAACAAAGGCATGACAAAAATTAGTATTGTTTTCAATGGAAAAGATAAGTGGGGCCTGGGAGACAGAGCAGAGAGGGACCTAGCTGAGAGGTCAACTACTGAAGCTACACAGAAATACTGTCTGATTATATATAACAAAATACTGATATGTGTAGGAAGTCCTGAGTGTAGGACAGCACAGATTCATAGTTCAGAAATCACAATGGAATGGGGATCAGTTCAGTCAAATGTGATGGACTGTTAGTTCTTGTGTACTGTGCTTATGCTAGAGTATGCTTATTTCCAGAGGTTGTTATTTCAAAAGAGTTGTCATATGACAATGAACAAAAATTCCAGGATGCTCAGCTTTATATAGCAAGATATATGGCAATTAATATGACATGGAAAACATACATGCTTTGGAAGATCACTTTAGCCTTCTGTGATTGTATATGTTCTTCAAACCAAAAATTAGCAGAAGAATATTTATAAGTAGGTATCTCTTGGTGTGAGAAACTGTCAGAATTTATTCTAATAATTGAATAAGAAGAAAGCTCAAGCAGAAATTGATTGAATATTTTGTGCTAGGTGGATAGAGACAGCTCTAAGTAATGCATGTGTAATGCAATAAATCATTCCTGGAGCAGAGGAACCATATTTCCCAACAGCAGCTTGAAGCCTTGTATGAGAAATAGTTGGTGGTCTAATGATGCTTGCAACATAAGCCTTGTTCACTATTGATATGCCTGTTCCTTCAGATGAGAACCCACTGTTTCCAGTACTCCCCAGTAGCTTTACACCACCTTCAGTTAGTGAGCAAGCACTTTTCAGCAGTTCTTCCCATTTCGTAGGGCTTCTTCTCTGAAAGAAAGGGAAAATATAAAAGTTGATTCCCAGTTCTAATGTTTTGAGTTCTGAAAGACTAAAGGGATTTCAGGTATGCACTCAATATTTTTATGGAAAAAAAATAGCTCTGTCCTCATATGCATGTAGGGAGTCTGTGTAGGGAAAGCAGAGAATGAATCTAGTCTTACCAACATGAGTGATTATACAGCCTGCATCTAAATATGTAGACCAAAAAGCCTACACTTTCTAGGATAAATCTTAAGATGTCAATTTTCTGCAGTATCTCAAACATTTCTGTGCTCCCCAGAATGGAAGCAAATTAAGACACTTCATTTTTTTTTATATGACTGAGACTAGGAACACATGATACATAACTCTAGACTTCGTTACACTCAGAGGAAAGATAATAATGCAGTAAGTTAAGCTTTGTCCCTCAGACATCTTGTACATCAAAGGCTTCTGCGAGATCTAAAGACACGAAAAGGAGTCCTGCCTTCTTGATGATTTAAAGAAAATAATTGAAGTGTGAGACTACTACTAATGCCGTATGTTACTGCATTGGAAATCTGGGTGTATAAAGGTAAAAAAGTCTCAGAATGTCATAGTATAGCCAAAAATATAGAAATACAATTTTTATCTTGTTGATAGTTTTATTAAAATAAGGTGAAATTATTGTGAAATTATTGATGTGAGGAGACTCACTGTGATAGCAGGAGGCAAAAAAAATCATTCTTTTGTGAATAAATGCTACCTTCTTTAAGAATGACTGTGTAAACTCAGAAACAAACAAACTCAGAAATTCCCCTAAGGATTCAATGTGTATGTAATTCTGCTTTTGGGTAGCTGATTTCCTAAATTACTCCCTCTTTCATTCTTTCCTTCCTTATTCCCTCCCTCCCTGTCTCCTTACTTTCTGTTAATTTGTCAATTTTTTTCATGTGTTAGCATACTTTCATATCTCTGCTGGTTATGTATACAGATTTCTTTGACATGTTAAAGGAGAAATGAGCTCAAGTTCTTTAAACAAATGCCACAGGAAAGGAAGTGATTTACTCTTTGGCTCTTGCTTATGTACATTTGCTTTAACTGTACAGTAAAATTTATTTAGACTGATTTCTTCCACGCTCTCATGAAGAATAATGCTCGTATAGGGTGATATTTAGAAATTGTGGCATAACACATTGATTCAAAATTATTACAAAACTTTCTTTGCAAGTACACACTAACTTGTTAAACAGGAAATTATACAAATGTTTGCAAATAAGGCTATAGATCTTATACTTTTATATACTTCTATTATACTACTGTATTTTAAGCAACCACATATTCTAGAGAGCTGCAAGACACTTTTGGTGGATTTTCTCCTATTTTGGTGCTGAAAGTGGAAAAATATTTACTCCTTTAGTTTTTTTGGTTTTTCTTCCATGGGGTTCAATGAATCTGTAAAATGGCAGAGGCTTGTGTGACATCAATGTTAAAAAAACCACTTCCTTTGCACATCTATTTTCCAAAAAGTAGGCTAGCAATTTTCCAGGTGTAATCACTAGCAAGCCACAAAACAGAAATCCTAAATATAAGCTTCATTTTTATGTTTTAAAATGCATATTCATAGAATTATGTGTCAAAATGATAAATCCCAAATGACACATGCCTTCTGTAACTGCAATAAAAGTGTTTCTGGTTTAAATCCAAGTGGGAGGTGAAGGAGGCATTTGTAGGTTTTTCAAATCAGTTCCTGGTTTCATGATGACTACATCTTCAATTTCAATTTTGAAATGACTGCTGCATTGCTATCTCTCTACACAGAACATTTCTGCAACAACAGGAAGCAAGCTGAATTCAGCAATCAGATAGCTTGTTCTCTTATCAACAAAGCAGATTTCATTATGAGGCATCCCTGTTTATCTAATTTCTTTCTGTACATACAGTCTGAATGCAGTGTCAACCTCCTCTAGCTTAGTATGTCTGCAACTGACAGTGAATAAATGCTCTTCACAAGTAACAGCTATTTTACACTTACATATATATAGGAGTGTGAGTGTATATATATGTGTGTATGTGAATATATAAAAATATGTATATATAAAAAATATACTAAACACCTTCATAGATATATACATCTATGAATACATATGAACTTCTGGTCATCCCCCCCTTTTAAAGCAGTGAGAAGTAAGAAAAAGAAAATCATACGGAGGAATATATATAGGGGTATAAACTATATTGTGACTGAAGTTTTACTTCCTTCCAACTAACAAAAACAGGATGGCAAGCTCTTTTACCTCCAAGTTTCCTTCCCCTGACCCACCACTCACATTCTCCAGCCATGCTGTGGCAAGGGCTGTACAGGAGACAACTCTCAGAGAGGGCAGGCCAGTATCTCAGTATTTTTATGATTCAAATCATTTGTATGGTGATATACTGGGTCCCTAGGTCATTCAGTGGTACATGAGAAATGGAGTTTATGTTGATTCCTCAAAAGACCTTGGAGATCCAAATATATTGTAACATTAGGTCATCCTGCCCTGAAGAAAGACTATGAACATAGTTTGTGTTGCTTATCATGATTAGTTTTGCACAATAGTTTCTGAAGATGGTGGCTAATTGAAATAAAAATTGTTTGTGCTGAGTGTCTCAGTTTAAAGGGAATTTTTTTCTTGAATGAATGTTTGAGTTTTCTGTGGGACTTCTTCCCACACACAGCCTAGGAAGTTGGACTTGGCATGCAGTGTGAGAGGTGCAAGTCAAAATCACTGCTCTGATTCAGGAGGGCAGCAGCTTTAAAGGTGACAGACAACCAAGGACTTGTCTGTTCCTGGACTTGTATGGTACTCCTCAACTTTCTCATCAAGTTTCTTTCTTGTACATGTACTAGTAATGTTTTGTTGTTGCTTTTCAAAACATTCTCAATGAGGAACTTGAGCCTTAGTAAAGGGAAGAAATTGTCATTTTTCCCACTTAAAAAAATAAAAAGACAAAGAATTTTCCCTAGTGTAATACAAACTTTGGAAATGCAATTGGGGATTTCAAACTAGAATTTCCATTCTCAGTGATTTTATAATTCTGGGTTATTAGACACTACATATTTTCAAAGTCATTCCAAGAGAACTGTTTTTAAGAATTAAAAGACAGAGAACTGTTTCTAGGATTTAAAACTATTTACTCTCATTATTTAAAAATGAGAAATTAATGTCTTAAAAATGAGAAATTAATGTTATCTGTCACAGCTACCATTAGATGTAAGAGAATATTACTACTGTTATGTCAATATATCTTGAGCCAAAATTTCAGCAGGAACCTGTCACGATATCTAGAACCCTAACAACAATTCTGCTAAATTGCAAATGTTTGTGTCTAGAATGAAGAAAGAACCATTGATCAAAACCTTCTGATCTAGAAGTTACAACTGATATTTTTCCCTGTTATCTGGAAGGTAGAAGTAAATTTCTTTAACAAATGGATGCCCTTATTGTTTTGAAGGGCATAATTTGAAATAATTGGATTGCTCAAATTCAGTAGTTAAACTCCTTTTACTTGAGTTTGGCTGAAACAGTGTGTGTTTGAACACATAAACCGTCCTCTTTCATCTACCTGTCTTGTGAAGTTCCTGTAATTGTACTTTCCTCCATTAAATATACTACTACGCTTCTCTCTCAAAACAAAAGCCAAAGATCATTTCAGCAGGCTCTTAAGCTACTGGTTTAGGCAGATGTATGTTCCCTTTTCTGTGCCTTGCAGACTGTCATTCAACAGCCACTTGTTTCTGTAAAGGAGCTCAAAGACCTTTTACAACAATATTGGATGGAGAATAGCAGTTATTCCCAATAGCTTGGATGTAATTTCTGGCCTGAGAAAAAGAGAACAGTGTAATGTGAAACTCCTAAAATGAAGCTGGTGAATGCATATTAGTAGTACTGTACTAATGGAGTATGCTAATATTATTCATAGATATTAATGTGATAGGGTGTTACACAGAGTTAGCCCCCAAAAGATGCAGGAGGAAATTTTAATGACTCCTTCAAAATCAAGTATTTCAGGCAAAGTAAGCTCGTTCAAGACAAAATTATTTACTTTCTCTTTATGATTGCATTATGTGAGATAGCTGGTTTGTAAATTAATCATAGATATGGCTAACTTAACCTCTTGTTTTAAGGGGTCTAATAAAGGGCTGTGCTTGTTTACTGACATGAAGGATTTTTTTCCATTAGAGTGCTTGGTAAAAAAAAAAAGGTGATTAACCCATGATTTCTGTTTTAGTGTAGCAGTATAGATAGATGTTTGGGTTTTTTGTTGTTGTAGTTTGTGCTTCCTTAACAGTATTCTGTAAGGGTAATTTTTCACCTTAAAACCTGTTACATGCAAGATTTCTTTTGACAGCCACTACAGGGATCGGTCCAAATGTTCAATGTTTCTTATTAGAACACCAGGAAATTTCTAGGGCTGCCTTTGTTACACTAAATTAAGGCATAGTTTTGCTCACTCCACAGCTATTGTGTGTATCCCTTCTGTTTAGGAACCAAATTTTTTCAGGAGTAGTAACTCTTCTATTAATGCATCAGGTATCCATCATGTATAACCCGTGAGAATCAGCAAATATCCCTGAGGCATGCATCAGTCAGGTGCATGAAACACAAAAATGGCTTTAAATATTTGCAGCTATGATTTTTGTTCGGGTGTCTGGTTGATATTTTAACACTAAGCTAGAATTACTTTGCCTTTCATTTAGTCCTAATTCTAGCTAGCAACATCTTGTCTTTCCAATATCTCCTGGCATTTTGATATTTTTCAATATCAAACCAAGTCAAGATAAAAAAAACTCAAAAAACAAAAATAAACAAAATCCCCACTCCAAAACAAAAAAAAACAAACAACCCCCCCAAATCAAACCACAACAAAAAACCCCATAGATTTTATTGTTTTATAAAATGTATTTTCTCAGGCTTAACTTACATATTCATCCAAAATAAGAAAACATTTTACCTCATTAGAGATTACTTACCTGTCAAAGAAGATGTTTAAAACACATAAGGGAATTTATTTTGCCCTAGTGAAACAGAAGTGACTCTTTAGGAGTAGTTTATTGATTTGAGCAGTTGAGTAGCCATAATTGTCTAGAAAGTATTACATCATAAAATGTATTATGTCTACACAGAAAAGCAATTGCACTTGAATCTCTGAATTGGTAAAGAGAGTTCCTTAGAAATAATAGACACTTTCCCCCAAAACTCTGGCTCTTCTGATTAATTTTGCTGCTTTCTACATATTGTTGCTGCTTCAGAGATATGAATTACTAGGTTCTAGTCTATCTTCATAGCAGATAGAACCTAGATTTTTATAGCTTCTAATCAAAAATTTCTGTCTTCTGCAGTGTTGTATGGCTGTGCATAATAAAGGCTGAATTCAATATATAAAGCTTCAAAATTATGCTTAACAATAGTAGCTTGAATTCATTAGTGTTAAGGAAGCAGTTGAAAATATAATAAATATACTTGCAAACATCTCAGCATTCCTAAATGGTTTTATGTAAGTACAGTTAATGTTGTTGCTCATTGGGATATGGTGCAAATAGCAATGAAGGTATCTGGTAAGATATGTTGGTGCAGAAATTGTATTTTCTGCCTCCAGAAATGGTAGCAGAATGTTTCAATTAAGAACAGGCTTTTCTGAGCTAAGGATGCATGAAAGCTATCAATTCTTAGAAAGTGGATCATCTCGTATAACCCTTTCCTGAATTCTCCTGTCCTCTTTATAGATTTTAGAGATGAAAAAGATTAAAAGCAGGATGATGGTTCCACCATTATTTACTTAACAAATCTTTTACTTACTCTTTCTTTTTTTTTTTAAACTGGAAAATATTTCTAAAAAGTAAAATAATAGATTTATCTTTAGCTGAAGCTATTCCTAATTATATTGACATTGAAATAAAATGGATCTGTTTAGGGAAAGCAAAGCAGTTAAATTTCAAGTTGAAGAGATTATTCTGAACATTTTATCTTAGATTTAAACTCCAGCAGAGGCATAATGAATCCCCCTGTGTATTACAAGGAAGGTTTTGGCTAATCAGACAGAAGAAACTGATAATAAACTTGTGACTTGAATCGTCTGCCTCATATCCTGTATAATTCAGTGTGAGTTATAAAAGAAGCTGGTGAAGGGAAAAAAATCAGGATCAACAATTAATCATTAGTAAATGCAGATAAGGGCATAGCAGACAGTGCCTGTCTCTCCTGGGACTGCAGTGTATTGCTTTTCTTGGTTATTCCACTGCTGATGGTGTAAACTTCATCAGTGTTTGCTCATCCGCTAGAGAAATGCACTTGTTTATCGTAGGTCATAATGACCTTTAAGAGTTTGATATTCACAATATCCACTGTGGATCTTAATTAAATGGATGATCAGAGAGGTATTTAGGAGGAAAGATTTAAGAGAAAGATGTTCTGTTTAAGTCATAACTATATTTGTGGCTAATGTTCGGTTCGCTTGGCTGTGAGACTAGAATTGCATGAACAGTGCATGCCTTGTGTAGCTCATGTTATTGAGAATACTAAATCTTAACTTCTGTGTCTCTAAGCAACTCATTCAGGTTTGGGTGAAATAATAAGTTTCAAAAGTAAATGGCAACCACAACCAGTTTTCACTTTGTTAACTTCCATGTGTACATTGAACACTTGCAAATCACAGCATCAAATTCTGCTTTTATCCCTGGATTCCAGTTCTAGACAGGATTCAACACTTTGCTGTCTTTTCCATATCTGGTTTTAGTAAAACAAACAATCAAACACAACATTTATTTTTCAAGCATTTGGTATTTTTTCAAATGGAATATTTCACATGGAAATTGGATTCTATTTTTTTATCATTCATAGCTAGATGAAAACCCAGATTTGCTATTCTAAATCTATTGTAATAGAAGGCCTTTATGAGATGAAACCTTACAGGTGAAAAACCCCCAAACCTCAGAACCCATACTAAAAAGCAGTCTCTTTCTTCATAGCTCTTAATATTTAACTTGAAATCTTCTCATGTCACTCTGTACCAGATAAAGAACCTTCTGTAGCTGGAAACCATCTCCCAATGCACTTGTTTAACAGAAAGCTATCAGGTCACCCTCTGTTGAAAAGATAAAAAGTAGAAAGAACAGCCCAAATACAAATCAGTAGTATTGTGAAGGCCTCTGTCACAAGCTCTGTGATCTCAAATCACTGTTCAAGTACCACCAGATAATACTTTACACAATACCTTCACAACCCAGCACAGTTTTTAAAACACATCAGATCAGGCCATGCTGATTACTGTAAGCTTGAGAAACCAAAGAAATACAGCATGGAATTTGAGAGGCTTTTTTTTTTTTTGTTATTTTTTCACTGAAACCAACCAGTGATTGCATGGAACAGAAGATTCAGTGAGTTTTATCCAGATTATTTCAGGCTGTTCTAAGGGAGTAAAGGACATAACGGCAAATGCAGAAAACTGAGATCAGGGGAAAAAATTAGAACTCTGTTTCTCATCTTTCAGAGGGCTGCTTCATACATTTCTTCTTCACAATGACTAAACTGGGAATATATAGAAAGTAGAAGGGCATTTCACCACATAAAAAGTATCTTGCCACAGTTTCTTAATAGACTGTTCAGGAGGAGTTGATCTGAGTTGTGGGGGGGTTGAAATATTAAGTACATTCCATTTCTAAGGAATAGCTTAATTTTTTGGTAGTTTTGTGTCACTGATTTTATACAATTTTTTCCATATAATTCTGTGAATACTTCTGGAATGAAAGAATCCAGGTGTATTTAGAGATTAAAAAACTTTCACATCAGACATAAAGTGTGACCTTTTTACAAAATGAGGGTTTGTGATTTGAGGGTTTTTCTTTTTAATATAGAAAGGAAATCAGTGAAAACAAGACCTTAGGTCACATTTTTGAAGATATGTATTTAGAGTGAGTTTCTGCTACTTACTAGCTTGTGTTCTCAGAATGATCACTGCAGGTACTTGCATTTTTACCTTTTCAGCCAAAGGTAATTTCATCCCCCTTCCTAATACAGAATTAAGTGAAATTAAATTTGCCACAGTTCTATTTTTCTTATGTTAGTGAAATTATAAAGGTTATTAGACATTAGGGAAATCAGTGTGTAATAGTGATTGCCTTGTATTCTGACTGTTCTAATCTGTTGCTAAATATTGAAGTTTTCCTGCTTGGGGTATTAGTGCAAGAGCCCACAATGTTCTTAAGACTCTGAAAGAAGGCGATATTATCCCTGTTACCTATTTTTTCTCAACTTGAGAAAGAAAAAGTTTCTTGAGAAACTTTCTTGAGAAAGAAAGGTTTCTGTCACAATGGAGTTCTCAGTGTGGCTGTTTTTGGAGTGATGAGGTTTGGAGTTTTTTTAGTTCTTAAGAATATACTGGAAAATTCAATTAAAACTACCAGAATTGACAGAAATTAATAAACCCTTAGTGAAGGTAATCCTTGGTTGACTGGCAATCTCAGCTGTCAGGTGAAGGGTATTGAAGTCTGTGGCTAGCTTTGAAAAGTTTTCAGGGAAAAATTAAGTGAAAATTGAAGTTCCCCACAGACCCTCTTTATAGTATAGCAAAGTTTCTGATATTTCATTTCATATTAAAACAAAACAAAACAACCCCCCCCCCAAAAAAAACAACAAAAACAAAACAACAAACCCAAACAAATCCAAAATACTAAACTGTAAGACTACATATGTTTTCTAAATTGTCTTCTTTGTTAACAGCCTTGACTAATAGCTTCTTCTTCATTTATTGCTTTTTGGAGTTCTTGGCAATGCATCGTTAGTCCTGATGGAGCTATTTTAGTTACGAAATGGGAAAAAAAATTCAAACCAGGTTCATTTTTCTAAGTGTTTCTTGTGACAATGAGATATACACACGGTATGGCTTACTTACTATTGTCACAGTGAAGGGATATTCCAAATTCTAATGTTGCATATATTGACCCAACGCTACTGCATTCAGAAGTTTCCCCTGTATCCTGAATAAAAATCCTATTTATTTCGCTTTAAAAAAAAAAAAAAAAGGGAGAAGTGTAGCTAGAGATTCCATTTTCAGAAACATTCCTGGTAATTCCTGCTCATGAGAATTTTCCTTAACAGATCCTTCTTTAGATCTCTAACAGATCTTCCTCTTTATCTTGAGCAGACAAGAGAGTTAACCTAGGAAATAGAGTCAAGAGAAACTCCTGTAAGTGAATGTGTAGTATTAGTAATTAATGAGTCTTTAAAATCATTTTGTTTTCAAGTTAAGAATTAGTAGTAAATTTTTTTTGTTGTCATCGTGTGTTTGCTTATTGCATTAGAGGAATGAAAATATCTTGGATAGTTTTAATTCAAAAAATTTCTGGCTAAAAATATCCCAAAAACAAACAACTAGATGTAGACATATTTAACAATGCATAGACCGTGTTTTGGGTATCATGAACAAAACCAGGGCACCAAAAAAGCTGTTGCTTGCTTGGGGCTTTTTTGCACTCTTAACCTCCAGCATTACAACAATGTAAAAGTCAACTGCTTCTTCCCAGTGTGTTGTTCCTTGGGTTTAGTACACTAAGGTTTTATAATGGAATCTGAGTTTAGAATTTATATGGGAAATTGGAGCAAATGTTGTCTTGTAGTGTTAGTCCTACAGTTTGTTCAATGTCAATGTAATAATCATCACACTTTTAATCAAGAGTAAAAAAGTATCTGAGTTTTGAAGTTTTAAGTGTTGCCCCAACATTATGGAAAAAGCAGTAATGTTTACTATGTACTAGTCAGATTATTCATTAAATGAAATACAATGAAAATATTAATTGTGTATAATTTCACTGCAGAAATCTTTTGTTTGCAAAAAAATTCTCACTTATTTTCTGCTCCACATTTGAGTCTATTGATGACTTCTAAAAATATGCCAGAATGTTACAGTGGATTGTTTCCTTGAATTCAGTTCCATACCATCTGTTACATCCTAGTATTACTACATATCATACTATAAAATATATTTGGAGATGAGGTTTGTACAAGAGATCTCTTAAATGTATATCCTGTTTCTGAGTTATTCTGAGTGGTGTCCACTAAACAGAAACCTGACATTGAAATTTCCGCTACCACTCCTGTTTTAATTATTCACTGTTTTAGAGGTTGATGTTTTCAAAGCTGAAATTGTGTTTGTGGAATTACTGTAATTTATAATCTTCCCTAAATATTAATGGTTTCTTGAAGTTTTTTCCACTGGACTGTGTTTGATTTGACATTTTAATAATTTTTACTTCCAGGATTTAGAGGAAATATAATGCATTGCATGTACATGATTTATATTTAAAATATATTGGTTTATACATGTACTGCCCATGAATTGCATCATACAGATTTACACATGTAATAAATTTATAAATACAGTTTATAGTTTAGAATGTTTCACATATGTTTTTGATTTTATGAGTCACTTTTTTATCAATTTGATTCAAAACTTTTCCTGAGATTGTAGCATTTTTTCTTTACGTCTTGAAATTGAATTATACATACGTTTTTTTCCCTTTTCATTGGTGAAAACTCATAGAAAGGATTTTCATGCATGGAGCATAAAAAAGACTGACTAAATTGCATTATGCTAGCTTCCAGGTACTGCAAAAATCATTGATGTAATAATAGAAATTACATTTATACTTTTCCTCATTTAAATATTCCGCATAATCCTAATAGTAAAAAGATCTATTCTGTGATTATAATGAGACTAACATTTATAATTTGATATTTTTGTGACTCATATTGTTTTGTTTTCATTTGGGTTCTTTAGCATTTTTGATGCATGCTGTTTTAGAAAATTAATATGTTTATTCACTACATAAAAGTGGTAAAAACAAATATATGGTTTAATTTGTGAATGTTTTAACAGGTTAGAAAGCTACACTGTACAAACTGCAGAAAATACCCCTCAGCATTACATTCTTTAGTCAAGTTTAGGAGGTCTTCTAAAGATTTGCTGCTACTCATTTATCTTTTCTACTTAATAAAATATTAGCCAAAACCCCCCATGATTATCATTCTCTCACCCACATAATATATCTCTTCAACAGATTTCTGGACTGGTTCTTCAGAAAGAATCCTGAAGTAGCTTTTTCCATCTTTGGAGGAGTCAGAGCTGGGGCAAGTGACAGGGAATGGATGTATTAATTAAATTTCTTGCATTATTTGCACTAATGTATGGCATGACTTTCTGCTCCATGACTAGAACCTTACCTACCAAAGGCAAGTAACTAAGAGCTCTGTAAGCAAATGCATTCTATGCAGTGCAGTGAAAAAAAATCTTACATGCTTCAGAAATATGTCTTGTCTTAGAAATGGGGCATGGTAAATAGGTAGACTAGTTCAGTGAGAAATTGCTAAAGCTTTGATTTTCTTTCTCCTGAGAGTGTCTGTAGATTCCATGCCTGAAAAGATGCTACATGCAAGTTGAATTCACAGCATTGTGATATTTTAAGTCAGGTGTTTTACTGTAATACTCAAATTCAGGAAAGGCTATAATTTTATGATTTTAATATATTGATTGAATCATAGTGATTTAGAATTCTAATGCTTTTATCTCGTACAGAGGCTCATTCTTATTGTTAAATATACGAGCAAAAACCCCATTTCAGAAGAGAATAAAAATAGCTGTTCCTCTTAGGAAACACCTTGCCAATTTTTTTTTTCCTTCCTGTATAAATACACACAGTCCTATTGAAAATAATAGCTATTCTAGATTTAAGGCAATTGAATGATGCTCAGACTATGGACCAGTACCCCACATTATTTTATTTACATAAGTTTATGCCTGAATTTTGATAGCAAAAAGCTTGAAATGGGAAAGAAGGCATCTGAAAACATATTAAGGAATGTGTATACACTGCATAATGGGAGCAGAATTAGCACACAACGTGAACTGCTGCTAAAATTATCTTTCATCTTCCATGGTCTGCTTCTCTTAATGGAAACATTGGTTAGTTGTGGTAGTGCAAGGAAAGGCTCAGTAAATATTTTGCTGTGTAAATATATTCAGGATTCTTTTGGTTTCTTTTTGAAAAGAACATAAATTGCAATGCCTGATGCAATGTAACAATTTGCTTATAGACAGTGAGCACACAAACAGAGAAATAGCACACAGTCATTTCAAACACAGCAGCATTCTGATAGAGACTGGCAACTTTCTACTCATTACATTTTACAGAACTGTTGCTTTTGTGTGCAAATAAAAATTTCAGCATGATTAATAACTTATAAATATATTAATCAATATGTGCACATCTTGAAAGAACAGAGATTAAGATTAGAATTATGAAACAGAGGTCCTGCTTTAAGCAAGTCATTAAATGTGTTTTATCTCATTTAAGTTCAAACATAAAATTAAGCCTGTATTTATGTTTGTCAAGGTAAAGCTTAAATTAATATGACAAGTCCTCTTAGAGAGAGCAGAAGTGTGTTTGACTTCCACATACCAAAAAGGGAAGCTATTAGAGTCAAAGCACAAAGTCAGGAGAGAGAGAAAAGCAAAACTGGATCACTGAAAAGAGAAACCTGTCAGATGAAATAAGGTAGAGAGAAAGTGGTATGGATTATGAAAAAAAAACAAACAGATGTCCTCAGAGAGACAGGGTACAGTCCACACAGAGGAATGTTACAGAGTTTAGGGATCATGGAATTTAATCCAAACTGAGCTTTGGAAGGCAGAAAAATGTGCCTGGTGTGCTGACATCCTGATTATTTTCCTCCAGACCTTCCTTAAATAGTCAGCCCAAGTAGTGCTCATTTTTCTTTTTCCCTTTTTTCCTATGCCAGCCTTCCTCTCATTCTCTATGTGTCCTGCCCTTTCTATGTTTATTCCTTGAATTTTTTCTATAATCTTTTCAGCCATTTTTTACCCATGAATGCTTTCTGGACTGCTGAACATATCTGATGTTTCTAAATGAGACAAGGTTTCCTGCCCATGTTAGAAAGGTTAGAGATAGATGATCTTTAATGTCCTTTCAAACCATAACCATTCTGTCATTCTATGATTCTCTAAGGCTGTCTGCAAAGAATATGCAAGATATTGTGACAAGTCATCAGTATTGAGCAGTAAAAATCCAAGGAAAAAAGGGAAAACCGTATTATTCCTAAGTGCAACCACTGTTTTCTTGGTCAAAATTACTGAAGGGATTTTGGAAAGCTGAAGGGCAACACATAACTTCCCAGAACAACAAAAAACCCTCATTTAAACCCCCAAACACACAAACAAAACATTAGCCATATCTAAACAAAAATGTACAATCTAACTACAAAGAAAAATTTTAGGAGGGAAAAAGGATCAGTTAGAGCATAAGAAGTCTTCCTTTGGGTTTGTCAGAGTATTGCCTCATCAGAAATTTCTCACCATTTTTAAAACCTTTGTATCTCATTATCTTCCACTTCTAATTGTAGACAACACAACCGCTTACTCCAACATTTACGTGGCAGTATCAGCACTAGAAAAGCCAGGTGTTAATGATGTGAATTTTCTTACTAGGTTATATTTACTTGGAATAATGCTTAATTTCAGAGGTTTAAGGTGAACTTTGAAAATAGAAGCACTTCCTTCTATATCTGGGAATTATTTTAAATCTGCCTGTCAAAGTGTTCTGGTCTCAAATATGTCTGGCGTGTTAGTACCTGCCAAAATTGCTACATTAGTGGTTGTATTAAATACATCTTTTTCCTAGGAACTGATTGAGTGCACTCTTTGTCCTGCAGACTTTCCGCTTCTCTTTCTTCCTACTGCATCTATTTCATCAATGAAGAGAATGCACAAGGCATTTTTCTGAGCAAGAGCAAATAAGTCTCTAACTTGAGCTGGACCCACATCAACAAATACCTGTAAGAACTCTGAGCCCTTGATTGTGATAAAATGGTACATTAGCTTCTCCAGCTGTAGCTTTAGCTAGAAGTATTTCCCCGGTACCTGGAAGACCTGTCAGAATTGCCTTCTTTGGAATTTTTGCTCCTAGATTCTCATATTGCCTGGGAATTTTTAAGAAAGTTAACAAACTCCATTATCTCTAATTTTTCCTCCTCACATCCAGCAGTATCTTTGAATTTAACAACTATTTTATTCTTAAGGACTTCGGCTATGGTTTTCCCCACACTGAAATGTGGGGCCACACTCCGTTTGAGCCTGAAACACCAAGGCTGTGTGTTCAATCCCCCTCTGGGTCAATCACGTAAGAGTTGGACTTGCTGATCCTTCTGGGTCCCTTCAACTCAGAATGTTCTGTGATTCTGTGACTTAAGCCTGCAGGACTTAGATGTTGACTGTAAGGAACCACTAAACAGGACTGTAGGCAGCAAACTCCAGAGAAATCAGCTACACGTCTCTGATGAGCAGACTTCAGGCAATCTATTCTCCAGTTCTTTTCCCGGATCTTGCTGCTTCTTCTGTTTCTCCAGCTGAACCTTTTGTTCCATTAGCTTTCCTTCCATTGGGAAATTATTTTTCAAATTATTATGAGGAATGGATGGGGAAGCTAGGGTTATTTAGCCTGGAGAAATGAAGGCTCAGGGGAGACCTTATCACTCTCTGCAGCTATCTGAAAGGAGGGTGTAGCCAGGTGAGGGTCAGCCTGTTTTACCAGTTAGAAAGTGATAGGACAAGAGGAAAAGGCCTCAAGTTATGCAAGGGAATGTTTAGATTAGATATTTAGTAAAACTTCTTCATGGAGAGGGTTGTAAAGAATTGGAATATGCTGCCCAGGGAAATGGTAGAGTCACCATTCCTGTAAGTTTTCAAAAATACCTAGGTGGATATGACACTTGAGGAAATGGTTTAGTGGTGAGTGTGGTAGCTGTACTTGATTGATGGTTGGACTTGATGATCTGAAAGGTCTTCTCCAGTCTTAAAGATGCCGTGATTCTATGGCAGTATAACCAAAACATGAGTAATGTGTTCAAGCAGGATGTACATTGTGCTTGTCCAGTTGCCCTCAGCAAGAGTTTCTGCAGCTCTGCCCAAGATCACAGCTGGGCAGACTGGCAGACTGCACAATTGTCAGTTGCAAAAGATTAGAAGGTCCCAACACCCCCTGCCAGTACTGGCTTTTTATCACAGAATGGTGAGAATTTTTCTAATAGCTTCATGCTTTACACTTCTTTTTTTGAACAAGCATGAGCAAAATATTGGGGTTTGTGTGTTTTTTTTAATTGAAAAGCAAGTTCAATCAATGCATTAAAGAGTTTACAACAAACACTTGTACTGCACAATACTCTTCAGTGGGGATTTTGATGGTTATTCCCAAGCTCAGAAAGCTGAAAGTGGATGAAGGTGTGAGAAAGAAACTTAGAAGGTCTTTTACAAAGTAATGATCATCACTTCTGATTTCCAACATGTAGAAGTTAAATACTCTTATCTTTCTAGAATAGTCATGATAATTAATAACTGAGGCAGATTGTATTTTATCTGGTAAGTTTGTCTTAAAGCTCTCATATCATATGCATGTATGTTCTTAAACATATACTCCGATTCACATATCTAGTACTTTCTCTTTAGTTGTTGTCGAGGTCCCCCCAGTTTAAAGGGTAAAGCTAAAGACACTGGATTGGAGGCACAGTCTCTAAGTACGGCTGAAGAAACAGCAGCTCCTTGTTGTAAAACAAAGGAGAAAATTGAGGAGGTAAATCCTCAAAAGGTGTGGCAAATCTTGTTTGCAGAAACACCGTATTTTCTGAACCTCTTGTAGTGCAGGCGCAATGATCACCATAAAAAGGCATACACAGGTTGTGTAATAGTTTCCAAAGGGAAAAAGATTCATTTGCTCATAGACTGGGTTGCCCTTTTAATTCCCAAGTGTGAATGTTAATAGGCTTCCTTATTAAAGAACCTCATTAAATTCAAAATCCCACTGAAAATTAACTGTGCCATGATAATGCTGAGAAGAGAAGCTCATACAAAACCAGAAAATATATTTTGGATATCCTATTAGCCCAGTGAGATTAGCTGTTGAAAATGTTGTCTTGGACCTCCAATGACCACAGTAATAGGTTCATTTTAATTTTATTTTCATCATTCTACTAATGCGGTAAGATGAAAAAAAGGCATCCTGGTATACGTCCCTTTTGCAATCTGATTAACTGGACTGTTTTGCTATAGATTTTTCATGTCTACTGTGTTTCAGTGCTCATCATCATTTCTGGTAATTTCATTTTTTAGAAGGTGGATGATATAGCAGAATATTTCATGATTATCAAAGTGTATGAAAACAAGGCTGAAATACAGAATGAGTAGAACATGAGTAAAGCAAGAAAAAACATCCAACAATATTTGACTCCGTTAAAGGCTGAGCACTGAACCAGCAACTTAATCACAGGCACACCTTTATTGCACTTTTTGCCTTTGAAATTGTTTCTTATTGTCCCCATTCCTTGATTACTTGATGGCCTCAAAGGAAGGTCTTTAGTTCCACCAAGTCATATGTCTTCCCTGTGTGGTCCAGACTCAGATTGTTCACAATACTCAGTTATGTAGGGTATGACAACTCGTTTGCATCACGACAATTTCTTTCCTACAGAAGACTGTGGAATTTGAAATTAGTAATAGCTGCCTCACCCTTGCACATTTCCACAAAGAAGTTGTCCTTGGTTGTGAGAAGGAGAGGAGTGTTTGGGATGTATAGGTTTGCATAAAAGCTTCATGTTTAGCATTTATCTCTCCACACACATGCAAATCCATCATACTGTGGTCTGTTCTGCACATTACAAAATCAATCTTGATATGTTTTTGTTGTAGCTATTGTTAACTCCGTACCCAGTGCCCAGTGTTGTGATAGGAGGTGAGTTATGGCTGCAAGAGGCACAGCAGCTGTATTTGTGGATGTGGAAGACCACTTGTTAGACAGGACAGTGTCCCACTCACCTATAGCTGCAGACTTTACTGCCAAACAGAGCAAAAAAAGGAATCAGCTTTACAGTGGAAGTTACAGTACTTTAAATAAACGTGACATATTTTTTGCCCCGTGGGAAGCCATGTATTTAAGGACTCAGGCAAAAAAAATCTGTTAATCTGTTCCTCTAGGACCAGGCTTTGTATCAGCACATGCTGACAGACAAATTGCCAGTGCCTGAATGAAAGAAGGGAAGAAATAACATGCCACTTTGACTGTTAAAGAAGAAAGCATGACTTGGTGCCAGGATCTTACCATACTAACTTATATATAATCATTTATTCTTTACACTGGTCAAGATAAAGACAATATGGCTTGAGTTGATTTGTGGGTACACATAATTAGCCAGAGCCTAATTTTATAAAATTTTCTACAGACTTATTATTTAATACAATGAGGTCACTTATGTATTTATAATTGCATATGTGACTAAAAAACATTCTGGATTGAGATGCGGACCTTTCCTGGGGGCAAGCAGTGGTTTCTTGCTTGCCACGAAAAGAACTCTATTTCCCTACCACTAAAATAATTATTAAAGAAGTCTTGCTGTGACTGCTATTATGTATTCTAATCTTTGTGAATGCATTAGAAATTGACAACAGTTAGTCCTGCACTAGAAATGGTCCCCATACTGAGTAACCATGCTGCTTGCTAAAATGGTTTAATCTTCTGCCAAAGAGTTTTTTTGTCTAACGTTCTTATTGTTGCTTAGTTCATGAGTGGGATACAGAGGTCACTTACAGCTTTATGGTTGATAATATGCCCCTCTCAGGGACATAATTGACATCACTGCAGTTGCAAGCCAAGGAATAAAAAGGTTTTATCTGTTCTAAGTGATTATTTCATGAGCTTTTTTCCAATCAAATCTTTAAAACTTTTACAAATAGTAAAGGAAATCATGAAGCTTGTGAGAATAAATTTAAGTTCTAGTAAAAAAAAAATATTCTGTATAGATAAATAGAGGGATAATTGAGCTAATTTTTTTTAGTTTACTCAGATAATCAAAGGCTCATTTATTTAGGAAAGAGTCCTTTTCTAAACTCATTAGAACTTGTCAGAAGACCCACAAAGCTATTACTGCTGTGCATGTAGTCCCTGCACATTTAGCCTGTTAACACAGATGGGGGAATAACTATAAATGAGAGCAATTCGCAGTTCCGCAGCACAAGTGAGACATGCACATACTGTACAGAATCCAGCAAAGGGCTGATGATTATGGAGCCTGGAGCATCTCTCCTGTGGGCAAAGGCTGAGGGAGCTGGTGCTGTTCAGCTCAGTGTATATAAACACCTCACTGGAAGATGCAAAGAGGATGGAGCAAGGGTCTTCTGTTACGCTCACTTTCAGGACACAAGGAAAATTTGGCACAAAGAGAAAACACAGGAGGCTCCATCTGAACTTCAGGAAACGCTGTTGTTTTTAAATTGTGAGCACTGGCACCAGTTTCCCAGGGGCCTTGTGGACTCTTCCTCCTTGTGGGTATATCAAAATTGGTTTTGGTCAATTGGCTTTAAGTTGGACCAGTTTATCTCCAAAGGTCTCTTCCAACCTTATTTGATCTGTGATTCAGACACACATTAAATGAAACTCAGAGGTGAGATCAGCTGACAGAGCCATTTGAGAAACCAGCCATTGCTCTTATAGCATTCTTAGGGATCAGAGAGACATGACAGAGATAATGATGTCTGGTTTTTTGTTGTTTTTTTTTTTTTTTTTCAGGGGGACTCTGGTTACTGTTGTCTTTCATCACTTTTACCATTAAATGCCAATGACAGCTCAAAGTAAATTTGGTTATCATTTTATGCTACTGGATTTGAAAGCAGTATTTGGCCCACACAGATTTAAAATCAATTTGAAGCTGCATTATTTTATGTTACTAGGCACCAAAATACAGAATATTCAACAGTAAGCCCTCAGATGTTTTTGGAGTTTAAAAATCTAAGATAGTTGACTGCCAAAGCTACATCTCCTGAATGGGAATAAATAGTTACTCAGATTTCTCATGTTGATTTCAACAGCACTACACTAATACAAGTGAAGGAAAAATTTGGCCCACGGAGAGAGCTGTAACACAGATGAATGCATTTGATAGATTTTTCAAAGGCTTATACTGGTACGTCAGCTTGTCTTTATTTAATTTTAACTCTCTAAATTTAAAGAGCAATTGAAACCAGAATAATAGAAGCTAGAGGGGAAAGACACCTATTAGATCATTGAGTTAATCTCCTGCCACTGCACAAATGTTCTTTATTGTGTGTTTTCAAGTATTTTGTCCAGAATTGTTTTTAAAGTCAAAAACAACAGGGCTTCCACTCCTTAGAAAGGATTAAGATTTTCTGGCCCTCAGGATATTTCTCAGACATAGTCTTTATTTTCTTTTTCATACTTTAATTGATGTAGGTCTGATGTTGTGCAAAAACAGTAGGGAGTTTAATAAAGGACCTTTATTGTCTGTTTTTTTTCTGACAGCCTTCAAGGCAATGGGAACTACAGCATTAGGAGTAATGCAGCTTTTTCTGATCCAGCAGAGCTGCAGTGAAAGTTCAGCCCCACCCTCTCAGACACTCGGGATAACAAGCTCTTTCTTATGCCCAACACAAAGTTTTACCTTCTGGTGCTTTTTTTGGCTCTGCTGTTGCCTCTAAGAGCTCTTTTAGCTTATCTCTTTCTTTCACAGACAGAAATGTTCATTTTCTTTCTTGCTGTTTAGTAAGAATGTCAAACCTAATAGTGAAGATGTCTCTCCTATCTATTCCATAGACATCCTGAGCTTTTTCTTTGCCCCTTCTCACGCAAATAATTTTGTTCATGTACTGTCAGTTTTCTTTCCCCAAAGTCTTAGATATTTTCTGACTGATAGTTGTTGAATTTTTCTCTTTTCCTGCTGTTTCTCTGAGATGACATATTCATTATCTGACCATTATCTTTCAGGATTTTTTTCTCACTGTTATTCCCCTGGCCCCTTAATTATTCCCCATTTCAAACTACTCACCCACATCTCCTCCTGCTTGACAGATTAGTTTCTTCTAGATTTTTTTCATGCATAATGACTGTTGGACATGCTGAGGAACCAGCATATTGTGTGGTGGACATACTGATATTAAGCCTGTTGCTGCTTTTTATATTTCAGAGGATATTCTTAAACAGTGATTAGATCTGAGTTGGTCATAGATTTAAATCATCTGGCAAACAGTGGAGAATTGGGTTCTAGACCCAACACAAGAGATAATGAAATAAAAATATAACAATACCCAGGGAACTAATTGATCTTCATACATATTCAGTAGAGAAGCAGTGCCCTACTGCTAAATTAAGACTCATGTTGATACAGAAGATTGCTAGACGGGCCATTAACATTGGAGCAGCTTGGAGAGGAGGAGCTGCCTGGCTACAGGGCCTTCACTGCCTCAGAAACTAAAGAGCTCACATGTTATTTGGGCAGAGTAGTGAATGCTGCCTGGATCTTAAGTGTTTAAGATGACAATTGCTGGAACACTGTACTAGAAGGCATCCCTTTCCACGAGAGTGGGTGGCCTTTTCCACGAGAGCTTCGTGTTCTGCATTGTTAACTTTGGTGACTGGCTGCTAATTCCTTCTTTATTTTTTAAAATTGCTATAAACAGAGTCTAGATACCTGGCATTGGGTTTGGGGGACTGTCTTATGTACTGGAGAGCAAACCATCTAGAAATTAATGCTGCTGTGTCACATTTCTTACTGTGATGAAAAAATTTGTTTCTGGGTCTATATTTAGTAACTACCAAGACTGCAATGATGCAAAAAAAGCTGAGCAAAGGTGGTGGGATTCCCTCTAATGAAGAGGGAGAAGGAGTTAAGAAAGTTGATGGGTGAAATATAAACCCAAAACTTATGGTACACAAAATGTGGAATATATTGATGGATGGATATGTCCAAAACTTGATTGACTGTTTTGAAGAAGGCTTTTGTTATTGAGTCTGAGAAAGTGGCTTTATTCTGAAAAGTTAAAAATATTTTGTATATCTTGTTCAGATGGAGTATTGATCCCTGACATTAATGCAGAGTAGTTTGCCCCAATTTGTCCTAGATTACTTTGTTTCGTGTTAACTCCTATCTCAAGCTCATGTGTAAAAAACAGTAATTTTTTTTACATCAATTCTTTTTTTATATAGTTTCCAAAACTGTAACAGGATGATTATTATTTTAAAGAAAAAGACTATAAAGTTGAAAGTCAATTGTTAGTTACTGTTTAACACATCAAGAAAAACACCATTTTCTTTCTGATGTTAAAATAGTAGAATACTCTTTTTTCTGTCATGAGCCAAAACTACTACACTTGCATTTGTTGTACTGTCAGGTGCAGCTTTTTGAATAAGGCATTGACTTAATTACTAAAATATTACTAGCTATATTAGATAAAATACAAATAGATAACTATGCTTTATAAATAAACACCTAAGTATTTTTAAATGATCTTATGATCAGCTATTGCAAGAATAAACCAAGTCATAAAAGTTTTACAACAGCAGCATACAACTGAAAAGTACAATAAAATTAATTACTTTACATTCCATAAGAAATGTTCTAATCTGATCTGAGAACATGAATAGACACACTGCTAGACACATAACTAGAAATGCAAGGATTAAGTGTGGAAAGACTCAGCTACTATGCAGAACTCAGCTTTCAGCGTGTCAAGGCCCTGAGTGCACCCACAAGCACTAATTGTCCTGACCAGTTGTAGTGCACCAATTTATCCTCTGCCTTTTGGTCCAGAAACTTTGCTTAAGCTCAGGTTGTGTCCTTAATTCTTGTCTAACGTATGAAACATGCATCCCTGTGCCAAACTGAATTCCTCTGGGTCCTGATGTTTTTGTTGGATGTACAATTTAACCTTTTCCCTGTCATATCACATTTGCCTGATGGTCACTGGGCTGAGCTTGTTACTGCCACCAATCCTGCTTGGTCCTGTGGAACTCCACCCATGTTGAAGTCCCTACCCCAGTCTGTGCCAAGGTCACCTGCAGCTCATCCTCCAGTGTGTAGGAGCCTTGGTCTTGATACTCCATGACAGTCAGTTCCAGTGGTCACTTCCCTGCAGTTGATGGCCAGTGCAGTCCAGGGTGTGATCAGTCTCCACTGTTGAAAGGGTGTGTGGGTGGTTTGTGCTCAGCTTGTTGCCTACAGTAAGCTTTCAGGTTATTCTGTGCATAGCCACTTTTCTAACCATGTGCTTCACAGCCTGTAAAATCATTAGGGTTTATATCATCACAGATGCAAGTCTTTTCATTTGCCTTTGTTGAACTTCATAAGAGTCCTTTTAATATTCAGTCCACTTTTTTTATCCATTCAGCATCTCTCCAGCGTGGACTTGTCCACCCAGCCTGATGTCATTTGCAAGCATGATATAGGACCCTTTTGTTATACTACCCAGGCTATTAATGAAGATTTTAAACAGTATCAGCTCCAATATGAAAACTTGAGGAACATTACTAGTTACTAGCTATCAGAATTTATTTGCAACTGTAGTTTTAAAAACCAGGAGTCCAACTTAATACAAAAAAAAACCCAAACCATGAAGTATTTCTAAGTAATCTAAATTTGGTATTTTAGGAATCGTTACAAATCCAAAACCTGTGGAGCAATTACCCCTGCCTATGGACAAAGGCAATGAATTCACAAGTTATAGATACAGCGTTGGAAATCGGGCAGCTCTGAAGATCCCTCTGCCAAATTGAGACAGTACGCCTCTCTATTTTTGCCTTGTTTCTCATTGAATATATTGGAAAGGTAGTGTACTTGGGAAGTAGACAGACATCCAGCAATTTTTCTCACATTGATAGCTTTGAAATGTCTTAGTCATACTCATATAATGAGATATTTCAGCATTTCAAGGAAAGTAGCTGTTTAAAATGAAAAATACAAATATTTTTGACCCATAAGAACAGAGCCATAAGAACATTTATTTTGCCAAGATATTTCATACAGTTTCTTCAAATCCTTGTTATTCTAAATTGCATTCTTCTCCAGCATGCCCAGAATTTCCAGGTGTTGAACAGATGCATCAAGTAAGAGGCACGGAAGTGCTATGAACTGGTACTCTCAACTGGAAGGGAAATACACTCTTGCCTCTTTGACAATCATTTCCTTTAAAAGCCTGTCATGCACTTCAAAGGAAGCCCAGGAAATATTGTTACCCACTTATGAGTTGTTGTATCTGTCTTTTATCAGTTATATCTTACAACTAGCTCAGTAGAGATGGTATATGAAACAAGGTACAAGCAAATTCTTTGTCTTTGCTTGCTTCATTTGATAGCACAACCAGATCCTAACTCAGGTAGCTCAGAGAAGTCAAGCAGGTTCCAAGAAGTCTTTCCTTGAGGACCATACATAAAATCTAAACCTCAATTTCTGAAGATAGACAGACTCCCAGCAAAAGTAGGGTTTAAAATAATGTTAAGTAACAATATGTATTACATATAGATGAGAATAGCTGGGGCAGACTCTGCCCAAACTCATCTAAAGTGTATATTTGAAGATAGTTTGCACCATTGAATCAGGATGGCACATTTCTGTGAGCTTTTGAGTCTGTGTGGATTTTGTTCATTACCCATAGTGGGTTTGAATTCTGCTTGAACCTCAGGTAGGATCAAGCAAAAACCTTTGTTTCCAGACATCTGATTTTTGTGACTTGGATCAGTTTCCACTTGCTGAACAGACTTTATGTGATTGGCAGTCTAGCAAGTACTGCATTTTATGAAATGCATGTAATAACAAAAGAAGTATGAGGTTTTGTTCTGTAATTGACTGATGTGTTAAAGCAATTGTTTGGAAGATTAAGGAGAAAGGAAATTCTTCAAGAAATAAAACAAAAATTAAAGAAAATATGCATTTGAATAACATCCAAATTACTATTTACCTGCTGTCAGTTTGCTTTTTTAGTTAATTTTCCTCTGAAGTGCTGTGTGTTCTATATAAACAAATGCAGAGGGGAAACAGAATGCTACTATTTTTGTTGTGGTTGTCTGTTCTTATATTTGTGCAGAAACAAGATGTGAAAAACTGTTGGTCTGATAACTTCCAGAATTTTTTGCAGTTATTAAAACTATCCTGCATAATTTCAACAGAAGCATATAACAGTTATCTTTGTAGCCATCCTTTCTAGGAGTGATTGGTGGATGAAGGGACTTAAGCATGAGTGTATAACTAAGCAGTTAAAGATCAAATGCAAGTAAAATGTAACAGTCATGTAAACAATGAATTTGACTAACTAGAGAAAATACTGAAGTTACTGTCAGGGGAACTGTCCTTCAAGGAACAGATGTGCAGATGTATATATTTGCATTTTAAAACCACTGAAGCAACATGATTTTTCCTTTTTGCATTTATCCACATCTACAGTGCAATTCACTGGTTTAGTTATCAGGTCACAGAGACTTTTGTAGTTTTTGTTTATTGGTTTTTAGTTTTTTTCAGAATTCAAACAGATAATAAAGACTAGTCAAAGCTAAAGCCTTCACAGTCTTATGAACTTGTACAAAGTCATAGAAAAGTGAAAAAAAAAAATTAAGGTCTTGATTGAGATGATTCAGGAGTTTTGATTGAAACATTCATGTAAGTGCTTTCTTGGACATGTGCCAGGGCACTTGGTTGTTCTTTCACTTGTGACTCTCCAGTGAAGCAGATCTCTCAGACTGTTGACACAAGTCCTTGCTCCAGTTTATTTTGGTAACTTGGGCTGATACAAGACCAAAGTTTGCATTTCAATTATCAGGAAGTCTGGGGAGAATTCAAAACAGAAATAGGATTTGAATTTTAGCTCACCTCACATCCCAAGAACTCCAGAGAGCTCCTTGATGGACTGGTTTACCTTCCTGCCTACTGACACAATCCAAATGAGCTGCAGAACAGCTCACTGCCTCCTCATCTGAGAGGAAATGTAGCTTTTAGTTACATTTCAGTGATTTTTATTTTATTCGTCTATGATATAGTTTTTTATGGCTGTATGGCCTAACAGTCTGAGTATGAACTATCTTTCAATTAAGTGGTTAAGAAACATGTAGAAGCCTGTCTGCTTCACTAAATTTTTAAAACATGGTAAATTAGTGTTCCTTAAAAAAAATTATTCTAAAAAAAAGTAGTATTTAAAAATATGTGACGTATAACTGCAGTTTTCTTGTTAAAGAAAGGAATTTGAACAAAAACAAAGGAGCTTGAGTAAAAGCTTTAAAAATTGAATCTTTGACACCTTAAAAAGTAACAGAGGAAACCCTTGAACATCTGTCCAAAAAAAAACCCCAGTATTCCATTCCAAGTGTGACTGAAAGGTTTTAGAGAGATGAGATTGTGTGCATATATCTCTTATACACAGAAGACTTTTCTTCCTTTAAAACTTCTTCCTTTTATAAGTAACTGTTAAGGTATTTTCTATTACTCTGCAAGAGCTGACAGATTCTCTTCTACAAATATCTGTTTCCATCTGATTTCCCTTCATCTTAGCTGTGCTACTTTTCCTGCAGTATTCTGAATTCCGATTTTGAAAAAATGAAAGTCTACTGGAGTTTAAATAATAACCTCACTGAAATTCTCTACAACATAGCAAAAGTATTTAATCAAAAATCCTGCTTTAAGAAGCAGAACAGTTTTCAATAATAGGCACTAAATTGTACAAAATACTCATAAAGTAAAATGCATGGAAATGCAAATCACAACAACGGATTTTCTCTTCTAAGCAGCACATTTGTGTATGTTTACTTTAAATGCCCTTATAAAGCTCTTTCTCTTCTAGCAACACTTTCTACATGTCCAAAGAAAGAGAAAAACACTTTCTTTTTTATTTGAAAATATGCTTCCGTCATTGCCATAATCAGCAGCATTTTACTGCAAGACTACTTGTTTCATGGTGGTGTTTTGTTTTAGCAAAGTCAGATATTGGATCTCTGGCTCCTGAATGTTGCAAAAACTTTTAAACATTTCCGATATGAAAATTTTAAAAGAGCCCCTCAGCTTTGTCTTTCCTACAGTAGTCAGTAAACTAATCTATAAGGCTCATAGGTGAGAACACTGTGCCAGTACATTCAAGATAGCAAAGTCATTAATTCTTCATTCATTATTAAATCATTTGCAAATTAGTATTGGATAAGTGCAAATCCTTAACAAGAATTTTTCATGTTTAAAACTCTCTTCTTTTCCTATTCTGAAAAATATGATATTTTTCTTGCTGATATGTAGCATAATTATTGTTGGAATTAATAAAATTTTAACAGGACATAATATTCCTAGACCATCTTGAAATAAATATGGATATGGTGGTCTGGATGTTATGAAATATTCAGCATATGACAAGAAATACTTCAAAAGGTAGATGTGTTCTGGCACTCCAGTAATTGGGTTCATGAATTGCTTTCAATAGGAATATGAAAGTTGCTTTTTCTCTTTCCAACTAATTTCACTAGTGCTCATGAGAAAAAAAAAAAAAAAAAAAGAAGCAATTTTTAAAGATAGGATAAGAAAATGAATCTGCTCACACAGTTGAAATACTGAATACTGGCCTTTCCCCCCCCAGTGATCCAGGTATTCAGTGACACATGCAGCTTTTACAGTTAGTCTAACAATACCTGCAGTCCTCAGAGGTATACTACCAATGTTTTCCAAGAGAAATCCCACAACAATGCTTGTCTTCATTTATGTTAAACCCTTTTAAAAGGAAATTGAGGGCCTATTGTCAGGGAATTGGAAAAGGTTAAAAGGAAATGCTGTCACTTTTTTTTTTTTCTCCAGCAAATTGAAATATCTTTACATAATCTGAGAGAATAACACCACTTGGTAATGAATGTCTGGTAAATGCATCCTCTCTAAGTATTCATCTTTATTTTTGAGAAAATTTATATCCATTTCTCATTTGTTAAAGATGGGCTCTACTAGAGATTAAAGTATCAAAAGCAGTGTTTTTAAATTTCAAGCTTAAAAACTGTTAACAAGTTGCAGGTTAAATATCAGGACACACCAAAAAGCTCAGAAGGAACATAGTGAAGGTGGTTGAAATCCTATAAAACAAACAAGCAAGCAACCAAAAACTTCCAAACTCAGCTATTCATTACAATGAGCTTCTATAGCAGAAAATATTTTAGCTGCCTTTATGAGAGGAGCAAATGAGATCCCAGAACTCAGTGATCTTCAGTAAATAATTTAGTTGAAGTATCAATTAAAAGTAAAATTAATAATTACTTAATGGATCATAATTTTACAAGGAGATTGACCTTCATAAGGGGAAAACGTGGGCCTCTAATTTCATATAGTATAATTCCTTAAAGATGTCAACGAAATGGTGAGTGAAATAGATAGATAGGCAGGTTTATCTCAATTTAAAAAAAAACAAACCTTTTTGTAGTCTTTTACAAGAAGCCATAAAAAATGATCAGTCTTAAGGGAAGGACTAATGTTGTCTCACAGGTCAAAAGCCAGATGAGACCCGGAAAACAAAGAGCCTGAATAATTCCTCAGTTTTGGAAAGTGTAAAATGTAGTGATAAGTTTGAGTATTGAAAGAGAAGTACTCTGGTTTAAAGAACTGTTTGCAACAATGATCTGGAAAAGACATTAAATGAGCTAATTTTTGATTATGCATATTAGAACTAAAAAAATAACTTGAGAAGTACTAAGAGGGTTTAGCAGAATGAAGCCATCCGTGTGATCATGGGTATAATGTAAAGCTGGTCATTGCAGAACAATACTGGCAGTTTTCTAAATGTTCTTGAGTATCATTGGATCTATCATTAGGATTGCTCATAAAAGAAAATATTCTGATAGGTATTTCTCAATGATAGCTCAGCTCCCTGCCCTCTCCCCAAAGAACAAGAGGAAGTAGAAGTACAGGAAGAGGAAAAGGAGGAGGTAGAAGAAGAAGGAGATGAAGAAGAAGCAGAAATTAGAGATCACTGTGACAGGAACATTTGGGAAATTGACCTAAATAAGTATATGATACCACAGAGCTGATATTTGATTAGTTCTGATGGGAATGGTCCTTGCTGATTGTAACCATCAAGGCAGTCAGATTTCAGTGCTTTCACTCGGATGATCAGAAGCCACATCAGGCATCTGATTTTTCTCCCCAAACATCTGACATCTAGCTGTTTGAAAGACAGTTGAGTTTCACTGCAGATCTCAGCTCTTGGTTTGTGTCCCTGGGCCAGGTATTTTCAGGAGTGTTACTTTGTCAGGGCACTTCTTTTATGCTGTTCCTTGATAGTTATTTTCCCTTGCTGAACTTCTGCTGCTTTAGCCAACCCCAGTCCTGCCCCAGCTCTCAAGGCTGCCCTTCTTCAATGACCCACAAGTGACCACCGGTTTTTGGGGCCTTTTGCTGTGCCTGCATTGCCAAATCCTCTGCTGTTATCCTGCAGTTAAAGTGTGCATCACAACAGGAGACACCTGGTGTCAGGTTTGGGCTTGCACAGCCAGGTCTTGTAACAAGCTGATGAGAAACTGCTCAGCTTTGGCACCTTGCACTGTGAGCTCCCATCATGCCAGCGACCTCTCAGTGGCTGTTTCTGTAATGTTTTCAAAGGGCACTTGTACACACCCACACCCACACACCTCCCCACAAAAGTATAAAAAGGTTCTGCTATGTCCGTGTGCCTATGTTTGGGTTCAGAAATCAGTATTGTCGGAGCCTGCAGATTGTGCTTCTTCTTCTGTGGGAAAATAAGGCTTCTGTGTTAGCTACACAGGGTACAGATTCGCTACAAATGTGTTACTTTAATGGTGAATGCATTCCCTGGGAGGATAATTGGTCTGGATTTGAGATCCTGTTATACAAGGCAAATATGTTTTTTTCATAAGGCCATTGCATCAAGCATAAGGATTATTCTGATGTTACCAACTGATTAAATTAAAGAACGAAGGCTTACTTTGGTATGTGCAATGATTTTGGGTACAAAGTGACATGAACTAAAAATACTGTGAGAAATGGAGCTTTCAGAAAATTATTTAACTTTTCTCTAAATTGCTGCCTATTTTCATTGCAATATATTGAACTACACTGATGACTTATTTGAAGTGATGTGTCCATTTTTTTCCTATAGTGGTCTGGCTCACAGGCATGCTTAGCAACATCATCTTATACAAGCGCTGTTAACAGCTTTCTCTTTTTTAATGTTGACATATTCATTTCCTGTCTAAACCAATTCAGGTAACAGGGTATAAGTCTCTGCTGAATAATAAAACTATATTCATAAGTAGTAATGCTGTCAAAAACATAAGAATGATATTATAATTCATTTTCTCTAAAAATCTGAAATTTCTGCTGTCGCAAACACATAAGTATCTATGCTGTAATCAGTGGACACTTGGTGAATTGTATGCTAGCTGAATGCTAGTCTTTCCCTGTAGAATTTTAAGGCAAATAATTTTCCCTGGTAGGGCAGATAGAGACATCTGTAAAACTGGTAGGAGAACAGTGCATGGGTAAATGTTTCAATTCATGTAATATTTGTACAGTGTCACAGCAACAATCTCAAACAGAACATCCATAGGAAAAAAAAAAAAGTTTTGAAAAGTTGCAGGGGCTCCTATTAAGCTCATAAAAGTGATTTTCAGTGCTGATTGAAGCAATACATTAACTAAAATATAGCTACTATTTAATGTTAGGCAAGCTAAAGGGAAATATTACTAGATCTATATGTTGCATGACGTGATGTGATAAAATCCTTTTATGTATTAGCAGACTCCAGGAGCTAAATGTAACAAAGATAGCTAACTATAATAAATCCGCAATGGTAAAATTCTGCATTTACATAGTGCTGGATTCTAACCCACTGGCATTCTTTTTTTTTTTTTTTTCAATTTGTAGTAAAAAATGATTGTTACTCAAAAAAAAAAGAAGGCATTTTAATTTGTTTAAACAAGACTGTACAAAGAATGACATAGGATCTTATACAATAGATAGGAAAGGGCCGGCTTGAGAAAAAGAGTTCTAATCATGCTCATATGGGAGTAAATTTTATATTTGAAATCCAAATATTTTTACTTAATTATTTTTTGACAATAATTTCTGTTCTCTATGCCTTTGAATCCTTATGTGTGTGTGTGTGATAATAATAGAGAAGTTATACCAATTGATGTTTCCAAATATGTCAAAATTCCTATTGTCAAACATTTTTAGAACAGTCCTGTCTTTTTTCAGCTGAGGGAGATTTTGGTATTTTGTCTAATAGAAAGGAGGAGGATGTGGTTTTTTATTATTTTTGCAATTAAAGTTTAGTTTCTATTGAAGTGCAACTTTGAACTGTTGTTAAAAGAGGGACCATAGCACCCTTACTGCTCATGCTAAACTCAGCCTTTTCAAAGCAGAGAAAGATTTAAAGGCTACCCAAATGCTTGAAATTATTAGAGCAAGGAGATTATAATTTTTCTCAATTGAACTTTTTCTTGTATTAAATCCAGACACTTTGATCACTTTTAGTGTTCATCCACAAAATAGGAAGCTTTTTTTTTTTTTTTGCCTCTGCCTGAATGTCTGCCCTTTCCTCTAATACAAATGACTGTGGGAAGGCTTGACGGTGACAGAGCTATTTCACCCATCCTTCCACTTTTGAGATATTCCTAAAAGAGGAGGAACTTGAAGAGGTGTTCTGACTGTTTTAAGGATAATTTATAGAGCAGAAATTTCTGTTACTTTATCCTCCCTCCACCTGCTGAGAAACACTTCTTTTCTTTTAGGGAAATCAACAGCTCCATTTGTACTATTTCTTCCAATAACAATTGTAGCAAACAAGCATAAAATCATAGAATGCTTTGGATCAGACAGGAGTTGCATTTGGGAGTTTTTTCCTCATTTGCTGCTATTAAAAAAAAAAAAAAATCCCTCTGCTTCCCAAAAGCCATTTCCTTTACAAAGCATCAGTTTTCCTCACTGAAGCTGAAAATAAAGCATCAGGCAGAACAAAAGAGGACATCAACAGTAAAATCTGGGTTTGAGTCTCTCCTTCAGTGTCTCTGTAATAGAGAATTACTGCTGCAGTGAACCCCTTATCTGAATGTGAATAGCTTTATTGTCAGCACTATATCTACTTTATGTACTAAATGACAGCTTTTCCAGTGTTCTCCTTTTTCTCCCCTCATTGCCATTAAAAGCATTTGTACTGATATGTTAAACTAATATTCTATTCAGATTTTTCTAGTCATGATGCAGCAATTAAACAAGAAATTCTTCCCAATTTTTCCCCACAGACTTTTCTTAGCTTCTGTTGTACATGATAAATAGGAAATATTTAGTAGGTGGCTGTTCTTCCACATTATCATTAATTCACCGAGATAACAAAAGACAAATTAAACTGCAGTAGAAGAGTCTATTTAAGCAAATATTTTGATAATGCTGGCACAAGTCACAATTGTGTTACTGTACAAAGCCCAAAAAGCTGTTTTGGTCTGCTGTGTACATGGTAGATAGAATGAGACAAAAAAATAGTTGTAAGTGGTTTCAAAAATGTTCTCCATATAACAATTTTTGTGGCTTTTCTAAATGGCAATAAGCAGTGAAATTATGTAATAGATTATTTGCAACTGCTAAACCCAACAGAGATGTATCTCTATAGTCCTGTAAAATCGTGCCAGGTCTGGTGCTCTATGCTACACGTAGCTCATGTATTCACATGCTGAGTGCACACTGTGCTTCCACATATAGATGCAAACAAATTGTTTCAATTTACTATTTTCTGGGTATTTTCTTCATATTACCTCATTTCGGCCTTCTAGAATATTTCTTTCTTTGCTTGTTTTACCTGCTTTTTCAGTGGAGTAGTTTCTATTTTACTTCCATAGCTTCCTTTGTAGGAACTTCAGAGTTGACTTGTTTGGTACTACTTTAAAAATTCTGTGTAACTTATCAGTGATATTGGCCCCAGCTGTTCTGCAGCATTTGCAGCTGTGGAAGAAGGAGTTAAATCTTTTCAGTGGATATTTTGTCTTTACAGAAGACCTCTTCTGGATGGTTATAAAGGTTGTTGTAGACCAACATCTCCCATGAGCAAGCTGCTGTGGGAGCAGCATCTCCCATGAGCATGTGCTGAGAATCAGTCATGCAGCTCCACTTATAATAATGGGATAATTTTTTTTGCCATACTTGTTGTTGAGAGCATAATCCTTTAAGTCCAGTCATTTCTAGGAAAAAAAGCACTTGTGGATGCAATAAACATCCCACAGCACATCTTAGAAAATTACATTATGTCTCATATAGTAGTCTGAAAACTTCCAGAGCACACTTTTCATTCTTACCATTGGCTACTATACCCATTTCTACTACAAAGAATTTTTGCAGACATAGTAAATTTTAAGGAACTTTTCAAAAAGGAGCAGTTGAAAGATTTTCTGTGATTATGTTTCAAGGACTACATCAGAATTTGCTGTGCATTGCCTGCTCCCTCCCATGCAGTCTCTGTGGAACCAGTCTTTTGGGTTTGTATTGTGGGAATATATACTCAGCTCATGAAACACTTCAGGTGTAGTAATCTACTCTGAAATGAGTCTGCACAGTCTCACTGTGCTCTAGTTTCCCTCTATAAAACACATCTGAGAGTTTTGTCCTTTTCTTTGAGGGCAAAAACTCAAGATTTCTGTGTTAATCTTCACAGGGATTAAATTTGATGTATTTTACCATGTATCTGCATGTGGTCACTTTTTAAACAAGGAAGCAACTGTGCGTTTGCATTAAAGTGACTCATTAGGAATAGTCTGTAATTACATTTGTTTGAACATTTAGTACAGATCTTGTTTCTGCTGAAGTATTGTTATGGTCAGTTCACTGGAAGAAGAATTTGTGATGACTTAGTCACAGCAATAGCCAACTCCCATGTTCTGTTGTGAGACATGCTTTCAAACTATTTATAAAAGCAGTAGTAATTATGCTCATAACTCAGTGAAGAAATAAAACCACTGTTGTTTGCCTCCCTCATCAGAACCATTTAATTCAGAGAAATTATGTAGCTGTTTTGCCCCACTTTGGGACATCTCTTTGTAACAGATTGCACCTGTATAGCCATAAAAGGTTATGATTATCTCTTCATAAAAGCCTTATTCATCTCTATAGATTACCTTTTGAAAAGATTAAAGACTAATGCCTTCATCTTATTCAAGCCTGGGGAGACAGCATTGGTACTCTTGTCACACATGACAAAGAATAAAAGTACAAAAGAAAGGTAATCCCCTGAATAAACTACATTTGCCCTGAAATTACTGTTTTAATAGCTTGGCATTTTCAATCAATCACGAGCAAAGAATTTAGCTACTACTCTATTTCTTTCTGGTGCTTACTACAATTATATATAGAGTTAACTACTCTTGCTCATATTAGTATTTGCTCAGTGGTCTTGTTTATATGGACCAGGGTTTCAAATGGTTTCACCATTTTGGGTGTTATTTTACAACTTTTCATGACATGTGCCTGTTTTTTTTCAATTCAGTACAAGACACTGAATGCTGGATGCATGAGCAATGAATGACTTTGTCAATTGAGTCAAAGGTGAAGTTGCCTGGTAGCAACTATGATAGCATAAATGAGGAAAATACAACATTGCCATATTCCCTCAAATTTATCTCTTTATTTATTTAACTTTTCAATGTGTTTAAGGTGCTATAATCTATGTGGCGAGCACTTTGGTGTTGGGCCAGACTTAATTCATCACTTTTTCTATTTTAGAGCAAGGCTCCATTCTGATGATTTGCTAAATTAAAAGTAATTTTTTCTTCATAGTCAGTGATTTTTTTAAAGAGCAAATGTCATAAATTTACATAATAGAATGTGGGTAAACAAGTAAAATCTGACAGAGTAAATTGGAATATTAGTAAGCCATTTTGAGAAAATTCATATGCAATACATCCGTTTTCTCTTTCTCAACCAAAGATGGCTACTGAAAATGTATTTATTATGTAGGGCTTGTGAAATAGTTTTCTCTAAATATATGAAAAAATTAGATTTATTTTTTTCTGTAAGGCTTAAACTTACAGAAAATAGTGTAAAAGAACATTTTTAATGTAAAAAACTAGGAATTTTGAGAAAACAAGTTCAGATGTTAAATTTCAAATATCACTCGACATTTCTAAATTCAGTGATTTTTATGGACTAATGTGTTTGCTGCAGTTTTTCTCTCAGTGTGCTTGCAGTCAGCAGGTTTCTGGTTTCTGTTTTCATTTTGTAAGTTAATACCATGAGTGCTCAAGTTTCCAGAGCTATTTAAAAAGTTATATAACACAATAGAGGATCCCAAAGTTTCTTCAACTGTAGGAGCACACATCAAATTAATTATAGATTTGCATTAGTAGGAGGAAGGGTACTTATCTGAGAGCAGAATGTTGCTAAACTCCTGCAAAATAGTCAGACATATTCAGAGCTGGGGTCGTGTAAAGTCAAAGCGCTCAAATGCAATGATGACTTCAGCCAATATTCGGTTTGCAAACCTGCATGACTGAAGACAGTATTATTATTTTTAATACTATAAATAAATAGACTTCCAACTGAAAAGTTCTAAAAGTTACTACCAATTGATGTCACTCCGAAATTATCTTAAATCACAGCAGTAGTCAATTTCAGTGTTTATATTTATTTATTTATGCTTCTTGACAGACTTGTGTTATGTGGACATGCTTGTGTGCTTTTTGTCTTATAAATATTAATATGTATATTATTACATAAAACATTAAAAATTCTATTGGTACTTCTGCTACAAATATTGTGTAGGAAAAATATGAAGAAGTGATAATAAAGTATATTTTACTGAGATGATCTTGACATTTGATCGTGACATCTTGATCTTGACATTTTAACATAAACGAAAATAAGCAATTTATGGCCAAAGCATTTCTGAAATAATTCTCTAATATAAAGCAGAAAATAGTGAATCATGTGTCACAATTACAAAATTAAACTGTGTTGAAGCATAACATTTCTCCAGTTACTCTGAAGCAAATTTGAAATGATGTCAAAAGTCAGTCCTTCAATATTTATAAATGATTGCCATTCTGTCACAGGCATCCCACTCGTGCATTTTCCCACCACCATAAAGAAGACTAGCAATGATTCAATGGCTTTTTATCATTATGCACAAGGGCTGGATACCTAAGTGGTTCAGTGAAGCTGTGGACCATTTTCAGAATACGTGTCTGCCAGGCCTGGATGATGAAAGCTCTTCCGGTCCTGGAGCTGCCCTTTTCTCCTGGGCACATGATACATAGAAAGCAGTTTGTGTAACAAGACTCCAGTCAGCCACCATTCTTGTTTGTATTTCCTCTGCATTGGATAAAATAAATTAGCCCTTTTTATGGTTTTTCTCCCTTCAAGCACTTAAAACTCCACAATTATAATAATGCTTTATGTTACTATAATGGCTGTGCAGAATATATTTGTCCAATTCTGTGTTTCGCAAACACAATTAGTGCTTCTATTTAGTATTAAATATTCATAAATTTGACCTTAGGGAACTGGTGACTATTAACTAACAAGAGATTGATAACAGCCCTCAATTCAGAGAGCTGATTGGTTTTTTCCTCTTTTGCAAGAGTGGTAAAGGTACACCCAGAGGCTGTAATGTCAGGAAGAGATGCAATTTACATTCTTTTCTTTTTTTTTTTCCTTATATAATAATTTTATTTTGCTCAAGTACTTCTTTCATGAATGATCAAAAGGAAACTACATTCTACAAATGTTTCTAATATGTAAGCTTTCATAAGAATGACCCATTATTGTGTGGTTGGAGAGCATAAGTAGTTTTGTCCATTCTTTGCCAGAACACTCCTTACCAGTTGATTAACTTTTGCTGAAATATCTACTGTTCCAACATTAATTTCACGAGCATGAAGTTTAGTTTTGATACAATAAAATGCAATAAGTAGCAAGAAACCTAGAGAACACAGTGATCTTGTCCAATTCCTGAAAAAGTGTGTGAGATTTTGCACACAGAAGTCAGATTGTAAGTCAAGAAACATTTAAGGGTTAGAAACCGTCTTCCACCCTTTCACATTACAATGTGCTTACTGAGACTGCTTTCCATGTGCTGAAAAGTTGTGTAATATATTTCCTCTCTCACCAGGACTATATTGAGCTAACAATATGGACTGCGAGGGAAGAGTGGGTTGGGGGGCTATGAAGAGCAGGTTTGGATTTTCTGAGCTAGGAGTTTCAGCTGAAAAAATCTTCTATGTTTTTTTTTTTTAATCTTCTGTCTTGGGTGAGTGGGTTGTTTGGTTGGTGGGTTGTTTGAGGTTGTTTTTTTTTTTTTTATTAGGTTTGTTTTTGTGACATTTGAAGCAACTAATTTATTGAGTAGCAACCTTCAAAATGCTGTTGGGGTATAACCTGTGTTCACGTCTCAGCAGCAAAGGAACCTGTAGTTTTGGACTCAACAGAAATTTAGTCCTAATTTTCTGGAAATGTATTGATGGACAAATGTTAGAATTAGTTTAACATTTTTCAAAATGACATACAGAATTCAACTCAAATATTATCATTCGAGGTTTAAACTTATGATAATGAAGGTATTTTGTTAGGGTGTCAGTGTTAGAGGGCAAGGAAAAAATATCATTGGTTTCTTTCTTAACTATTTTTGAACCATTTGGAGATAGAGTTATTTGTAAGATTTTTACCTGTATAGGAGGAGATGGGATCTCTGAATATGCTGCCAAAAAGCTCTGTAGGCCAAGCAGTAGTGAAAATAAATATCTAACTAGTTACATAATGACAGATTTACATGATTATCGTGTCTTCAGGGTTGTGCAAGGATGTAAAAGTAGTCACGGAATAAAGAGATTTTATTTGAGATGGATGCAATGGAAGATTACAAGAAGACTGCTAATTTTGATCTATTTATTTTATTAGCTATTTTAATTAGATATTTATACTGTTTAGCAGATGCAAACTCAGAAATTTTTTGAGCTAACATGTCTTTCTGAAGCTGGCAAACAGAACCCAATGTGTATGAAAAAATTACTATTATTATTAATATTATTATATACCGTAAAAGAGATGCAGAAAAAGTACAAGGAATTTCCTTGAGATACAGGTATTTTACCTAGTTGACTAAAATTTGCTGTAATGTCTTAGAATTCAGGAACTTCATCCCTCATTGACTCCAGGCGTGAGCAGTTGATTAAGAGTGTACTAACAGTTCAAAATCTCTTCATTGCAAGTGTGTCCTCTAAGTGACCAGTGACACAAACAAGCTTTTCTGGAGTCCTGACTGCTTTCGCTGTACCAGGAGAAAAGTCAAAAGAGAAAAAAAGTGTAAGATTTTTTTCTCATTTTATTACAGTTGGAAACAGAATGAATGTGCTAATGAAATAAATAATGCTTGAGGTAACAAACAAGGACTCATTTCACAGACAGTGTTCTTTTGAAAAAACACATTTTCTGTTATCTCTTAGTTTGCTTAACTGGTTTTATCTATCAAAGCTATTTTATTTGAAGGTGAATCAAAATCCTAATTACTACAAGGTACAGACAAAGGACAGTTATTTAATTGGGTTAAGGGTACTGAGCTCATTTTTTTTTTTTTTCCCTTTAATTATGGGAAGTTAATGTATTCACATTATGTGAGATTTGAAAAGGATTTAGAATCTCTATATCACTTAAGGTAGTGTAGGAACAAATGCTCTATTTATTTTAAATTGACGGCAAGCCAGTTCCTTTCAATAAATAAAGAAGCAGGGGAAAGAGATTATTGCCAAAGAAAACAGCTGTATCACCAGCATACCAACAGAGTTCTTTGCTTTTTAATAAGCTATATTTATGTCTGCAATCTAGTTCCAACCTCACCGTCACTCAGATCCAGTTAAAATATTTTTTTTATCGTGTCAGATTTTCCACATGGAGCATGTCCTCTTTTACTTGAAAAAACAGAGTAAAACAGAAATTCTCGTACCAATGTTTTCATATTAGTATTATTATATACACTAATAGATAACATGTTCTGAGCATGTGCGACTTTTTCAACCTCTTCTAGCCTTAAACTTTTTATACCAAAAATATGGGGGGTTTAGTTTTTATTTATTGTATTAATGTATAGATTTTTAAATTAAGGGAAAAAGTTCCTGATTATTTCCCCTTTTATTTTTCTAGGGGTTTTTTTGTAAATTTTAAACTAACTATGCAGTATTACTTATTTATAGAAAGAGGAACAAGATAGTTGAGCGGAAATGACAGAAGTCTCTCTTCTTTTCTGGTGTTTCTTGGAACCATAAGAAAAAGCCTATGAAACTGATAAATCCCTAGGGAACAGTTGTGTTAAACACATATATATTCACATGCTTATGTGCATATATATGCATGCTTATACATAAACATGAACACCCCTCTGTATTTCCTGTTTGCTATGAATGACATAGCTATTAAAGGGCAGTAGACTGCAGATACAAGTGCAAACACAAAGGATGCTTTATTATTTGCACAGCAGTCCTTTTACTTGGGAAGTGTCATACACAGAAAATAATAGTGAAAGAATAAGAAAGTGTCCCTTTTACATTGCAATTTTTCAAATTGTAATCAACCAAGAGCATGTTGCATTACCTATTTACAGCATATAAATGCAATCTGTAGAAGTTCAAGCCGATCAGTTAATTTCTTAGTCTGGACATGGATATTAAATTGGAGCACAGCGAGGTACATCCTGACACTGGTGTCAGGACTAAGTGTATAGACTTCTGAATTCCTTCAGGCATCTAAAGAACTCTTTGTCTTTTCAAAAATTGGGAAGATGCTGCTGATATCTTTTTGAGGTGCCTGATATTTGACACTTGAGAAAACAAGACTGTAGTATGCCTTTTTTTTTCCTAAGTCTGCAGCATTATTATTATTGTTTAGTGTTTAGAGCCTGCTGTTACACATGGGTGTTCTTTGTATGCATCATTTCAGGGGAAGCTACTTTTCAGTTACTTTGGCAGTTGTGTCATTAATTCTGCTGTCTTAGTGTATGCTCCCTACAATATTTTGAAGTGGTAATTCATGATTTCTATTTCAGGAGGTAAATAGGTATTTGATTTAATTCCTTACATCACTTTTTTTTTTTTTCTTAGTCAAGCACTGGCAAAGGTTTAAGCCTTGATTCTTGATATCTTTAATAATTCTCTGTAGAAACTGAGCGTTATAGGGTGATTTAGGTCACTTTGATAAATAGATGATATTACAAACCAACTGCACTGCTTTGAAAGGCTTTTATGTTAATGAATGGCAGTAGGATGTCATTTTGCTCTTGACACCTTAGTTATAAGTGTGAGCTAATAGCGTAGGAGTAGGATCTGTAAGCCTGTGAAAAAAATTTAATTGTGCTTCTGACATTGACATCCCTTTGCCTCAAGAAAGCCATTAGCCCATCTCAGAATTCCCTATTATGAAATAGTGAAGATATTTGACCTCATGTAAGTATCTTTTACATAACATCATTAACAGTTAATATTATAGGATATGTCATGGCATTGTTCTTTAGTTCGTGAGGTTTGCATAATATTGCATTTATTTCTTTTGGGTTTTGAAAGTAGTGAAGTGTCTTAAGGTTTCCTCTTGGCGTTTAGTCCCTTTTTGAAATCAACACTATTGAATTGCTGAGACCTCAATATTGAAATATATGCTTATTTCAATAAGTATTTTAAAAAGTTAGTCTTTCTTTTGATATCAATATAGGAGCGAAATATTACATCTCAAGGGTGCTCAAAAGAAGCAGCATCTGCAGAGACTACTTGCAATTCATGTGAATGCCTTGGCTTTACACAGGCCCCAGTACTGTTTGGGAATGTTGGACATAAAAGACGGGTCAATATAAGAGCTGTGCTCAGGACACAGAGTTAAGTGGGACATTAGCAGGACAGGCACCAGCATAATACATTCTCTGAGGCAGTAAGAAACTTCCAGAAGCACTCATTCCTCTCCCTACTTCGGCTTTGTGAAGCGTGAAACATGAAGTGTGTCTTCAGTAACAGTCACCGACGTGACACCTCGTGTCAGTGTGCTAGCTTGGTCCTACTCAAGCAGTCAAATAATTTACTGCAGGCAGCTCCTAGGGAACTGCTAGGGCCAAATATTCGCTGCAGGTTGTTGTGGGACACTGAATTCAGATGTTGTTTCAAAACAGGCATTTTGATGTATTGGTTCCAAAGGAATGCATGCAAACCTATCATGCTGCACAGTTAAACCTTTGGATTTAAATGATACAGGAGTCAGTTTATTCAACAAATGTGTTGTGTGTTTTCAAATACTACTAGAACTAACAGACTGTTTCAATGTTCTCAGCTGTGTGAATATTGCTGAAGGCTTCTCAGTGGTTGTGCCCAGTTCCCAGACATCGAAGCCTTCAGCCATGGGCTGCTCTGTTTATAGTCTTGGAGGCAACCATGCAGAAGCAATCTGGATAATGAGGCAGAGCTTCCTTGGTGATGAAAGAGCCTTTATAGATGTGTATTCTCATCTATAGGCAGTAGTAGTCTATAAGACCAAACTATCAAATTGGAATTGCTCATTCCTTAGTATTTTAATATATCTCTTATCTCTTTAGGTACTTATATAGGTGTATGGCTTCACATGCCTACATCCTTAATGATTATTTTACCCCAAATCACTGTGCTGCTATGGTCAATAATTTGCAATGCTATTGAGATTCATACTATGATGGCATAACAAGTTTTGATGCCCACACTCAAAAATAATACTGGAAAAAAGAGGAAAATATTGGAAAAACTAGGAGAATTTTTTGGCTGATTTTAAGGCAAAGATTAAGAGGCCATGTTAGTGTGACCTGTCTTTTACATTCGAATACAGTCTTTGCCTGACTATCCAGAGAAAGATGCAGGAATCTGTTCCTCAGAAGCTAATGTTAGATACATTTAAAAAAAGTTATATTAATGTTTAATTTTAATAAATGAGAATAATTTTAAAGGACAATTGATATTCTCAATAGATGGATGAGAGATCATAGATATATTTTTCAATATATGTTCTATTTTAGATATACAGACTTACTGCAAGAGTGGACCACACTAAGTAAAACTGAAATAGTTTTTGTTCTCACTTGAAATCCTATAGAATTTTTAATCTTACTCTACCCTAAAAGCTGTGGTATACTTAGTGTAATATTTTGCTTTTACATACTGTGATGTCATATATCAACACAGAAGGTATGGAAGACACGACCAAAATTACTTTGCATTACAATTGGTGCCATTGACTGTTAAAGGTGGGTCTGCTTTATTGTGGGAAAGTCTGGCTAAGAACTTCAGTGTTGATAATTGGGGAAAGTCTTATTGTGGGAAAGTCTGGCTAAGAACTTCAGTGTGTGATAAAATCTCACAGAGGTGAGATTTTGCAAGCAGTCTAAAATTTATTACTGTTCTTCAAGATAGGCTATTAACAGAATTATGTTTAGTGAATAGTAAGTTGGCCAAATACCTCAATCTTGTGAAAATTATTTTCACTGCAACGTGTTAACATCTCATAACAGCACAAAAGTAGAACTGAATATGGATATCCAGTATTTTCTTTATAGACCACAATAGTTACTAATTCAAATTTAAACATCTTAATTTTTTTTTATCATAATGCCATTTGTCACAATTAGTATCTGTTGGAGACATGTGCTTGAGCGAAATCTGTGTTTTCACATGGCAGAAAAGACATTCTATTCCTAATCATTAGTTTTCTCAGATTTTCCACAAAATAAAGCCATTTACAAGAATAATATTGAATGTGTTGTAGAAGTCTGAATCATTAATGTCATCATTTCCTGAACTAATCACTTACAGTAATGTCATAGAAGTATTATGTTTGGAATTTCTGACTTGGGACAGTTTAAAACTATATAAATATACATCTAAATGACTGCTATAAGTATAGAATTTTAGATTGAGGGTTTTTTGAGAAATTTGGTGGTTGCTGTAGTAGCAGGGTGGTGGATTCACTGAGTTGAGCTCCTGTCTATGCCATTTAAGTATTTGCAGTTATACACGTTTTCAATTCTGCCTCCCCCTCCCCCCCCTCCCTGCCCTCCCCAGTTTGGAACAGCAACCACTGGCTGTATGTGCAGTAACAATTAGGAATATTGACCAGCTGAAATGGGTGGTAATTTTTTTTTAGTAAATTGTCATGTGAACCAAACTTATCTCCAGCAGTAGGAAAGACTTTGTGGTCAGAACAGTAGCTTTCAAATTCACAGTATCATTTTGAACTAAGCCATGGACTTATCAAGGCAGGGGTAAAATGCAGGAGATGAAAAAGTATAGACACCCTTGTCATCAGTGTGTTAGTAGTCAAATAGATCAAGCTTCCCTGAATAACTGAGTTCTTGAATTATTAAAACATCTTCTTACTTTCCTCCAGAAGATGATAGACTTAATTTAAAAAGAGATATTAAATTTGAAGTGATGGTTCTCAACATCTTTTGTTCTGCATTAATATGATTTAGTGATGCTCATTTTTTCTACTATAGCATGTTACCTTGCTTAAACTTTCAGGAAAGAAAATTGCTCAATTCAAAAAATGTTCAGATTTCCAAACCCCTCTGATTTTAGTGGTCTCCATATCTTCCCAGGAGATTTGTCTGCCTATATTTGCCCTATACATCAAGACGTAGAAAGCCCTTACTAGAGGGTGATTTGTTTGCTCCAATTTGTCCTCTAAACGAATGTCTCTTTTTGCTACTAGTAGAAAGAGCCTTATGAAACCAGCCTAAAATTAGTCTTTGTTAATAACCCATCACAACCCAAAGCCCAGATTATCAAAGGAACTCAATCAATGAACAGACTGATTTTGTGAAATGTGCTTATTGAATTGCTTTTAATGTTGTTTTAAACATTTCATATCTTAAGAGGAAAAATTCTTGAATACAGCAGTTAGTGGGATAAGGGGTTTTACTCAGCTTGGGTTGTGGCCTGTGAAATGAATCATTAAGTATATTTTTCATAAAACAGTTAAGGGTTTTTTTATTATAAAGATATCTTAATATTTAAGATTATTTTTAATACCCCAGGGAAGATATATAAGAAAATAAACAAAGCAAGTAGCGAACCCACATATTTTCTTAACAACCAATGTGAGCTAGGCTTTTCTTTTATCTTAAGGTTATTGTTTGTGTAAAGTTTATTCAAGTTTTGGTTTGCTTTCACATGTGGGGAATGAAGATAAGTGATTTCTGTTGAAAAGAGAGTTAAAATTATAAAAAACCCAAGGAATATTCTGTGTTGATTCTATGACAGCAAGAATTGAACAGAATATAAAAGAATGTCCCATCTCTAAAGCAAACAGAACATTATATATATAGATATATATTTATATATAAAATATATAATGTAACATATAGAGAATAGTGAATAAATATACATCAGTAAATGTTGTCACAAAGCAGTGATCTGAGGCTAATTAAAATATTCTCGTATTATAAATCATGATAAAGAAATTAAAATACCTGTTGAATAAGAGATAGAAAATGAAACCAAGCACGTATCTGTCCTGTTGCCAAAAATTCTACAAAACATTTGCACAAATATGTAAATACAGACAGTATGGTCATAGTTTCATATATTTTCCTAAAAGTCTAGAACATTTAGTAATAACAAGTTGACAGTTTCAGTATACTTTTGGATCAATTTCTTAAAAAAACCCAAACCAATACCCCCAAAAAAATCAAAAGGCAGGTGACCCAAATAAAGCACCACCAGTGGTGACATTTAGAAAAAGATGTGACTGCATAGTTGATTGAGAATATTTTGTAGTCACACCATGAACTCATACCAATTTTCTTATGAGAAAAAATATTATGTTCCTTCAAGCAATCTTGTGCAAGTGGTGAAGAGTTTTATTGCATGTCATTAAACAGGCCCATCATAATAACACTGAATTTCTGAATACTTAGATCATATTGATCTGTAATGATATGTAGCAGCACTTACCATCCAATTATAGATATCCAGGGGAGGGAGTATAAACAGTCAAAATGTGAAGTGATACTTGCAAGGAATACCTACTGTTTCAGGTTCAGAATCTTTTTCAGACAGATCTGGCATTTCTTTATTTAACAGTCTTTAATGTGTTTTTTCTCCAGGTATTTTTTCAAATTACCTTTTCAGGCCATCCAAAACATCCTGTAGCAAACATCAACCTATAGAGGCAACAGATAACTTAGACACCTTCCTTCTCTTAGCTTGTTTTGCACTTTCCGACTGATGGTTTCACCTGTTGCTTCTTCCTTTTCCAAGAGAAAAGAGAGTGAGCATTTATTCCTTCAAAGTCACTACTAAGGAAATCAGAACAAAGGGAATTCACACAATAGAGCGAAATTGTCAAGAAGGTTGAATACCTTGGTCAAAATATCAATTGTAAAGAAATTGTTAAGGAAATCAGATGTAACTTTTATCTAGGGCCATATACAGATATTGGAATATCCCACTTCTCATTCTGGGCAATTTAAATAGTCTTGTACAGGCTATAATTGTGAATGCAATTTTCTAAGAATGAGACTGAGAATTAATTTAATTGAACTTAGGTTAAATTACTTCAACTGAGATAAGATGAATGTTGATTAACAAAGTCAAATGCCAAGTCAATTAAAGTAATTCCAACTTAAGAAGAAAACATTTGTGACATATTTATTGAGGTAAAGTCACTTGAAACAAAATCACAAGTGTTATCTTTGATAGTATTGAAGTTCAGGTATATTCAGGACATTATATGAGAAGAAATGGCTGGCAATAAATATGAAACTTTAAATAATCTTTTCTTAGTGTTCATGAAGTTAGAATCTGAAATGAAAAATGTACAAAAATCACATTATACAGGCTGATATCCTTTAGTTTTAAATGTAAAAATGGAACTGCAAATGTCAGAACAGTCAGCATGGTCTGCCAAAAGAAATTTGTTTGCTTTAGGGTCCTGAAAAACAACATCAAAAAAAGGAATTTTTTTTTTGAGATTCTTGTATCACACAATTTGTATTCATTCCTCAGATTGCCAAAGCATAGTTTAACCCGAAATAAAAATGTAAGCTATGATTACATTGGAATTACACAAAATTAACCACTATTGAAGTTACAAAACTAGTAGAAGATTTATTTTCAGTGTATCAACCCACTGTAAAAAGCTATGGGGGAAGGAGGGAGAAGGAGAGGAAAGTAACAAAACATAGTTGCACTTTACCCTTTACCATGCAGCAAACAATTGAACAGCCCAGAGGAAATTTTTTTTGAGCTCTAGGAAGTGAAATATGCTCATTGTAACTTGGCCTTATATTAGAGAAGTAAAGTTATGAAATCCATTACTATGCAATAAAATTAAAATGTACATATTTCTGTTTGTAGGGATGATACTTTAAAAAAAAAAAAAAAGTTGCCATATTGAAGGTCTGTGAGGGTGATTAAACACCACCACATTTTAAAGGGAGAAAGATTAATTCTATTGCCTGAAAAAAATTGTTTGCAGATTTTATATTTTTAGGTTTATTTCTAAAATTCTGGGGGTATATGTTCGTTTAACAAATTTTCCTTTTTCATCCACCTGTCAGCACTAGAGTCTATGTGAGTGTGGCACTTAAACACTGAGGAAAAGATTTTTCCAGTATGATTTTTTTTTTTTCAGTGTCAGATAAAGTGTGAGTGCTTAAATCTCGTGCCTGTCACTGATGAAGTAGATTCTCCAGTCAGCAAAGAAATAAATGCTAATGGAGAAATGAATGGTTCTAAAAGAGTATTTCTGATTGGGTATTAATAGTATTGGACAATGAGTAAGGGGTGGAAAAAAGGAACAGTTTGATTTAAAAAAAATTTAGAGAAAGGTGATAAAAAATGTTCTGCTTGAATATTGTATTAAATGTATGTTCTTCATTCATGGAAATTCAAAACAGCTGGCCCGTGAAATTGGCAGTTATTAGTAGGAATTTTTAATGAAATTGCCAAGTTGGTGTGGCGCCATATGACAGGAAAATATAATATCTAGCTTACAGGAGAGAAAAACATGCAGCTGCAAGCTGATTAGTCTATCCTCTGTAGCATACAATTTATGAATAAATACTGAAAGTAAGTGTTCAAGTCATGACTGTAAATGAATAAATGTTGGAAAATAATGCATCAGTTCATCAAAAGTAGATTGTGGCAGCCTAACTTTGTATCTGTCTTTGATAAGACAAAAGATTGATTGTCTAGACAGGGAAATTCAGTTTTTATATGATTTCAGTAAAACATTTTATATAGTACTACAGAAAGAAAGACATGCCAGATGCTTAAGGAACTTTTATTAGTGAGACAGTTGTTGAATTTGTTGGCGTTTGGTAGTGAAACTCAAAGATAGGTAACGGGGAAAATCGTGTTTAATACTTTTCACTGATTTATTCACTTGGACAATGGAAGTTTGCTGATACAATGAAGCTGGTGATCGTACAGAAAAGGATGAATATAAAGTAAGAATTAGATGTCTTAATTAATAGTAGAGCAAAATGCACTAAATTGAAATTCAAAAGGGACATATCAATGGTTTAGGCTGTATAATGGAAACACTAGTGGTAGAAACAAAGAAAACTTTTGGGATATCCAAGTTAGCTACAGATTGGTCAGGTTCAAAAGGGCTTTGAGCAGCTTGGTTTAGTGGGAGGTATCCCTGATCAGGGCAGGAGTGTTGGACTGAGATGATTTTAAAGGTACCTCCCAGCCCAACACATTCTATGATTACTTGAAATCACAAAAGCAAAACAGTTTTAAGAAATGGTTATTGGGCCTTAGAAAACATCAGTCAAGCATTTTTAAGATGGAGTTACTGTTCTTGCATAAAACACTCATGAGACTTCCTCTGGAATGTTATGTACAAGAAAGAAAAATCTTTATTTTCAAGATAAACAGGGAATGGGAAATATATTTAATAACAGTAAAATAGATACGTTTGGCTGAAATAAGGTAATAAAAAAATTGGAGTGATATATAAATATAATAAAAAAATATGATTGTTAACAGCAGCTTGGTGAAAATCAGCTGTAAGTATGTAGATATCAGAACACAGGGGTGTAAACTCCTCACTAATTAAGATATTCTGAAAAAGGGAAGACAGTTTCTTACCACAATAGAAGGAATGGGACAAGGATATTGCCTAATGTTAAAACAGGTTATGATTGTTTTAGAAAGGATTATGTCGCATTGGTGATAGATTCAAATGGTTCATACAGGTCTGTGCTTCTTGAATAGTCATGATGTTTGCTAAATAGATAAGTGATTGCTACTAATTTTATTTTGGTCTAAACTCAGAAATCCTTTATGTAGGTCTGCATATAAAAAAAAGGAAAAACAAGGTTAAGGATCAGTATTGAAATGAGTTGCGGATAAAATTTTGTACATTCCTTCAGGATAAGGAATTTTCTGTCTTCCTGTTTCATCTTCACCCTTTTTAAATGATGGGAATTATTGCCTTTACATATTCTCTATTTACTGTCAAATGAGTTCCATATGTTTTACTGATAAATAAAAGATTAAGGAGATTAAAATGAATATTCTGGCACGCAGGGCTAAGATTTCTGAAGGCTTAGTTATAAGCAACTTTGAAGTCACTTGAGGATCTGAACAGTAAAGATGGCTATACCTGGGAAAAGTCTGCAGGATGCCACACTGGTTTGAGACTTTTATTAGTGTCAATCACTATAATCAGCATGTGGGTCTCAATATGAATAGTACTTTAAAACTTTTTTGTGAATAATCTGTAATTTACATTTTTTTGATACTCTGATATAGAAATTAGTCTGGAATAAAAGAGGCAACACCATGTAAAATGAGAACCTAAACTAGAATAGCAAACCTAATTGAATTGTGTCCTCTTTTTACACTTTGTAAATTTAAGCTTTGTTCAAAATTTTTTTTATTTATTCCACTACAGTGCTAACCAATCTAAATCTTCTTCTCTAAGAGCATAAAAATTTCCTATAACAAAAAAAAACTGCTAAATCTAATGCAGATTATAGAATCATACAAGATTTCTGTAGGTATCTATTAGGTATCTACAGATATCTATCTATAGGTGTCTATCTATCTAGCTAGGCATACATAATAAATACCTTATGAAATATGGAGTGTATAGGGATGAGAAATAAGGAAGGAAATGATAGTGGAAAAGGGTCAAAGTATGTTCCCTTCACAAAAATGTGAAATAAAGAATCTAGATATCACTAGCTTGGTGCCAGAGAGATTTTTTTGAAAGTTTCAGGCAATAGTGAGCTAAAGAGCAAACATTTGGGTGACGTATCCTACTAACTTAAATATCTTTCAACTGTTTTCAAAAGCTAATTTGGGACTGTAATTATGTCTTCAGTTTTGCATATGTGAAAAGTAAGAATTACTGTCTGTTAATGTGTGATCAGTGACAGGAAATGTCAGAGTATTCATAATTACTAGAAGGGAAAAGAAAGCAATGAACATACACAAGTTTTCTGTCAGTTTTGTTGCTTATGTCTCATGTCAGTGCATCACTGGAATTTAGTCATAGTCATACAAAGGCCTATTTCAGATGGTTATGTGAGACTGTAAAGTTGTATCATGTTGTAGAATTAAGTTTAAAAAAATCACTAATAGAATTACAGAATCATTTAGGTTGGGAAAAACCTTTTAATATCATACTGTAAATTGTCATCAAGCTATCAGGACTGTCAGCTGGGAACAGGAGAAAAGAATAGACATTTCTTTCAAATATGGTAATAAAAATCCTGTGCCAAACTCAATGTGATTAGAAACTATTATTTACATTATAGGACTCCTGTGTATAACTTCTAGATATGAAATTGAGAGCCACAGACTTCTCCACAGATTTGTGCAGTAATTTACAATTTTTTCTCAGGATGTATATGGGCTGTGGGCTTCCTGCATTTCTGTTTCAACATTTCAGATATACAAGATTAGCCTACCATTAGTAGTTCTGGTTTATAATTTCTTTCTTGTGCAATGTGCTCAAGAAGATATCAATATTCAAGTAAAAAAGAAAAAAAACTTTAAAAAAATCTCCTTTTAGTCCTGTTTCACTCTACTGCAGATATCAAAGGAGAAACAAATCCATTCCATACCTACCTTTATTCCACTTAAATATTTTAGAAATGCTTTATAACCGACACAGTTATTAAAATAAGTACTACAAAAATGAGATTTTTACAAGATTGGCCGATATGAGCAACTTAGTTTAACTTTCCTCAGCTGTTACCTGATTGGAATGTATTAGCATCAGTGTGAATAAATTAGAAATGGAAGATTGAGTTATTTGTATAGAACAATGATATTGATAGGGCTAAACGTATACTTCCTCATTGATAGTACTCGTCAGATTTGTATTGTTGGGTAATTTTCTCTGTGGTCTAATATTACTCAAAAGTTATTAATGGAATGACTATAGATGAATATATACAATATATAGATGAAACTTCACCTAGAAAGAAATTCTGCCCATTCACTAAATTCTAAAGTCTTCTTGGTTGGAACTGCTTCAGGACTAGGCTTAATTCTAATTCTAGTCTACTCTTCTATTACTAGTAAGTAAAAAATGTTGACTTTTCAAAATCCCTAGAGCCAATGGAAAGACTTCCTGTCTCTCAATGAAGTACAGGGTATATTTCTGATATTGCTTTACAGCTGCCTATTGTTCAACACCATACAAAACTGTATCCTTCCTCAAAAGTCATTAGAATCAAATCTTATTCTATATGTCATAACTCCTTTAAAATTGTCACTTTTGCAGGAGGTGTAATGGACTGACTAGCATAGAATATGTGTCATCATGGAATCATATAATGTAGCATAAAGCTAAAAAATAATGTCTTTATTATGAGTAAAAAAGCAATTGTAGTTTAAGGTAGGAGGAGCATCCACTGCAATTTCTATGTGAATTTCATTGCACTATTAGATTATGCTTTCTCAAAATACAATAGCAAAAATTTTGAATATAATGGGGCACAAAATTGTTGTGGTCTGAGCTCTTCCTGCTGTATTGAATTTGCCAAGAGCTTTAATATATTAGGGAACTGTTTTGTTGATGAACCGATATTGGGCAATCAAGAAGAGGTGAGTGCATGTCCAGGTTACTCCTTGTGAATTTGTGTGGCAGGAAAAATCAGAATATCATTCTGAAATATGTACTACATACATACAAAGCAATGGGCAATTAAAATACACCAAGGAAAAAAAAAATCAGACTTCATTTACCTGTTCAAATTTCTCGTGAGCTCAACAGCATCTGGAGTATATTTTTGGGGCAAAGCAAAAGGGGATCAGTAAACAAAATGGTAGGTTTTTATGAGGTGCATTACATGACAAATGTTGCTAGTTCTAATAAAGCATTCAGATAGAACTACACCTGCCCTACACTGCACTATGGTTTGCCCTCCTGCCAAAAAAAAAACAAAAAACAAACTGCATGGCTTCCTGAGAAGAGGAACAGAAAAATCTGAGAGTTGCAAAGATAGATAAAAGTTAAAGGTTACTAAAAAAAGTGACTAAAGCCATAACCAGGATAACTTCCCATTGAGTTGCCTAGCTTATAATTACAGGGAATATGATGGTGTTCTCCACATTAAACATCAAAGTTGAATAGCCAGATGAAACAATCCCTACTCCTGAGAAGGGCTTTGGATACACATTACTTCTATTCTGAGACTGAAAACATTATTATTGTAGCTTCTTCTGTTTCAGAGAGGTCTAAACTCAGTGTGACAGAAAATACTTGTCTTCTCTCAGGCATAGGTGTACAAGTAGGATGGAAGGCTAAGTCTGGTCTCTTGCAGAGAAGAATTGCTTCTTTTAAATAAATGATTCAGAAGATTGAATAGACTGTCAACAGCATGCTAATCACCTTCAATTCTCCTGCCTGCAACTGTTCCCCACAGACCATAAAAGATATTCTGATTTGACTTTTAGATACCTGAACATCTGTTTCCTGAACATCTTGTATTAATTGTCTGAAGGAATAGAAATTTGGCAAGCACATGTAGCTTAACCTGTCCATTCATTCACACGACATGCATCATTAGCAGTACACTATCTGTCGTCCACAGTTGTCTCTCCCTTTTAAAAGTCCAAAGTAATTAAGTCTGTGCAACATGAATCCTGTCACACCAGGAAAGTCAACTGTTAATGCTGTCTCATATTTAGGTAATCTGTCTGTCAAATGATTACAACAGAAAGGGACAGAATTAGTGTAAGTTGTGTCTCTCTTGACAATGAAACTCCACACATTATCTTATGTGACAGTTATGTTTTTCCTTGCATAGGTAGTAGTCCTGTGGTCTTCAAGAAAGCTGGGTTTTAAAATAGAAAATAAACCCCACTGTTGTCATAGGTGTAGCTAGTTTAGAGTTGTGCAGTCTGGTCATTGTTTTTGTATCCTGGATGTTACTGCAATAGCAATAATCATTATCAAGTTCTTTTTATTCCCTCTGACTATTTCAGGTGAGTTTGATGCTGCTCATAGATATAAGACACAAAACCTCACTGAAAAAAGCACCCTTGGAATACAGAATGTTCTGAATTGGAAGGGACCCACAAGGATCATCCAGTCCAGCTCTTGAATGGATGGAATCAAACCCACAACCTAGGCATTATTAGCACCACACTCTAACCAGCTGATATAATCTAAATCACTCAATAGTTTTGGTAGAGATTTTCTTCTTTTACATAAAATTTTTCACTTCTCTAAATGGTTATGGGGACTTCAAAGCTTCATTTATGGGTTGAACAAAGCATTTAGTTTAATTATTTATTTACCTTCAGAAAGGAAAAATAAATGGGGAAAGCTTGAAGCCCTGAAATATCACCATCATAATTGTGTTTGGTAAAATTTCATGGCATTCAGATGAAGGATACATTAAGGTGTGACAAATTGCATTATAATCAGGATTTGAACTATATTTATTCCTGTTCTTTGTTTAGATCAGTGCTAGAAAACCTGCAAAGTGCTAATGCAAGTGGAACATTCTGGTTACAGACTACTTGTTAGCATTATTAGCAGTATACTAGATTTCTTGAAGTTAAAATAAGACTTAAGGAAAAAAAATCAGTCAGTTTTTTTTACAAATGTCTCCCGAGAACTGACGCATAGAAGTGCAGATAGTGAAAAGATTCTGTAAGATCATAGGATTGGTTTAACACTTTCAGGACAAGAGAGTTGCAGTTATGCTTTTCTTGTTGTCAATGGACACATGTTTTAAATAAGGATCTTTAACAAGAAAGGGAAGGAACAAAAACCAAAAAATTACAAGGTAGAAAAAAAGCAGCCAAGGATTGAATATGTGTATCTAAAACACAGTCAATAACATGCTCTGCTGAAGAAAACCAGTGCAAATATTTTGTCTCTTTTTTTTTTATATTTATTTATTAATGAATATCTTAAAAGTATTTTCTGCAATTTATTTAATTTTATTAGAGTTGGAGGGCAGATTTTTTTTTAATGCATTAAAAGGACACATGCCATAACCTAATCTCATAGGTGATAACATTGCATAAAAAGTTTGTGGGCTTTCTGAATTCCTTGTTAGTAGCTTTGTGCATTAGCAATAACACAAATTTTGTGTCCTTTTTATCCCTACGTGTGAGCAAGCTGTTACTTGCTTGACTCGAGATCTGATTTTTAAAAGCAGTGTGCAGCACTCCACATGAAAAATCCATAACCACTACTAATAATTGATATAGAGGCTATTGTGGGTGTTCAACTCAATTTTGATGTGAGAAAATACATGGTGATAGATATGTATTTTGAGGAACTTCTCAAAACATTTCTTCAGATATTATTTGAATAGAGTATTCTGCCAAAGGCCACTGTTAATATTTACTTTTGTACACCTATATACATACTGTTTGTATACATCATATCCTCCATAATGTTATGGTGTATTATTTTTAAATACTTAACATTTTGAAATAAGGACTAAACACTGATCCAGTATCCCTGAAATACTTTTCAACCACTCTTCTGCGAAGTTTTTCATCATACTAGATGATGTTTTTTCCCCTCTGGATTCTCTTTCTTACCCCTCTTCCTGTGTGAGCTGGGATCAGCTTCAAAGCAGAAGATTTTTTGAGGGACCAAACAATAGTTCTATGTTCCTCCAGGTGTACCTGACACCTTTTAATTGAGTTGAAATAGGTCTGTGGTGGTGCAGAGGGGAAGGCAGGCTTGCTCTGAGCAAACCTTTCCCTTTTATCTTCTTTAAAGTGCCTTCTGTAGGCAGCAGCATTGAAGCCAAGGCAGCAAACTGTGCTTCATGGGTGAAAATAGTCCTGAACACTTGGGCCAACAAATGCTGCCAGAATTTCACAGCATCTGAAGGCACTGTCCATGCTGGGTTCACAAAAACCACAGTGTGGTACCTTCATGAGACATCTCTTCAGCATGGCAGAACCTATAGTTCCATTAAAAAAAAATACAAACAAAAATCTAAATTTAGAAATGGAATTTGAGGATAATATTCTAAATTTTTATGCATTTCAAAAGTAGTTACTGGAGAAAAGCACATACCTTAATTAAAGAAACTGTTCTCTTTCCTTTCCACATCTTTTGATGGAGTTCTTAAAAAAAGAATCTTAAAATGTTTTATTAGCAGCAGGCAATACTGTACTAAAAGAGTTCACAATGCAGACTAGAAATATTTGCATCTCCTTCAAAAATACAGCTTTGGGAATTTTCTGACCTTTATTTTATTTTCATATTGTTGACTCTTCTTCCATAAATATATAGAAAATTTTTACATGGATGAGCTGGAATTTGCTGAATTGCACCTCTAGTCTCAGCAATTGAGGTCTAGAAAGAAAGACAGTAGGAAAAGGGAAGACCATACAGGTTTCATGGCTGTAGTCTCCATACAAATGGTTACACTTTTTGTTGATGACTTACAAATTCCAACCCTCTATAGCTTTCAATTTAAGAGTGTTCATATTACACATTTAAGAGTGTAATGTGAATTCATGAAAGAATTCAAGATGACCCACTGCAAACTAGAACTGCAAACAAAGCCAAAACACATCCGAATTACTTGTTTTGAAAAGCACAACCCAGTTGGTAACTTTTTATAAGCACATAACTAAATGAATTTTTTTTCCCTGTAGCCACATGATTAGAATTCCATAGAAGCCCCAATAGGAACACTGAGGTTAAAGTACAGTATATGTACTGCATATTCATGTGTGTTTGGAATTGGTATGTATTTTTCCATCTGGTCCTATCTTATAATCTTACTTCATAAAGATAATAGAGAAAATTTCAATTTTTAAGACATTGCCTAAGTCCCCACATTTTCTATCATTTTAGAGCTGGAAGCCAGTCTTAATTATAATTGAAGTCTTCTCTTCATGTTATGTGTAGGCACTCATTCAGCATTTCCAAGGCTCACTTTGGAAAATACCAAAAGCACTTGAGGTTATGAGCCTAATATAGAAGAATCAATATTAAACATTTGAGAAAAGTACTGTTGTGTTAAAAAAAAGGAAACAAAAACCTGTGGTTTCAGTATGTTAAAAAAAAAAAGATTTTTTTTTCCCTTTCAGGAAAATGTAGCAAATATTTAGGATTATAATTTTAGGGGAAAAAAAAGAAGAAACTATAATTTACATGGCATTTATAAGATGATTCCTTTTTTTCTTTTTTCTTTTTTTGAAAAGAGACTGCTCACTTTGTTCTTGAAAAGTATTAAGAGCAGTTATCCTTATGGTTAGGTGAAGGAATATAAAAAAATCCATTTCAAGGTAAAAGTAAGAACGAAGTTATAGGAAAAAGTCTTTAAAGTCTACCTTTGATTTTACTTTACCATCAATTTCTTTGTCATACTTGTTCTGAACTTCGGGGTTTAGATCAAATATAGAAATCCCTTTAGTCTCTTCCATGCAAATTAAAGAACTTAACAACAGATTGCTTTCTTGTATTGCTCACAAATACATAGATCTGGGATTACAAAGCTGAAGTAAGCTTGTAATCTCTGGGTCAGAAGCATGATATCAGTAAAAAGATGTTTAAAATTATAAAAAGGAGGAAAATCCCGTTACATTAGTTGTTTGCTCACAGCGATATGTGTGATATATTATTTGTATCAAACTTTGTTATTTGTATCAATTTGTTACTATAACAAATTTAAAATTACAATTGTCTCAAGAAAGTTTTGCTGGTTTTGAGTTCATTCAATACCCATTATTTTGGTAAGTGTTACAATTATTTGTGTCCGCTTGTTTCTACTTAAATGGATAGATTTTTAGCCTTTGAAGTCCCTAATACTATTTACATGATGTTTGAATTAAGTATTTTATTCTTTCACTAATTTGCTCCTGTTTTTTATCTGTTGGGTAACTTACAGAAAGCCTGAATCAATTGTGCAGTTTGAGGGAGTTTGGTTTTAAACCTTGCTATATAAAACATAAAGGAATTTAATAAGAGAGAAACCCATGAAAATAGGCTTCCTGCACTCTACTGTTCACTGGAGAAAGGCTGACCAAAGAAAGGATATCTGACTAATTGCTGTTCAAAATGGACATAAAGAGCAACCAGTGATCAGAGAAGCAACAATGTGCAGTCTGCACATGACCCAGGAGCAAACTTCGAGGCAGACTACCTGGCAAGCTGGAAAAGTCTTGGTTAATGGGGATGCCAGGGGTCTTGGAGCTGCTTAGCTGGAGACATTCAATCTCATAGCAAGACTCCAGAGAGATGGAGACCTTGGGAGTCAAACTCTGGTGACGTCTGGGAAAGGTTTTCCCAGAGAGTCCAGAGACTTGGTGACTACTCAGGCGGCTCCTGTTGTAGGTGGGTGCCTGTGTCAATCCTGTTCTGTCTGTCTGTTTGCAAGCAGCTGTGTCTGCAGAGACTTTGTGTTGTGCCCATAAGGGGATAGTGTTCAGCTTCATTCCTGGTAGGCCTGGAAATGGGAATGGAGCAGATCCTCCCAGTCAGCTCTAGAGGGAATGGATTAATCCACTGAGTTTGGTTGTTTATTATATGTATATTAAATAACCTAAGTTTACCTACTATTCTTAATATTTCAAAATGTAAGGTCTGGGATTGTTTTCTCCCAGGACCAATTTTCAGTCTTTTTTTTTTTTTTTTTTTTTTTTTTTTTACAGGAGGTGTGTGACGTTAGGGATGTGGAGTTTTGTGTACTCTGAGGGGGGTGACTTTTTTCATTACCTTGGATCATATTTGGAGTGGTAGTAAGAAAGGGAAGGTTATTTAAAGGTGTTAAACATGGAGGTGCAACTATCTGTTTTGTTATCCCAGTGAAAAAATCATGTTACAGTTGGACTCAGTACAAATCTTGATTGTCAGGAAGTGACCTGAGATATCCTGACTCATCTCCCTGTAGGTCATGTTTTGGCTGGCTTTGATGTTTAGAGTATCCAGCTTGCAAACCTGGACTGAACTTTTGTCTTCAGAGAAGATATTCTCTTTCAGGATTCCTTTACTTCTTCAATATTTCATGGTTCATGCATTACTGTGTCATGTCTTATACCACAAGTCTGAGGTTCAATTTTGTTCCCACGAAAAGCTGCAGACCAAAGCACTTTCTTCCATGACCGTTATAAAGATAAAATACTGCAGGGTGGGTTATCAAGCTATTGAAAGGATTAAGTGAGGTTAGAAATATCTTCAGGGTTTACTTTGTACAGGAAAACACTTTTGTGAAGAAAAGGGACTAACAAGTTGTATCACCTAAAAGAGAGCACATTTATTTCTGAGTCTCTTGAGGCTGTCATAGAACCTTACTGGGGCAAAACAATAGAGAACAAAATATTATTGATTTAGATTTAAAGGGAAGCATAACACTTGAAAATACTTTATATCAATTTATTGTAACTGTTACTACCAAAAAATTTGTCATGAGAAATATTTTTTATTACACTGATATTTTCATTTGCTCTTTTTACCTTTTTATAACATTCTTACTTTTCTTAGTATTTGGCTAGCCAAACAAAGTGTGGTTTTCACTATTTTTTTTGGTAAACATTTCTTTTTTAAGGGATTTGCAAAGTGATTTCAAGACACAAATAGAAAGCACTCCAATTTCCTTTAGCTATTAATTCTCCAATGCAGAAATGCATCAAGCAGCACTCAGGTACAAGATGTTGACCTAACAAGATGCACTGTCATATGATCTTGCAGCGTTAGGCTTTACTTAATACTTTTCCCTGCCTTCATGTCCAGTACATCAATTCCCTTTTCAACAATAATGTTTCTTGTACATCTCAAAGAGTTTACATCTAATACTCCTCAGAAGTCCAGAATTTTTCAGATTTCATAATTTTTCAAATTCAGTATATTCAAATATTGTTGCCTATGAAAGTGTGTAGTCCTAAACAATTCTTTCTCTTGGTCATGTCATCCCTTCTTCATTCAAGAATACTCTATGCAGATATGACAAAAGCATTTGGCACATGGAAAATTGCTATTGATTTCAGAATTTTTTGTCTTAATATTTAAGAAAAATTAAAATTTCACGGCTGACAACCTTTTTTTTTACCTTCTGCTATGCCTTGTCTTAATCTAAGTTATAATACAGTATGGGTTGCCACACTATCTTGCAGTCTATCCCTTTACTTGAAAAGAGCTGTCTTAAAAGGTATTAACTGTCTTAACATCTCAGTTCTGTGTGACTTTTAAAATAAGTGTAGTTTAACTCCTGTCAGTGGTGATCTTTCTCAGGGCTTATATTTGTATATGGAGCTTTATAAGTACTTCCTGAACTGCAGGGGTTTTTTAATTATTGAAGAAGATATTAAGTCAAAATGGAAATTGATCACTATATGAAAATTGAATTTTAGTGGAGACAATTAAAAAGAACATAGAAGAGCCTCTGTAAAGGAATAATTAGACAATTACAGGGAAATATCCTAGATGAACAATCCAAGTGACAAAAAAATCATGTAAAAAGGTCAGTAATAATCAGATATTAGTGTAAGTTTATAGAGTCTTCTATTATTTCCTCACTGCCTCCATTTCTGTTGCCTGGGGCATGATGCCATGTAACAGAGGGTCAAAAAGTTTTTGTGTACTCAATCCTCAGAAATCAGGAAAGACTCTCATCACCCTAAAGTTAAATAAAGAGAGGCCATGTCTGTAACCACAGGCAGCACTGCCAGAATATTTTGGGGAAAATAAGAATATTTAAGAGAAATAAAATAACCTGATTTTTTTTTTTTTTTCATAGAGGAAGGCAGTGTAGAATAAGGAAGAACTAATGAGCTGTAAGAGGTCTGAAATTAGCAGTCATATCTCACTGATGCTATGATGGATTGTGGTTCAACTAAACCAAGAGGTTACCAAAATACTTGAAATAAGTGTAATTGAAAATCAGTGATAAAAGACAAAAGCTAAGAAGAAATTTTTCCCAGAGTAAAACATTCTTTTCTACAGCAAATGGAATGGTTCTCAAACAGGTGGGGTGGCAGTTTGACACCGCGCAAGCTGTGTCAAGACCAGGCACTCTTGACATGCCGTATAGCTTTGGTTCTGCTGTTTCTCGTTGCTCTGTCCCTTAAGGCACCTAAAAATACTTTCCTGCTATCACTTTTTTTATGTAAACAGGTGCTTTAATGGCTGGTGATGGCAACTGAGATGGGAGCATCCACAAGAAGTTTGCTATTTGACATTTATTCTATGTTGCTGCTATATACACCTGTTCCTGCTGCTCTGAGTTAGTTTTCTTGGTGGTATGCTGATTGCAGCCATGTCTTGAAAGGCTTGAGAGGCCAAGTTCTGCTTCATGTGTATTTTTTTTGTCCTTTGGACTTTGTGAGAATAATCACCTTTGACTCATTTCTATGAATTGTTAGTGAATAAGCTGCATTACAGTATGCCAGTAGAGACTTTACTTACAAAAGGAGGAAAAAGGTAGTTAAGTAATCAGCATGTATTCATTGTGCTTTGCCCTCTATGCTTCAGGCACTCAAAAATAACAGTATACTGCAAGAATTCTCTCTCTTTTCAGTGTCCCTGATAATTACCAACAAGTTTTATACAGGAAATTTGTATGTCTGAAATATTGGAAGGATTTATTCTTGCCTGAAACGTTGCTGATGGATGTAATGGGTATCTAACATATAACAGCAGCATTTTCTTATAATTTATTATTCTCTCTCTCTTTTTTTTTTTTCATCTAATTTCCCCAGTCTATTAGTTTCTTATATTACTACTAGGCCTTGGGACATTTTACCAGAGCAAAATAATAGCTGCTGGAGACAGGAAAGCAGGTTGGCTTGCTTCTGTTTGCATTCAAGGGGAGAGAGGCAGGAGCAGTACTTTTCCTAGTGCTTTCATTGAAGCGTGTTAATTGAATATTGCAAATTATATAATTTCTTCTAGTTTCCATAAGAGATTGTTTCAAGGTTAAGTATTTTGTACTATAGTGTTGCTTTTTTTCTTTCTTTAATTTTATTTCTTCCTTTTCTCCTCTCTTAAGACCTTGTCAGTCTTCTGACACCATGGACCCCTTAATCTGTTCTTTTCCCTTAAGCAGTAACACATTTAGTTCCTTCAGTAACAGTTTATTTTTCTAATAAGTTATTTTCTAATTTCTATTTTATCTGAGGTATATGTCTTGCTTTTTCACTGTCTAAAGTAGCTACCATATGTTGGTTGAATGTAATTTTAGAATTCCCTTTGAACTGCCAATGACTTATTGTCAAAGCAATAATAGGACTGTACATGGGATCCCTGCCATGCCACGTATGCAACTACTGTCATAATATTCACCTTATATAAAAATCTCAGAGATTTTCTATTCAACAAAAGAAGCTCATTGCCAGATCCATTACAAGTCTCTCAAAGTGTTTTCTTTCTGTTAAATACCTATTTATATTAGTTCTGTAGAGTGGATCAATTCTTAGAGCATTGTAGAATTCATGACTAATGGAGTGGGCCTCCTGAAAAGATCATTTATTCAGGTTTTAGAGGGAGTGTAGTATGTTTCTTGGTATGTAAGACATTGAAAACTAAAAGTAACAATAAATATTAAGAGGTTAGCACAGAATATTTTCAGGGCTCATTACATTTTTCTGGTGATGTAATCACAAAACCTTTCTTTCAGTAAAGACACTGGAACTGCAATTTCTGAGTGTGATTGTTGGGGGCTAGAATCAAGTATTTATTTTAGGCTAATTGTTCTCTATAACCTTGTTTACCTGATTATCATTTCTTACAGGATATTCAAAACCCTGATAAATACTTCTACCATTTATAACCTGGTATTGCATATGTATTCAAACTTCTATCTGATCATTTGATGACAGTTTTACATTACATGAAAATTATATCTTAATTGCAGGGTTTTTTTTCCTCTTTTTGATACAAGCCAAGCAGTGTGGACCTCTGCAGCTGCCTTGCTTCAAGTGCTATTCAGTTCCACTGATTTTGTTGCATTTTCCTCATATTAAGCAAGAATTATGTTCTTAATAGGATGAGTTTACTTGCATTTTAAAAATAATAATGAATGTGTTTTGACTAGATAATTGTATATCCCTTCCAACTGAACAATTCTACTTTATTATAAATAAATAAACTGGCTCCCTAGAATTTTACAGAAATACTTATGTCTGGTTTGATACTGGTTCCTGGAAAAATCTATTTTTTTAAGACCATTTTAAAGGAATAAGGTCCTTAGGCCAAGATTCAGGCTGAGAGTTTGAAAAAAAATCTCCTGTGGATTTTCTGTGAGTCTAAGCCCTATGCTTTGGATTGAGCTCTGTAGAAAAAATGTGTCTGTACATCTTTGGAATATACTGGAGAGCTAAAAAGAATTTTTATTTGTGGAAGAGACCTTTCATGATAACCATGGTAGTCTGTGAGCAAAAATTAAAAACTCTCTCCTAATGATCCTATTCCTCTTCATAAACCCACAGGTATTAAACTGAAAGAGAAGATGAGCTTCTTTTAAATTAATAATGACAAGAGGAAGAAATCTAATGCCATGGAGTAACGTATAGAAAAAGTTATTCTTGGTCCAGAAATCCAAGCAGCATAGTAAAAGCAATGGCTGGTTACTCCAAGCATTTCTGTTACTTCAGAAACATTTCATAATCTTCATTTTCTTGCATCACTCAGTAGCAGCAATTTTCTGTCTTTGTTAAAGCAGCTAAAAATACTTCATGGTGAACCACAGAATAATTAATCATCCTGCAGGATCTGGAGTTTTTAAAGGCCTATTTCTGAGCTACTAATTCATTCCTGAAAAGGTTTTCTGTGTTTTTTTCTCTCTCATGAGTTTGGTTCTTAGTACCCCAAATCTGCTCATAAAAATAATAGAACGCTTTTCTTAATCTTGTCATTTCCTGTTTCAAATCCTTTTGTGCAAGTATTTTTCAATTAGTTTGCATTTTGAGTTACTGTTTGGCACAGAATCTGGGTTTCTTCAGGTCAGTTTTCATCGACATAAATAGCATCAAATGTTCCTTTCATTTTTTTCTGAAGGCTTGAATTCAGATATAGAGTCTGATTAGGAGTCATTAATGTAAATTTATATTTTTCAATTGATATCACTGTGTGTTCACCCAGGCCTTCAGATATTCTTTGCTTCTAGATTTTTGTATTGCAGTTTTAATTCCTCTCAGATTTCCCAGAAACCAGCAGTGACTATGATATTGTCATTTACTTTCTTTTATTTGGCGCTTTCAATGCGTGGTGGGTATAGTTGTAAATAAAATAACATAAGAGTCAAAGGAAATTAGTCTGAACTAAACAAGGAAGACCTCTATAATTAGTGCTATATGATTTCAGCAAAATGATCCAAGACACTGCAATTCCTATGTGGCATCCCCTGTCTGTTTGCTGAGCAGCACTGGAGTGAATGGGTACTGACTCATGACTTTAGATCAGCCTGCTGTTTTCTTAAAAATCTGACCTTTGTGATAAGAAAGAGAACTTTATTTCTGCATTTTACATCCTCAGCATATGCACTGGAAGTGCATATGTTGAGGATTCACTGGAAGTGCTCACCAGTTGATACACTTGCTGTATAATGTAGAATGTAGTAACATTCATCAAAACAAAATCTCTGACCTCTTCACTCTGTAATGGGTTGTTTTACTCAAATATATTTTTTTTTTTCTCTGTAAAAGCAATCACATTCTTTATAGCTGAGAAGAAAAAAACAAAACACCTCTGACATCACTGTAGCCTGTGAGCTCCAAACCCAAATGGGGCTCAAAGTGAAGCTGGAGACAACAGAGGATCAGAGAAAAAGGTAGGCAGCATTTTTTGTTAAGCAATCATTTCAAATTCTTCTTCCCATTTTTCATACTCTGGAATTTATAGTTTAAAAAAATCCACAACACATTTTGCACTCAACAGACCTGAGTTCAAATCATTTCACTGCTGTACTGGATGAGATTTTAAAAAAAAAAAAAAAGCCAGTACAAGAATAACAGAGGTGTTGTGCTCTCTTGTATTTTTTTTTTTTATATACGGTATAAAGGAAACCTTTAGTGTCATAATGTTCATGTTAAAATAGCGTAGGTGTGCTGTATGTCTACTTTTTTCTATAAAAATCTTATCATTTCTTTTTTCTTTTTGTAGTTTAAAGAAAAAAAGTTAATAGAAATTAAGAATATTCTTCTGTGAAAAAAGTAATGCCTCAAACACTTCCACGGAATTAAATTCAAGATCTGATTTTTATGGAAAATACCGCAAGGTAACCACAAGAACACTGACAAATCAAGAATGTGGAGATCAGAGGTGCAACCGAATATCTCTAAACCTTCAGGGACATGAAAATGTATTATTTGTGGTATTCACACACCCTTTAAATATTTACTCTTGTTTTTAAGAATTTTTTATTACTTTGGATGGAAAATCGAAATTGAGGACTGACTGAATGGGAGATCCCAGAGGGTTATATTCCCACAGGATTTAGGTAGAAGTCTGTCACAAATGGTGTCCCCCAGGGTAATACACTGGGCCCAGCAGCAGACTTTAAACTGCAGAGGAAACTCTGCATACTTAAAATTTAATTTTTTTTAACATCATGGACCATATAGAAAAATCTTAGATCAAATAGAAGAATCTTAGATTGAAACTTAGATTTAATCTTAAATTGAAAAAAGAGTTATAAACTCTGCCAGACTTCACTGAAATTAAAGTAGTAGGGTTCCTCTCTAGGACAGACTTCTGACAAGTTTAAAATCTCTTTTTAAGCTCAATTGATTTTTTTTTCAATTTGTTCAAGTTGCTGTTAATAGACTCACCTCTTGGCTACCAATTTCTATTAAATCTGTGCTCTCATTAGCATTTAATAAAAAGTAGATTTTAATTAGCAAGTCCATTAGTCAGAGTAGCATAAGAAAAATTCACAAAACATTTTAAAATTAACCATTTAAAATTTTTGCAACTCTTGTTTACCTGCAGGTATTTTTTTTGTCTGTGAGTCCAAGGTATAACCTTGTACCAAACATCTTTGTGCACAGCATTAAGGTATTGTTGTCTTTGGAAAAGAGTGTAGAAAATTAGCTGTACTTTTGCTTTCTTTTTTTATTTATTTTTATGTTTAGAACCTTTCTCTTTTTCAGAACATGCAACCTCTTACCTACTGTGTAATTATTGCCTCTCTGATCAGCCCTTACTGAAAAGATTACTAAACACACTTTCTCTCCCTCCCGTTTTCAGTTGTGCAACTTAAAATGATGGCTCTCTTTGGCTTTTACTCTATGAGAAAAAAATTGGAGGCTTGTGGAATTCCAAATTACAGTTGGTTTAGTTTCAGTTCAAGTCTTACTACAGAAGTTGTCCTGAGATTTTATGGTGAAAGTATGTAAAATAATAATCTCAAACAAAAGGAAAAAGAAAGGTAGATCATGATAAATATATCTGTGCTTGACACTGTTATTTGAGGTATAAACCTAAAAGCCAATCAAGAAATTGAGCATTTAGCTGGATTGAATAGAGCTGATACACTTACACCCAACTCTAAAAATGGAAGTAAGGATACCAATGAAAAAAGTCGTTTAGCAAAAAAGCATTATTTGAATGCAAGGATTAGATTTGGGATAAATTATTCTAAGGGTAATGAAACAAGAGAAGAGAACAAGCATGTGTAAAACAGGAGCTTGCTTAGCTCTCAATTGCCAGATGTCATTTTAATACACAAACTAAAATAAAAGAGGAAGAAGCCTCAGCTAGAGAAAGGCATGCCACTGTTAGAAGTATGGGGAGGACTCTCATATTTCTTGGCTCCGTTGAAGACAACAGTTTGTACTCCTTTATAATGTGCCATGGCTGTGCTTTGGAAAGCTAATGGGCAATGCACTCTGCTTCTAGCCTTTCCCTGTACTGCATCTGACAGAACAAAGGGGGTTGGTGGCAATTGGTAGCTCTTCCCACAACTCGTCAACAAGGAAATAATAACCTAATCTCACCTTTACAGAGGAACAAATGGTCATAATAGTCTTGACACAGGAAAACAGTGAACCTCACTCTTGGAGAATTATGCCATGGTAATTTTTAGATTCCTAATGTGATAAATTTTATTTAGCAAAATCATGGAATTTTCTATGTTTTCATAGAGAAAGTGGAGTGTTGAATAATATAAGATTGGTCAGCTATATCAGTTAATTGGGGATGACTTGGTTTTGAGTTCTCAGTAGAATATTCCTGAAAATTTGAAAAGAAATAAAGAAGCAGAGAGGGAGATTTTTCCCTGCAGACGTCAGCAGTTCAAAGTAAGATCTCTCTTTAGAAAGAAAAAGGAGATAGGATTTGCCTTAATTCTCTAAAAAGAAGTGGCAGGAAGCTCAGTTGACATATGCATATTTTAATCTTTTAGTAGAGAAAAAAGAAGGAATTATGAGTGATAAGATATAAAAGCGGACTGAAATCAAGAACATGGATGTACACAGCAGCTGGTGGCTTTATTTTAATGTATTTTATTCATGTCTTTGTTGTTAAACCAAATTCTGCATTATTTATGTTTGTGCACAGAGAGGAAACACAAGTAAAAATGGCACTGTGTTTGTTGGGAAAAATACAGCAGGATGATAGCAAAGAATTGTGAACAAATAACAAAAGGCAGGAAACAGTTATGATCCAGGCTTAGCAGTTTCACTGAATGTGAAATGAAGTTATTGGAAAAGGATAGGAAGGAAAATAATGGAAATTAAACAAAACCAAAGGAAAAAATAGGTCTAAAGACCTGAAGAAGTATATCTGCTTAAAAAGTGTAAATCAATTAGTAAGGTAGCAAAGAAACTAATATTGTAGGATTTACAATTTCAGAGTGAGCATTGCAAAAAATATATCTGCAGGGCAATCAAAAAGTTAACAGTGATATTTCCAGTATAACAAGTAAGAAAACAGAACAAATTATATTTTAGTTACCTGGGAAATAACATAAATGTGGTGGAAGCAATAGAAGAGAGTGAGAAGTAAGTTTATTTTTACTCTGTCTCCCAGTTTTGCGGCAGTGAGGTAAAATTGTCATTTCACCTGAGCATCACATCACTTACAGAAGCATTTTGATATTTTTTTCTTCATTGTCATTATTTAATAAGGGACAGGTTGTTTTTTAATCCATTTTGAGCACATTGCTGCAGCTGTAGCCTTGCTCTGTATCTGTGCACATATGTGCACTATGAATATGTTTTGGCCAATACTGCAGAACAGATGTGCTTAAACTTCCTCCTGGAGAAACTCCCCAAAGAGACCAAAAGGGTTTAGATTCAAAAATAAATTTTATTCCAAAATAGAAGTCCAAGTGTATTGATTTTTCAAATGAAAAGAAGTCAAAGCAATGAATAAAGAGAACAAAAATGGAGTTTTATATGCTGCCCATTTTGTCCCTGTAGACTGGAACTTACTTTTATATTTCAGTTCCATTATCTTGGTACTTTCTGAACAGCAGCAAAATCTGATCCTTTCCCCTCTGTCCCAGAGAAGCTCTTCCATCTGTGTTTGTGGCCTTGCTACCAGACTCATCCCCTCTGCTGCCTCTTAACCTCTGCATGAGCTCCAGCCTTCAGCCTGGGTCTTGCTTGCCAGCTCAGCAACCGTTCCTACCCTGCCTACACTCAAAAATTCCCTGAGGACAGGAGCAGCCTTCTTTTCCAAAGGGCTCTGTTGGAGCCAGACTCTTCTTAAGAGAGGAGCCTGGGGACACAGACATACATTTTAGCAAAGACGGTCAGGTGAGCAAGTACAGCTGTCTACTATGCATTGAAACACTGTATATTTCAGGATGGATACTTGATGTATTTTTATTGATTTGTTTATATTTAATCTTCAATTGCCTTAAAATTACATTAGCACACCTCAAAGGCTTGATTTGAATTATCAGGAGGCTATGTGTTATTAATAAAATGTAGTTAGTTAAATGTTTCAAAATAATTTTAGCTTCTGGTTGAACCAAGAAACCTGATTTTATGGTGGTGGTATTTTTTGCATACACTAGCCTTAAAACTCTCCTCCTTTGTGAAAATAATTTCTATAACATTTATCAGACAATTAAAATTGAGATGTCTGGACAGGTTTTCTAATGAAGGATTAATACTGTATGCTTTTATTTCTTTGGTTTGCTCTTACATTTGTATCCTTTGTCATGCTATTTTGTAAGCGTTCTATCAAGTGCTACATTGGTAATCCCCTTTCCAACATGTCCTTTGCAGTTTTGAGTGCTTTGCTTGTTTTGTGCTCCTGCCACTTTTCTTCCTACAGATTAAACCCCTTACATAGAAGCAGTCGATAGCACTACCTGACAGTGATGGGAGTGCTCAGAAAATAGGAGCATTTTGTAAAGCTCAGGATCTCAGGCAAGAATGTAATTTCACTGTTGATAAAACACGAACACAACAACCCAAACCCACAAAGCAAAACTAAAGAAGCATAGCCAATTCAACAAAACAATACTAATCTAGGTGGATGAAGATCTAACACCACCTAGACTGAGAAAAGTAACCTTGCTATAAATTCATAAACTACATTCTTTTAGTTTTCCTTTTCATTTTTATCTGATGTATTCTTAAAGATTGTTACCTACAGGAGTTCACTGAATTGCAAATATTTGACATAAATTACCCCTTTACATGGTTCTACATAATAGTTTAGTTGAATGCTAAAGATAGAGAATTTCAGTTGCTTCATGGAACAATCTTCATGTAAAATGACTGGCAGAGAACAGTTATAAGAGATAAGAAATAGAGGAAGGAAAAACTGAGTTGAGTTCTTGCTGCTATTAAAACTCTTGGAGATAAAATTTATTGGAAAAGTAAAAAATTTCAAAGGCTTGCATTTAATTGTATATTAAGATACAGTCCATTGATAATAAGTGGTTCTTCAGAGCATGCTCTTTTCTTCACAGAGTAATTTCCTAAAACAAGTAAAAATTATAAATCTGTCTCAGCATTATGTTTCATGTCTTGTAGATCAGAAAATGCTCTGTAGCTGGATGACTTCACTGCTACTGAAGCTGTATATAGCAAAGCAAAAGAAAAAGAGTCAGGGAGGAGAAAAGAACAATAATGAGGAGAAACTCGTCATTTTTTCTTCTACCTCTGCATGGGGGTTGGTGTCTCTCTAGGAATCAAGGTGCTCGAGTTCCCTTGAGGCAAAAGAGAATAAATTGCCAGTAGCAGACAAGGTGAATGCAATTGTATATAAGGTGGGTGAATAGAAGAATTTCTTTGTGATTGCTTTCTAAACCATCAAGGGGGTCTGAAATAGGGCAGCCAAGGCGCATATTTTTCACTTTACATATTTTTTTGTGGCTTTGTAATTTTAATGTAAAATTCATAATGCTGTATGTTCTAAATTGATGATGGAACCTTTTGATTTGCAAATTACAATATGTGTCTATAATTAGGTACTATGATTCACATGTTACTAGGATTTACTTAGCTCAATTCTTAAGGAAAATCATTGACAGTGATTTGGAAAAGCTTCCCCTCTACAGCAGAAACACAATAATTTCTTTCCAAATCAGAAACAGTAAGAGCTGTGAGCTGTTAAATATGGTGTCAATGCATAATTTGCATATTAATAGCGAAAGTATTCTGATAAATTACAGTTTTCTGTCTTTTTAAATCATGCATATAGCTCTTGAATGTTGTATAATATTATCACTGCATCATAGAGATTTTCTTTAGAGCTTTATCCAATATCATTTGTTATAAGCATTAAAATCAAGCTTCCAGCTCTTCCTGATTAACAGTCATGTTTATTTTTTTTGTTTCTATACCTAATGTCACAACACGAATAAAATTATTTCAAATAAGTATCACTTTGAAAATAGGAGAAAAATAAAGTATTTTGCTTTAGCATATTATTTTCTTCTTGCAAATATTCCTTGTCAGGTTCTTTATAGAGCATGCTGTTCTCTCTTGTGACACAACGCCTAACAGATTTCTACTGAAATATTTTGTTCTGTAGAAAACCTAAAACATGTCTAGAAAAAAGAATGCATTTCATGACTAAAGAATGTCTTTCTCTTCCTAGTCTTTCTTTATTCAAATTCATGAATTTGAGATGCTAACAGCCTATTATAGCAGCATAAGATAGTGTAAACGGTACAAGCCAAACTAAAAGCATTCTACCTGACTACACATGTGGCTGTGTGTTTTACTAACACTCAACTTGAAAAAACATTACAAAGTAGAGGATCATTACTTCAGACTTAATGAAAAGCATCTCCATCTAGAAAGGGTCAAAGTAGACAAGCTAGTGAATGTGTGGAGAGAGTGAAAGGACAGTTGCCTCTCTCACAAGCTCTGACACATCTTTTGTGCTCACTCAGGAGAAATGTGTAAGTGTATTCAAGCTGCTTTTAGTGAGAGGGTAATTTTCTATGAAAGTTTCTTCTGGATTAGTTCACTTAAGAGCAGGCAGTGTTTTTCTTTTCTCCAGCACTCTGGGGTGAGGAGATTTTAACTCCTGGTAAAATGCAGTGAAAGGCTCCATGCCCTAAAGCTGTAATGGTTGCTAGTTGCTCTGGGGAAACCTATAAATAAAATACTGTCTCTATCCATATGTTCCACATAGCTCAGGAAATCTGTGGCATGGCCATATCTGAACTTTCCCACATGAGACCTGTAACCCCACAGTAGTTATCTTTGTGGCATGACGGTTTCCCTCATTATTTTTTCTGAAAAGGTAATAATACATTTTGAGAGAATGCAAAATATTGATTGCTGGGTGCTTAAGCAAGAGTACGATGAATGTTTTCCAACAGGAAGGGATGTTACAGAAGATATATAAAATATAAGATATATAAGTTATATCATTGTGTGTGGCCCTGAGTTAAAAACACAAGCAAATTAAAAAAAAACAAAAACAACAACAACAAAAACCCCCAAACAAACACACAGAAGCTTCAAAAAATAATATTTCTTAATAGAAGAACAAGGCCTACACTTGGAATACTTAACAAGACCTATAAGTAAAAGTGCTTCTTAATCCAAAAGAAGGATCAGCCTGAGACTGTGATATAAGACCTTGGATGGCACATAAAAACTAATGTGTTTTTACCTGCTTCTAAGATCCCTGCAGCTATGGTTGTGTAGCTGAACTATTAGTTTATTTTTATTCAAGGAATGACACATCTGCACTTCACTTTATCCCCAGGCTTAAACATATTATGCTTTAACTACTGTTACACCCTCTCTTTCATCCCATGGCAGGCATATCACTTTGATTTTATTTAGTTTTACTCAGTGCTTATTTTATGACAGGACTCTGTTTTATTTGGATTGGGAGAGGGAGGGGGTGTTGAAGGGAGAAGAAGGAGGGAATGCTGAGGGTATTTTCACCTGTATTCAGACTATTCTGTACCTTGCGAAAGTGAAGCTATATTCCTTTTAAAGAAACATCATTTTTAACTACAAATATGCATTATTCCCTGTGACAAAAGAATATTTTATGAGGGTAATAAAAGAATATTTGTGGTGGTGAACTGCCCTAGAATGAAATATTTCTCTTTCTTGTTGTAAATCTGTGCAAATGCTTTAAAAATATATTAGTTCATTATAACATATGCACAGGCATCCACATTTTTACACAGAAATTGACAAATATACCTCTGTGTGTCAACAAATATATTCATTCATCCATGCAAAAATGCTTCAGATTAATATTTGTATCATCCTTTGGCTTGCTACACACACACATGCACATATATAAAAAAAAGAAGACTGACTACCTCTTTGGTTTTTTTAACAAGTAATTGGACATTAACCCAAAATCATATGTAATATGCAGCACTGGAAATACAATCAACAAAACTTTATCTTAAATGACCTTAAACATTGGAGAAGGTGAAAGTCAAAGGGTACTTGTCAGTGCAGGTTGAAAATTAATATTTTGATCTGAATGACAATTTATTTAGCATCTTTTGAATGTTTTCAGATATCACTTTAACAGGTACTGCCTCTGGGGAAAAAATTACTTTGAAGACTTATGATAACCCAGAACACTTATTTCACTACAGTTTTAATTTAACATTTTCAGGTGAATGTGGTAAACAATGACTTTAGCTTGTCCTTACAAATTGTATGTATATGATACTTTTATAGTGATATAGGTACAATGGGTGCTTGAACTTCCTGATGTTTATTCCTGTTGAAAAGCAAAACTATAGACAGCTGTCCAAATGATATTGCGTCGATAATCTTTTCCACAACTCCTAGAAATTCCAACATTTATTCTCCTAATATCTCTGCCATAAATAATATTTATCAGAAATCAATTTTTATAGACATGAATAATTATCTAAAAACTCTAAGTTGTACTATGATCTTGATAGCAAACATAAGCAATATCATTGATCTTCAAATATATTTTTTCCATATGTAACATTTATAGAAATAGAAAAAAAAACATTCATGCTCCTATTTTTCTCTCACTTAAGACTAATTCTCAAAATGTGTCAATCCTGCATTGAATAAGGAAGATAGCACTGCAGGTTTGCATGGTAAAATATATGCAACAAGGAGTAAAGCTTAAATAAACTGGAATTATTGTTTCATATAACACAAAGTCAAGCTGTAGGATTTATTGGTTTAGGGTGCAGTAAAAGTCAGAATGTATAGGGGCTGAGAAGTATGAAATCCTCTCAGTGACTATCAAAGATGACTGTGTGGATGAGAGTTCCAGAGAGGCTTAGAAAGTAGTACTTGAGGGAGGCTGAGAATCTATGTTGTTTTCTTACTTTTTTGCATATTAACAGATGCTTTGGAAAACACTAGACAAATCAATGAACAGCATACTTAGTAAGTATATATTATAGTTTTAAGGAAATTATAACGTAAGTTTTAGTCCAGGAGATAATGCTAATTGCCATAGACATTTTCCTGATTTTTTGTAAAAGTACTTCTAAATTCAAAGATGAAAATTCACCAAAAAAAAGGGTGCAAGATTTCTTTGTGGGCTTTTAAATTGAAAGTGATATGTATGTGGAATAATTTTTAAAAATGGAATTCAGTCCCAAAGAGCAGAATAGCAGACTGCAGCAGGTTTCTATATCCATTGGTACTATATGTGAACTTGAGCTCAGCTTCATTTGAAACCATACTCTGTCTATGAATAGTAATATATTCATTATTTTATGTATTAAATGTGTGTATATATAGTATAATAATTTTTATATAAATTACATTGATAATTTAATATTTGCAACAACATTTAACTAAATATTTGTTTCATAGTGCAGATGTAATGTTGTTGATGTTGAGCTTGGACCTGGGAAAATTCCAACAAATTGCACTCATGGTCATTTCCTCAGACTGGAAGAAACTTGTAGTGACCAAATCCATCCTCTAAGGATTTAGTCCCTTTTGCAGGAGTAACATAAACATTTAAAATGATGATAACTATCTCTGTGTTGGAATGCTTAGTTTGATTTTTTAATTTTCTTACACCACTACTCAGTCTGTTTGTTATTCCAGGCTCTATTTCCTACTCTTAAGAGAATACCTCTGCTTTCCTGGCAGATTAGAAGGAAGTGAGGTATTGGAAACATACCATAGGAGAAAGAGAAAAGAAGGAATTATGTATCATGTTTCAAAGATTATGTTTTTTAAAGAATGTTTCTTAGCTGTAAAGTCACCATACACATGTGCAACCTGCAGCTCCACATTACAGCATCAGTGACTTGGATCAGTGATTGAAGTTTTCTGGTTGAAATAACAAGTTAAGGTATGAAACACCGCTTTCCTTCATTTTCCTCTCCTTTGCTTCTTGGAAAAATCTTTATTGCATATTTTAAGTAGTTTGCTGAGTTTACCCCTATGCTAATTCAAACACAGTGTTTCTCTCCATGCTGTTACGATGCCTGGAAAGGCATATATTTTAGATGATTGAAATTAATTTCAGTGTCAGACTTTCATGAGTAAGCCTAGGGAAAAAAATAAAACAACCAAAAGAAAATTTAAAGTAGAATGCAAGGAGAATGGAGGAAATCATAGAGATTTATAAAGGATACATATTCATAAAAATAAAATTTTAAAAGTTAATTAACTGGGAACAGTGGTTTCTAATTAAAAATAATAAACAATAAAAATTATCCCAAACTGTTTTGTCAATGAAACATATTTTACATCTGTAATTTTGTTCCTTTCCCCTCCTTTTATATCAGAAGGTGTTCAGTGAATAAAGTCAGCATACACCTCTTAGTTGCTTTAAAAGGGGTAGAATTTCTCTCTTACACAATTCAAAAAATATTCTGAAAAAGGTGTTTATTGATCAGAATATTAAACAGTCACATTTTCATCTTCATTTATCAGTAAATTTCTTGTAATCACAGAAAAATTTGACCCACCACATAACATCCTGAGTCAATTAAAGGTGTTAACCAGCCACAGTTTGCATTGGCCCCTCATTTGGAGGTTTTGACACCACCACTCAGCTGGAAGAATGTTTATATGCTGCCATGCAAAGTTGTCCAAGTTACTTCAGAACACTTTTAGTGTCTGTTCATACTAACTGCAGGCCCTTTGAAATTTCATAATAGAGTAACAGGTTATGAATAGTGGTAGTGGAAGACAATATTTCAAAATATCACAGTTGTTTTTACCACCTGCCTGATAATATTTGTTCATCTTCTACAATACATAGTGGTATTCAAAACAGAAATTCCTAAGCAGATCAAAAGTCAATATTTCTATTTATATCATTCAATGCAGCACTCTGTAATTTCAACTTATATTTCAGGCTAATTTCACAAGATCTTCCTTAAAAAATACAGTCCTTATTTCTAGGATGTTTCATGTACACTCTTACTGGCTGGTTGAGGGAGGGGATTGTCCCTCTGCTCTGTGCTGGTGTGGCCTTAGCTTCAATATTCTGTGAAGGCTTGGGCACCACAATGTAAGAAAGATATAAAGCTATTATAAAACATCCAAAGCAGGGCTACAAAGATACTGGGAAGGAAAGAATATATTTGCTTTCTTCTTTTTTTTTTTTTTTTGGCAATTTAATAGATAATAATCTTCGAGAATATGTCTCCCTTTAAATAATTTAAACATGGTTACAGCTTGAAATAAGACTTGGAGATAACTAGTCATGCACAGTTTGGGAGGACATCACTGATGGACACTCACAACAGAGAGACTCAATTATCAAAACCATCTCAAATCATTGGTGTAGACAGAAGCAGAATAAGTTAAATGAAATAAATAAAATGTATTATTTTTCGGTCAGTCAGAGTATTGTTTACGTTACTGGTACTTTCTGTGCTAAGACTCCCTGTTAGGAATCTCATTCTGCATGACAATTTTCATGTCATTATATAAATCTTCTATTACTTGTGGAAAACGGAAGAACTCATTAAAAAAATTACCCAAAAATAATTACATATGTGGCAGGAGATGTTGGTCTGCATCTCATGACTAGACAAGAGTGGTTCCAGAAGTTACAGCATGTAGCATCGTGCACGTGCCCAAAACTTTGAAAAAAACTGAGAGTTTTTTCATTTATGATCATTTTTTCCATTTTCAGAGATAAAGCAAAAAATCATAGATTGCTGAAATTTTGTAGAAAAGTGAAAGAAAGGAGAAACAGAAAGAGAAGGGGTTTGGGTAACAGGGATTCAGATGAGCTTTACCATGGCAACTACTGTACCACAGAAAAGGACGAGTAACATGGAGCTGGAGATTAGGATGGAATGCCAATGGTGTCACTAACACTCTTCTTCCTTCTCTCCAAGGAAATATAAATGCAGTCAGTTTTCACCCATAGATACCTTTTTCCTCAGGAAAGATGAAGATGACCAAGAGAGTTATAGAACATTTTATTATTTTTTTCCTATCAAAATACAGAGAACCAGAAAGCATTTTTCAGCCTGCCCCTGTGATGGTGTTTGGGTCACTCAATTTGCTCTCGGCTGGATATGTTAATAGAAGTCCTGCTATGTCCTATTTCTGTGAGATATAAATTTTGACAGCCTTTTGAAAGCTTGTATAGTAAAGAGTAGATTTTAGATTAAATTCTCTTGAAGACTTATCTTGTCCAGAAAGGTTCCAAAGTTTATCCAAGCAGGTAAGTTTTTCTTCAAGACAGGAATAACCTTTGGATAAAATTGTATGTTGGTTCTTTTGATGTTCTTGAAATAATTGTGTCATACTTCACCCTTACTGAAGGATTTCTGTTGGATGACAGATTTATTTATGGTGATGACAGTTTAAACATCTTCTTCCACTTTTAAGAATTTTAAATGTTGATGCAATTCTAAATCTATATAAGAGCAGATGAAAAATGTAATTAAGCATTGGTAATATGAACATAATGAAAAGATCTTTGATGCTGATAAATGCCAATAGAGCTAACATGTCATCATGAATAGATGATTTATTACAGCAGCTGCAGGGACATGTCTCCTTAGAAGCATTTCAGTTATAGTAAAGGGTACAGCTACACCTTAATCAGCATTTTTAAGTGCTTTCTGCAGTAGCATATCTACTGCTCATAGAGCAGCCAGTCATCAGCAGGGAACAGCAATTCTGCACATCACTTAAAATATGGGAATCCTGGACTTAAAAGATATTTAAAGGAAAGGCTAAGAGAAGTGGGTTTGTTCAGCCTGAAAAAGAGAAGGCTTAGGGATGACCTAATTGTGACCTTCCAGCATCTGAAGGTCAAGATGGAGACAAAAAAGATGGAGAGAGGATTTTTACAAGAATAGGTAGTAGCAGGACAAGGGTGAATGGCTTCAAAATGAAAGAGGACAGGTTTAGTTTAGATATTAGAAAGAATTTTTTTTACTCTGAAGGTGAAGAGACACTGGAACAGGTTACCCAGAGCAGATGCCCATCACTGGGAGTGCTTAAAGCCAGGCTGGATGGAGCTCTGAGCAAGCTGGTCTGGTGGACCAGGTTCACAGCAGGGGGATTTGAACTAGATGATCTTGAAGGTGTCTTCCAATCCAAACCATTCTATGTTTCTACAATTTTATGAGTCTATGGTTAAAAGTGACTGGTTAAATTGTGGCATTGTAGGTACATATGCATGCTTCTAATCCTGATGTCCTTGCCTCTGATGCTGGTTTTTTAATGATCACAGTTGAGAGAATTCTGAATAAAGTTTACTGACATGGGATAGCTCATAAATAAGGGGGATTTGAATCTAGCTAGGACTACATTTTCAGCATGTAACTTAGAATGTGTTACACATTAAAGCATTAAATATCACTTTTCTCACACTTCTGGTAAAAAAAAAAAAATTAAAATAAATTTTAGTACTTAAACTGAAAAAAGCCAGTGTGGAGAATAAATATTTTAGGATGCAGAGTTTTAGTTGGGTGCTGCAAGTTTGGCAGAGGTCAGAAGTACAGAAACAGCAGTAGTATCCTGATTGCAGTGTTTTCTTTTCTGACCCCACAAAGTGTCTTTTTCTAAGCTCTTGTTTCACTGAAGTGCATCTGACCTATCTCTTCCCCTAGGTGTATAAAGTAATTCTTTATAGGAAACCATAAGCTATAGTTGTACATGGAACAGAATTTAGATGGTAAAATACATCTACATGTTCCCAGTGGGCCTGCAGGGATAAAAATACCTGAAAACAAACAAAAAACAACTAATAGCTTTCCAGTTCTAGAAATCAATAACAACAATGTTAGTTACCAAAACTAAAATAAGTATTGAACATAAAGGTTGTGTAAAAAATTGTAGGTTTACTGAAATTTTATGATTTCTTATGCAAAGGTTCGCTCTGTGCTGCCACAGTAGATGTGAAAAAGAAGGCACAGTTATAAAAAGAAGTTCCCATTCTGAAATCATATCCAAGCTGTTCAATTTGTCATAAGCCACCACAAGAGGTTCACTGCTGCTAGCCTATGCTGAGGCTTATGTATAGCATCAAAGAGTTGGAGATTGATGCCCAGAGAAAGAGACTCTGGAAGTGGACCTGAATTCTAATTCTGTCTCTCACCTTGTCGTTGATTGTTTCATGGAATGGATAGTGCAGCTGAAGCCAAAATTGTGTTTGCTTTGCATCCAGGTCTGAGAACAAGCTCTGGCCATGCTTGTTCAAGTATTCTCAGCCAGGGATGACTTACAGAGGCTCAAAAGTAAAATGAACTGTCTTCAAAGTGTGTTAAGCCTTCTCCAGCTGGATCATAAATCCAAATAAAAGGATAACCCAACAAAACTTTTCTGTTGCCATTTCCAGCAGAACAACTTCCCCCTTCTCAGATTCTAAAAGTTTTGAAGAATGAAAGTGCTATTAAAAGGATTTTTTTTCTGTTTATTTATTTTACCTCACTCTTGTGCGATGGTAAAGTGAAATTATTTTCTTAATTTTTTCTGAGAGCCATTTCACTCAGGACAACTAATGATGCTGTGACACCTGCTGTGACTAAAAGACCTTCACTGGAATGAGGAATTATCTTGAAGTCTAAAGAGCTGGACTCTGATGTAGGTAGGAAAATTTTCACGAATGTAATAGCAGAATATAGCAGTGCTTCTCATGGCATATATATCCATAAGATATCCATAATCAGCCGTGTGATGAAGCCATCTCCAGTCAGCTCAAGGCAGTTAATTGCTATGGATATATTTCAGAGTGGAATGATATGGATTTATTCATGAGTACCTGACTGTGGTGGGTTGGCCTTGTCTGGGTGACTGTCGCCCACCAAAGCTGCTCTGTCACGCCCCTCCTCACATGGACAGAGAAGAGAAAATGTAATGAAAGGCTTGTGGGTAAGATAAGGACAGGGAAAGGTCACCTAGGGATTACTATCACACATAGAAGAACCTCAACTTGGGGACAAGTCAATTTAATTTATTATCAATCTAATCAGACTAGAATAATAAGAAATAAAGCCAAAGTTTAAAAACATTTTCCCTCTATCTCTTTCTTCCCAGGCCCATCTTCACTCCCAATTTCCTCTAGCTCCTCCCCACAAGAGCACAGGAGAATGGGGAATGGGAGCTGTGGTCATTCATCACACATTGTCTCTGCTACTCCTTCCTCCTCAGAGAGAGGACTCGTCAAACTCTTCCCCTGACCCATTAGGTCCCTCCCACAGGAGATGGTCCTCTGTGAACATCTCCAATGTGAGTTCTTCCCACAGGCTACCATTTTTCACAAGCTGCTCCAGTGTGCATCCCTTCCATGGGGTGCAGTCCTTCAGGAACAGACTGCTCCAGCATGAATCCCCCATATGGGCAATAGCCCTGCCAGCAAAACTGCCCCAGTTTGGGCTCCTGTCTCCACAGGGTCACGGGTCCCTCCCTGCCAGGTGCATACTGCAGTATCGGCTTCCCTCAGGTCACAGCCACCTGTGGTGTGTGGGCATCAGCACACACCTGCACAGCGAGGGGTTCCTCCACAGGCTGTAGGTGATCTCTGCTCCCTGCTAGATCTCCATGGGCTGCAGGGGCACATCCTGCCTCAGCATGGTCTTCCTCATGGGCTGCAGTGGAATCTTAGATCTGATGTCTGGAGCACCTCCTGCTCCTCCTTCTGCACTGGCCTTGGTGTCTGCAGGGCAGTTTCACACTCTCACTCCTCTCTCCTGGCTGCTCTTGTGCAGCAGATTTTTCCCCTTCATAACTGTGCTATCCCAGCGGTGCTGCCACCATCACTGATGAGTTCAGCCTTGGCCTGCAGTGGGTCTGATTTGGCACCAGCTGGCATTGGCTCCATCAGACATGGGGGAGCTTCTGGCATCTTCTCACAGGAGCCACTTCTGCAACCCCCTGGTACCAAACTCTTGCCATGCAAGCCCAATACACTGACATATGTTTATCTATTTTAAGGGATCGCAGTACCTTACTGAGAAATTATTTATTGATACCATATGGCAATCTCCAAAATTATAGCTAAATTAAGTTTAATATATCTCATAAAACCCCCATTTGTTTTTCAATTAAAAAAAATACTTAAGGACTGAAAATATTGCCTAACATAGCTTGTGGGTTTTGGGATTGAGTTCTTAAATGTTTTGGCCATACATTAAGCTGCATGGTGCTACCATAAGGAAATAGAGATGAGGAATGCCTTTTACACAGGAATTCCTAAGCATTCTTTTTAAAGCTGTTGTGTTAGTAACCTCTTGCAGATTACTTTGAAGACTTTAATCCTCAGCGATCTCTGTTTCTAGAGATCTAGGAATGATATATATTATATATCTAGAAATCTGTTAAAGATCCAGAAATCAGACAGAATATATGTGTAATAAAATTTGTGATTCAGCAAAACGGTCTACCAAGAAGCACTTCACTTTATCCACATAAATAAATTTAAGAATAAAGTTCCTTTCAACTATTCTATAACTGCAACATCTGTAAAGCACAAGAGGAAAAGAAAATACATTTGATGTTTCGACTGAAAATAAGTTCAGAGATTTTGAAGCATTGTTTCTGAAATATTTAGGTATGCCCTCTGAAAAAACTCTAGATAATCAGAAAGAGATATAAAAGGTGCATAAAGGGCTATCAAGTTATTACTGTCTTGTGTGTTGTACCTGTGTGCTGTAGTTGAGAGTGTGTGCTGGAAACTGCCTTTTCATATGTGCCTGGTGGTTAGACAAGGAAAGAGAACCTGGAAAATTTGATACAGAACTAGGTATTTTATTTTTCATGTGTAATGCAATTTCTTTTTCTACTACTTCATATGACCTACTCTACTGAAATTGTGTTATCATAATGATATCTTAGTGTTTATTCTTTATTCTCTATGAGAATCAATGAGTTGGACTCTGTTGTCCTTATGGGTACCTTCCAGCTTGAGATATTCTATCATTTTCTATATGTAGTGTCTTGATTGCCAATTTCATTCTAAAAAAAAATTACATTAAATACTAGGTTTCTTTTTCTGAGCTCCTCACTGGAGAATAAATGAAAATCTGAAAACAGGACCTGAACAAGCACCTAAGAATAACATGGCTTTAGTAATTGTCTTTAATCTATTTTCACTGTCACATTTTTATATCAATGTAATTATTAGCAAGGTAAAAATTTTGAGAGACATTATGTCTTCCACTAAGTAATAAATAATAAGGTAAGCATTGACAGGAAAAGAAAATTTATGAGTCACTTTCAAAAGTGAGATTATATCAAAACAGTGTATATGAAGATTAATTGCAGTTAATATAATCAAAAATAGAGTAGAATAGTGCAATACCATCAAAAGTCTCCAATATATATTTAGGTACATTTTTCTAATAAATATCAAGATCTCATATTATCAGTGCTTCTGGTAAAAATGTAACAATAAAAATATGAAATGAAAAATCAAAAATGCAAATTTCATCTTTTCTTCCTTATCTGGAGCAAGCTACAGGGATATTTTCCTCTCCGCTGGACTTAACACATATGTGCCTTGCTTAGGGAATTTGCCCATCATATAAATCAAGGACAGTGCATAGCAACATCTGTTATACATGCCTACATCTGTTAAGCAATTTTACCATGCTGCAAAATAAAAAACCTGCATTACCATATATGACATCTATTCCTTTCAGAGAATATTTCAGAGGCATGTTTTCCTAAATGTTTGCATAATAACAGACTAATGTAAATAAGCATATAATTTTATTCAGATAACATAACCGTATTATATTTTACCTTCCTTCTTTTTTTTTCCCCCCTCCTTTCTAATGATCATGGAATGACTATAAACAGAAGACTGTTTGACTAATTTATTCCAATTATATTTTGGGAGGAGTGCTGGGACATTGTTTTCTTTTCTTTTGCAGATTCATCTGTCAGTTGTTAATGGATTTCTTTTTCCAAATGTAGTTCTAGATATTGCCTTTCCAAAGTCAAAGCTCACTAGGAGAGGAATTCAGAGATATAAATGTAGGGAAGGCAGAAACCCCAGGTCCTATCTCCTCTTAAGCTGTTTCAGATTTAAGAGAGACTATGAAATATCGACATTTTTGAAGGGGAGGAAAAAAAAAAGAAATTTCCTTATGAAAAAAAACCCCAAACTTTATATACTCAGTTAGAAATGTTCTTGCCTTGAGATAGCTGATTGAAAAGACAGAATATGGTTGTATGATTCTCTTTAAAAACCAGAAGCAGATAATTACCGTACTTAATAATATCCAGAATCTGAATTGTTGCAGTATTCTTGAAGCATAATTGATATGCACTATAGGAAGTGACTCAAAGTTCTCTAAAAGAAGCTTGATCTTGTAACTTCAGTATCTTGTCAAACTTTGGTTTTGCATTTTCAGCAAAAATCTGCATGGCAGGATCATGGTAAGAGGTTCCTTAAATGTAAGCCATCCTGTTCCTCAGTTTGAAGAAGATGCAGGAGTGTGTAGCCCAGATTGCCTGAGACATGGGAACTAGCAAGAGACAACAGAGAGACTCATTAGACATTAAATTCATACATGAGGATAAAAGGTCTTGATATGTAAAACATCCTTCACAGCCAAATATCCAAATCACCCAGACAAGGGTGAGACTAGGCAGCAAAAGCACCACCGCCACTTTCAGAAAAGCCGTGAGACAGCTTCTTTCTGAGCAGTACATCTGTCTTTAGACTCTACACAGAATTACTCACCCCTTGTAGTGAAGAACAGGGTTTCTCTCACATCCTCACACTGGTATTTCCTACAGACTGATTCTCGTCAGTGCTGGTTGCTGTAATTACCAATCCAGGTTAAGTACCTTTCCTGCCTCGATCCTTTCTGTAGAAATAAGCATATCAGCATTGCCACTGGCTTACTCAGAGATAGCTTCCCATTTCTAGGGGTCATCAATGCCGAGGATTACAATGACAAAGTCCTGCTTTTATTTGTGACTTGGTGTTTGTCAGTTCTAAGCTATTTAGACCTGGCATTGTCAAACAAAGCAGCCTCTGCATAGCCTTAAAAAACTAGGCCTAGGAAAAGCATGAGAGAAGGGCATGCAGACTAGTCATCTTTCATTTATGCAGCTATAAAGAATCCAAGATCTCTCATGTTCAGAACAAATGACTCATAGCAAAAGATTCTGGGAAGAGAAGGATCTTACTCCTTTGATTGTCGTTCTGGTAAACAAAGCAACAGAAAGGAGCAAGGATAGCTGCTATATTATTATGATTAATATATTAGGATGAGAGTCTTAAGAGAATTAGCCAGGATACAGACCGTTCCAGCTAAGTGATTTACAAAGGGCCAGGATAGCCAAGTGCTTAGGATGCCTTGGAAGATCAGGAAAAGCTGTGGACAAGCTGAGGATGAGTTGGAAGGATAAACAAAAAAAATGTGCCAAAGGAGTTAAACGTCTTTGGGGGGGACATTAGATTTTTTTATACCATAATGTCTGATGCCAGCGTTTCCAAGAGAAATCTTTTTGACTTCTTTCAAGGTGAAAACAGAAGATGCTTCTGAGAAAATCCATTCTGATGGGGAGTAACTTTAGGAAAAGATCTCCAGAGGAGGAACAGTCAAAGAGAAACAAAGGCAATTCTGGGTTGATTCTAAACATTTTTATTGACTAGAGAAGATTATTTAGTTTGAGTAGGGTCTGTACTGTCTCTATAAATAATAACTCCAAAGGAGAGACTGGACCACTGTCCAGAGGAATGTAGTTAGTCATCCCTATCAGGGAATCATTAAAAAATCAGATCATGCCTTTCCTTCTGAACCAGCTGTGACCAGCAATTGGAAACAAACACAAGGAAAAAAGACAATGAAAAAAAATTCCTATGATTTATGAGGTGTGGTCAATCTGTGTGAGAGCCAAAGCTAAGTAGTAGAGTCCTTCCTGCATTGTAATTGTAACACATTGCTTGTATGAATATTTGATTTAAAAAACTTTAATTTCTCATAATAATTTTCTACCTAATTCTTGTAGTTATAAAATAGATCCTTTGTCAGGAAGCTGGAGTTCTTCTGTATGAAAAAAATGAATTTTAAAAAAGAAAAGTTTGAAGTGGCAAAATTGTTAAATACTCATTAATATGAATTCAAATAGGCAACCTGATGTACCTAATGGACTATGAAGGGACTGGTAATTTGAAAAATCATTACAAAGTCATGCAAGAAAGAGCGAGGTAAATTTTAAAAGGATATATAAAAAAGAATAAGTACATTAAGAAATCTGAACACCCACATATAACTGAAATCAGAAAGAAAAGAGAAATAGTCACAGTGAGAAAGAAAAGTTTAAGTAGTGGATTTATAAGAGGTACATGAGAAATTATGAACTTTAGGTTACATTGTTTTTAATGAAAAAAGATTTACTCTTCATCCTGGACATGTTTACGGAGGGCTGTCTCCTAAGGTAAAATGTATTTTCCTAGAATTTAACCTTAGGAGTCTAACAACCTGCTGCTGACATATAAAGTCATTATAAAGTTTATATATAAGTTTATATATAAATATAATCCAAATATATTACTGATTTTTAAATAATTTCTCCATATTTTCATAATGCCTATAATTTTAATTAACTAAGAACAGAAAGAAGAGACAAAAGGAGAATGGACTCTTCTGTTGAACATGCTTTTCTGATTGAACAGTTGTAGCTGGAAATTTTGCTGTCTGTTCCTCTACACTGTTTAAAAATACAAATCTGTATTAATTCTTTTGAATAGCATTTTTTTAAAATAAAGTGTCTGAGATCATAAAAAGATATGATTTTTATTTTTTTTTTTTTGTAGATTTCACAGGTTGCTTTGTTGGGAAATTGTATTCCACTGGCAAAAAAATTTTTATTCGGGTTCCCACAGAAGCAAGAGCTGGGATCTCCCTGATTCTTTATGTATGAGAAAACATAAGTGCTTTTCTGGCAAAACTCTGAGAAAAAGGCCTTCCTTTACCACGAGAATAAGCATATTATAAGGTTTGTAAAATTGCCAATGAAATTAAATAAAATCAAGATTATTAAAGAAAATATTTTTCTAAGGTGGAAAGAAAATATATTTAAGTCCAATAGTTTGTCTACTTTCAGAAATTCTCTCCAAATATGCTAATTGTTGCTGCCTATGAAGAAAAATTAAATTCCTTTATTACTTGCAGGTTTATTTAAAATTTATTTTACTCTTTTAAAATTTTACTGCTTCTAAATACTTTCCTATTATTGCTAAAAGTTATTGCAGGACATTTTATTTCAGTTTTCCAAACAAGTTCTATACTTAACAAATATTCATTGTTTGACCCTTAGATTTCAAAAAGAACAATTTTTTTACTTATTCCTTACCAATGCCTCTTTCAATTAGAAAAATGATGCAGAGACCCCACTTTGATTTTCCCCTCCTGGCAGGTGTAGGTTTTGACACAGGAATCACTCACTGCCAATGCTGCTTCTAAGGCCACCTTATCTGTCAAAGTTGGTTATTTCCTGATCACCATGTAAAAGATTTTGTCCAGGGTGCTGACCTTCACTCTCACATTTTACTGCTTCTGTCTGTCAGCTGCAGTTTGGCTGCATATTTATTTAGTCAAGAAATTGATTCTAATCTGAGGTGGAGAATGCTCAGAAGACTTTACTGCCTATTGACCTTAGAGCAACTCATAATGCATGTTCCCAAAGCTGGCCACTCTGATGGCCTGCTCAGATATTCATGTACACATTTATCAATCACCCATATTGATATTGTGATATTTATAGTGGGGCCAGTGGGCAGTAAAGAGCAGTGTTTTGAAAAGACACTGAAGATTAGACAGGTGATGCCGAACAAAGGGGAAAAAGAGGAAAACTAAGCATACAGAAGTTTAAATAACACACCTATAAGTTTCCCATAGTGATAGAAGTCTTCCCGTAGAAGTCTTGAAGGTATTGTGGGAAAAGAAGAAACATTCTGCAAGGAAAATCTGTAGCTTTCAGGGGACTTGTCTGCTGAGTGCTTACATTTAAGAAATCCATATGGAAGGATTAATAAACTAACAAGAAACAGAAACCTATAGGAGATGATGATTAAAGCAATATTTTCTACACCTTCAGAAGTAAAATTTAAACAGGCCAAATTTGTTGTAAATTATGTATCCAGCAGTTGTAACTGCTGTTTTCATTAAGTCTCCCCAAAAATATATGACAATGTTGGAATGAGTCTAGTAAAAATCAGTGGGAGCCACCTCAATCAACTGCTTGCTTTAGGTGTCTTTCTGTCATAAAAATGACAAGATGACATAAACCATGATTTTGGCTATTATACATATGTATAAAAATGTATTTCAATAGTAGAGATTAGTAATCACATCACACACAGTGCTTCTCCTTTTTTCCAAGTCTTTACAATGTGTTACTGTCTACCAGACATGTCCTTAGTGATGTTCCTGGAGACAGAATCTGTTGGAATGTAGTAACATCAACTCTGACAAAGAAATGCCCTTCTGACACATAAAATGTGTATGTATGGATAACCCAAAGTAACAGTAATTTTTCCTAAAGTACTGTAGTAACTTTTGTAATTTGGGCCGAAATTTAAAAAGCTTGTGTCTTTGCAAAGTCTTTCTGTAGTTCTAATATTATGACTAGCCGACATTTTTAATCCATTTGCTCTTTTTTCTCTACATTTGATATAACTGATGTAGAAACTACATTTGATATAAGATGTAGAAACTACTATCAGGCTGCATGCAGCAAGCTGAGATTTTGACACTTCACAAAGACACATGCCAGAACATAAAATGAGGCCACTGAGGGATAAGAAGAAGGTATAGTATTTTTATGGCCTGCCTAGCTCCAATATGGTAATTTCTATAATCACCAATATTTTAATCAGGTACTTGGATAAAAAAAATTATTAAATAAAGTACTTTTTTGTTTCCCAGCCCCCAAAATGCATAAGAAACCTTGAAATTGATTTCTAAGTTCTTCCTTAAAGAAAGCAAATTTTTCTTTTATTTTTGTAGAGAAGATTGCATTTAGATACACAGTGTAATATGGTAGGAATAACTCATCTGAAAATTTCTGCTACAACACATTTCAGTGGGCTCAGCAATAGCTCATAGATTAAACAATGCAGAAGAAGTTCAAAGGCTTTTGCCTGTCCTAAGGGGTTAGTAGTCTAAAGCTGAATGGAAAGAGAATAATTTACTAAAAACATATGGTGGGGAATAAAAAACCATTGAGTTTATACTGATAAACATGAAAAACAATTGGCATAGAAAAGTGTGCAACCTCCATGCTGTCATAACTAAGAATTTCAGGCTCTTTTTCCCCAATCTTCTCTCTGCCTATCATAAGAAATGTTTATGCTGGTTAAATGAAATACAGCACAGAGGGGAGAGAAGCTGAAATATGAATGATTAAGAGTTTGACAGATTGTGTACTGAAATGATTTTATAACTTCCCTCTAGATCAGGTTTTTCTATTTGTAGATGTCCACTTTAAATTAGAGTAACAGACAGGTCTCTTTGCCTAGAGAGGAAAACAACTAATTTGTGCAATGTCTGAGTGAGAACTGATGAAACCAGTGTATATGCAAGTTCTCTCCTGTAGCATCAAGTAACCAAACCCACAGGAGCTTTGACAGGGCAGATCTGACATTGTCTTGAGTTTCTCTCTGGCAGTGTTAACTGAGAATGCAGACTGTAACATTTCAGCTGCAGAAGTGCAATGACATTGATATCAACAGCGGAGCTCAGTGTGCCTGTAACTTCTCACTTTTAAAAGTCTTTATTTATTAACTCTCAGATGCATCTGTTTTCGGTGTCAAACCTTTCAAAAGACAAAGTTTGTTGTACTTCACCTTAATGTTTTGTATTAATCTATAGAATCACTCTGGTAGATTATAACTGTACAACAAGGAAATTATTTGCTCTGTATAAAAGTGGAACAAATGCAGTACTTTACTAAGATGATATGAGGTTCAAAACTATTCATTTTATGACCAATCCAAATGAAATCTGAAAAATCTATCAAACAAGTTGCTTAGCTTTACTTGCAGATGTCAGGAAATGGAAACATTGCACAGCTGGAGTTGCTGTTGCTGTGTTGGTGGGGGGGGGTTTTGGTGCAAAACAGGATAACCTCCTGGATTCTTCTGAAACATCACTCTCAAATCTGCTTAAATTTTTTAAGGTGTTTTACTTTAAAGTAAGTAAGTAAATATTTGCAACTTCGGGAAGGAAGAAACTAAATGTATTCTACTCAGTAAAATCTTGGGAAGGAGATAAAAGTAAAATAGCTCTCTGAACCCAGGAGAGGGGGAATTATGGCATGAATTTCTTCCATCTGCTCATTTTGGTGCACTTCCATGTGTATTTCTCTTTGTGTCAAGTGCAGATCATGAAAGATTTAGATTTTTATCATACTTGAAAACTTTAGTGAATATGACCCAAAGTATTTCAAGTCAGGAGCAAGATTAAGAAGTGGTCTCTTAGCCAAAAGAAATCCTAAAAGGCTGCCTTCTTACTGACTTTCTGAAGCATCTATTTAGAAAATACCATAATCTGAACAACCTAATCATTAATGTGGGTACATTAAAATCCTCAACCTACACATAATTTCTGATTAAAACCACTAAACCAATGTTTTAATTAGTTCTATAGGACAGACTTCTAAAACTTGTTGTTGTTGAGACTCACCAAGTACTGCAACTGCCCTGCCTACAAATATGTCAAATAGCTAAGTCAGCTGGTAGGAGCTGAAGTTGTATTGGCAAAAGGAGGCTTTGGTGGTTGTAATAGCCCAAGAAATTATAGATCCTTTTCTTTTTGATACTTTTGATATCTAAAGTAATATTAATAAGAATAATATTATCTATGTTTATAGCTGCAGCTTCCTGATTTGCTGATTATTTTGAAGTTTCTTTGAAAGTCTGTAGATTGGTAGTCATCCACATAACTTGAAAAACTAATCTAAGTCCAGCATGTATCACTCTTGTTTCAGTCCCAAACCTTGTCTAAGGAAGAGGAGTCAGGACATTCTCTGCAATTACAAACACGCACTGGTATCGTGTCAAATCATTTGCTTTGTGACAGAAACCACTCATGTTCCTGATAACATGGGTGACTAATGAAGAATTTGACTATTGAAGAGTTTGCTTTTATAGTGTCTTTAGTTCTTAGTTAGTAAAAAATAAGCCTGTAAGTTTCCAAAAGAAGTCTTCCTTTTTTTTGTTAACCACTCAGATCCTCTGGGGATAAGAGTATTTAAGACATTTACAGGTTCAGAATAATTCAGGATACTTTCGAAAAAGCAATCTCAAAAGTCAATTTGATTCATTAGAAGAGGTTAACAGAGAATTTTTGTAAAATAACTTGTTGTATTCTGTTAAAAAGACAGCTGTGGGATTGTCTGTACTTTGATGGCTTTAATTATCCACCTGATTACACAGAAAATATAGGTGCAGCACTGTGAGAAGTCTCTACCCTAACTGCCTTTATTTCTCACTTTTGTAAATGAATACCACTTAAAATGCTATTATGGTTTCTAGGTTCCTTCTCAAAAGATATGTAATCATTAAAAAGTATAATATAAATAAGAGAACAGATATTCTGCAATATAACAGAAACCCATAAAGGCTTGTGCTCTTTCTTTTTCTTGATGTTTATATTTAATACATGCTGAAATCCCTTTTTACCATATTTCTTTTGGGTCTTTTTTTATTGTGTCTTGTGTCTCCCCACAATCAAATTATTAGTCTTATTTAATAATTTTCTTTGATTATGGAAAACCCTTCCCTGAAGCCCCACATGCATCTCTAATGTCTTGGTCCTCACTTTCATGCTGGACAAAGAGTTCCCTATCCAAGTAGGGGCTACTCACAGGATTCCACAGGCAGGTAGCACTTATCTGGCTTAGTGACAAGAGACAGATCTTATTCGTTTTCTTGCCTAATGCTGGAAAGGTTATTTCTCTTATTATTCTGTTTAAACAGTCAAAGACAACACAGTGGCTTGATTCTGGATTTACAAGCAAAAAAACCTCAAAGCAAATCAAGACAAAAACGCACATAAGCTTAGAATTTCAGGTTAGGACTTGAAATTTCTGAATTTTGATTTAATTCAAGGTCTAGAGATTTATATGAGATCAAATAATTTGTGAGATGTAGATAAATTTTTACTACTGAGGAGGATCCCAGTCTGATTTTTTTTCTGATGGCTTGGAACATTGGGAACATTGAGCAATTTTAGTTTGCTGTTTCTGGATGAAGGATGGGTTTTGTTGTTCACATTTTTTATTTTTTTTTAATCAAATGAAAGAGAAAAGGAAATGTGGACATAGATAAGAAAATGGTGTAGGTGGAACCTATTTCTCTGGCCTTGAAATAGATAACAGTTTCTTCAGGGAAAAAAATAAACAACAAAACAAAAAGCTATACATTTAGAGAACTGAATGTTTAATATTAAGTTCTATACATGTAACTTATTTCAGTGTGAAAATTGATTTCTGGTTTCAAGAGACAAAACTAACCTTTTTAGGAGAATTGACAAAGTCAGCCAGTCTTACTGCATTACTGTGGCTGAGTACAGCTGAATTGTTTCACAGCTTAGCTCTGCTAAGCACTGCCAGCTTGTATCGCTGGCAATTTTTCTTTTGGGCATCCAGAAATCTAAGTGATTCCCCAAGGAACCATGCTGACCCAACTGTTTCTGAAGTTGCTGCTTCAGAATAGCTCTATTAGAGGCTTAGACTGGTGCTGACTGTTAGGAAGGTGATCTCTAACTATATATCTTATGCTCTTTAACAATTGTAGGAGGCAGTAGACCCCTCAATCTTTAAACTAGAAAAGTCCCAGATGAGCTGTTCACAGGACTAAAGCCTTGAATTATGAGTGCTCTACCAGAAGATTACATCTTCCTAGATAACAGAACAAAGCCTAGTCAATTCTGGCTACTATTAGTGCTAGAGAAATATATCTGCTTTAAATGCTGTTCATATAAAAACATTTTAACATAATATTAGAAGTGCTTTCAGAATATTGTTTCAAAGTTAGGAAGTTCTGGAATTCATTGGTGAGCTATGAGATGGTATCATGCATGATAGAATGATAGATAGATGGTATCATGCATGATAGAATGCTTGATAGAAAATCAGACTCAAGAAACTATACACAGAGCTGTGGTTTTCTAGACAGGTTGTTGGTCGTGGGTTATCTGTGTGGGGTTTTTTCCTCCATCTTGATCACCTCCTACTTTACTATGTATTACCAAAGCTTACATTAAAAAAATATATCATCTATACACGTTTTCTGATGGCTTTTATTCTACAGTTGCAATGTTTCAGAAGAACTAACTCTGATGAATGTTTTGACCAAACACAGCACTCTCTACGTGCCCTGCAGTCAATCTTACTCTTTCACCCCACTCTGATCCCCATCCTAAGCTCGCTCTTCAGCTCTATGATGCTGAAGCTTCCAGCACCGAGGACAGTCTCTTCTTTTTTTCCCAAATAATTAGTATTTTACTTTGCTTTAGTACGCTGCCAGAAACTACACTAAATCCCCTTACTAATCTACACCTTATTTCTTATAATCTCACCTAAAATGAGTGTGTATTACAGTATTCATTTCTTCAGGCTACTCATTTCATGTCCAATTCACTCAGTCCCTATTAATTCTCTCACCTCCTTCACCTTTTTGCTTGATCACTTTTGCTTACTACTGTTACTCTGCCAGGCTCCTCCTTCCTTCTTCATACAGAATAATTTATTCTTCCTCTCTATTTCTTATCAAACTGTTTTTCCTATTTCCTCTTTTGATGCAACACGTAAGCAAAACAACTCATGCCAGGGCTTCCCCAGGCTGTTCAGCCCATGATCTTGTTATTTGGGAACAGCCCTTAATTTACTGTCAGTGCCTGTGGAACTTTTCAGTCTTTATGCTTCCCCTCCTCTTGGATCCATCAACCATTCTATTGCATGATAGCATCTCCCAGTTGAATTAATATCCACTACCCTAGTGTCAGTTCTCACTTCTATCTTAACATTTCCTTTCCTCTATAACATCTAACATATTCCTGACCAAATCCTCTCAAACATCTGATATCTTTCTCATAAAAAAATTCTTCTCTGCTCAGAGAAATTCCTAGAGTTTCTTAGCTGAATTAAAGCTTTCCTTTCTTTGCCTTATAATAAATGAATTAATTTAACTGAAATCTTACAAATTAAAACTCCGTAGTCCAAGTAAAAATATATTAGGCAAAATTCCACAGAAAATAATTGCTTTTTAATTGCATTAGGATTCTGTTTTCATTCTTACATATCACAGTTTACCATCCCAACAAACAAAGGTGATGCTGCAGACTACTGAAAATATAGATAATATTTACTGTATTTATAAGCATTAAAATTTCTACAAATCACTTTATTCTAATCTAAAAAGAAACATAGAGCTGGCAATTACCAAGCAGTAAAAGGAAACTATTTTACAGAGCCTCAGAAAAGAGATATCAAATTTAATGACTTTTTTCTTGTTTTGACAGATTTTTAATTATATCATAGGTATTTTGTCTTTTTTAACATGATTTTTGAGGCATATCTTTGTAGTAATAGTAAGAATCAGCATAATCAGAACGAGATGCCTGAAACTATAACAATAAAAAGTAATAAAAAAAATAGGGTTAAAATTACTTTATAGGCCTAAAATTTTCTGGTGCTATAACTAAATAAGCACCGGAAAATGCCATTAAATCAAAATTAAGATATGTATATATTATTATTGGTGTGGGTAAAATACGTCCCTATCTTATTCTTTAACAAATACCATCATTTTAATCTCCTAGCACACCTCCATTACTGAAAGACCTAGATTATTTTAAGAGTTCTCCATATATAAATTGAAGGTGAATGTTTTTTAAAAATGATATAATAAAAACTGGTCTCAAAATACTTATCATTAAAAGTAATATCCACCCAACTCCATGGCAATATCATTACAAGTAAAAGCGTTGTTGAGAATCTTACTGCTCTTTGTCTTCTAGTGCTTGGTTATATCTCTTTAGACAGCTGTTAAATGCAGTGCTGCAAAAGCTGAAGGTAACATGTGCCAAATATCTGGCAGGAAAGTACCAGGAAATAAAGCTCCTCAATTCCTTTCAGGCCAATCAATTATCTAGAACAGTGTAGCAAAAAGAGCTTGTAGAGAAAAAAGTGCATAGATATTTGGAAAAAGACATATAAAAAGGAAAAACCTAAAACAAAACAAAAAAAAACAAAACAAAAAAAAAAAAAAAAAAGCTTGAGCT
>JAYDZK010000202.1:31662788-31686051 GCA_034509185.1 Euphonia xanthogaster | reverse complement strand
AATAAAAAGACTAGATCAGCATCCATTTTTTTGGCATGTGCACATTACCCATATAAAAGCACTTCTATTGTCTGTAAAGCATCACGTTGTGTGTTTTGGCTTTTACACATAAAATCAACTCCATTCCAAACCAAACTTTCTAAGTTGATGTCTTGGCAAGGATCTTTTGCAAGCTACAGACTTCATGGAGAACAGCCCTTCCAACACTGATCCTCGTTTCCCATATCATTGGAGTTCTATGCTTCATGCCCTTCCTGGAATAATTTGTACTCAAAACCCATTTACATCCCCTTTCTTCCTGTTTACCTAATCTCCCAGGAGCTACTCATTGCTCTGATTCTGCATTTAGCTGACCATCTATCTGACCTCTAACCATGCTCTTACCTTGGCCCTCTAGGTTGCAGCACATGAATTTTCCATTACTTTGGCCTGCTTTTAAACCACGAAACCTTTGCTTCTCCTATTTCCTTTCCTCTGTGGTTTAGGCATTAATTCACACATCCTTTCTTATGGTTAACATTGTCTTCAAAATAAGCCCAGTGCAGATTTAACACCCAAAATGACCAGAAGGTCATGTAACTCTCATCTCAAGAAATAGCATCCCTTGAATATTCTAGTGTAATACAAAGAGGTATATTATCCTCCTATTTTAGCTCTAATTTATTCTTGAAGAAATACAGAATATAGAAAAAGTATGCAGAAAAAAATTATAGACAGTAGTAAAAATTTTTGCAATTTTTTTTTTTGCCTTAGACATAAAAAATAAATAAAGATAAGAACACAATCCTTTGTAGGATAATCTGAAAATTTGCAACTGGTTCAGGTGAATAAAGTAATGAATGTCACAAGCACAACACCAAGCTGATTCCATCTTTTCATATGTTAACACATATGATCCAGATTCCATCTTTTCATATGTTAACACACTGATGCTGGAATCAAGGGCTTCAATTACTGAACATCAAAAGTATAAAATAATCCTAAAATTATGAAGACTTAGATCCACTGTACAGCTACTACTTAGCTCTGAAGTGTTCTTTAGCCTTGCCATTATGCATCTAAATAGGGGACATAGGTTACATATCGTCTACTACCACCTTAGCTAAACCTCTGAAATTGCAACAAATTAATGTGTTGTCTCTGAGAGGTGTTTATATGAGCCTTTGTCTTGGCAGCTGAAAGAGGAAAATATTCTTTCAGAGGAAAGAAATCTTTCTTAAATGCTAGCCACTTATTATTAGAATAAAATGGAACTCATTTCACAAATGAATTTTCCCTTTCTCTTTATTTAAAAAAAATATATAAACCACTGAGTTGTTTTCCAGATCACAGAATATAACTTGGTAACTGGTTTAATTTACTTCAATATCTGGTTTCTAACTAAATCTTATATCCTACAGAGTGTCACCCTAGAAATAGCTGCTTGTTCAGAGCTAGTGAGACTTGTCACATTTAAATAGGTTCTTTTCCTTTTCAGCCACATAATTCAATTAATAACTCCCATTTCCAGGATCTATAAATGAAATATGCTTGCTTGGTTGTTTTTTCTTTCACTTTAGTACAGATTTTAAAACTCTAAGTGTTCTCTTTGAATTAGTTTTCTATGCAAACTGTGTTAACATTCAATGCAGAAAATCTGCAGTAGCTGCAATTGGCCACAACCTGCTTAGAATAAAAAGGAACTAATCAATCAGAAAACTCATTCTCCTCTCTATGATAAGGCAAGCTGTTTGCATACATTCAAAGTGGATATGCTCCACCTGTTTGTTCAATGAAATGCACTAAATTTAAGTGGCAATTAAAACTCACGGCTTTCGCCTCAACATCAGCTGCCAGGAAATGCCCCACCCAGACGAAATTTTTGCTTAATTAACAGAGGAAAAAGTGTTCTATGAGTACTTAACACATGGTTACTTTGAATTAAGGGCTTTATATTTCCCTTTTTATGGGAACAAAGCCATTCAGTTTTATGATTTTCCTCACTTATGAAGCACTCACAAATATGAACTTGATCTTGGAAGATGCTGAGCATCTGGCTCAGGTCCAGAAAAGCACTTCAGTACATCTTTTAAGTATGAAACTAATCTTAGGGTTTAAGTGACATTATCCCAGCTGCCAGTGTGGTTTCATGAATCAGAAGGACTGGGCAGGAAGGATAAGTCTTTGGAAAATAAAATTTCTTCCCTTTCATTCAATATACTGCAGGCATAGTAGAATTCTCGTGCTTTTCCTCACCTGGAAGACTGCTCCTTTGCTTTTATGATTACCTTTTATTCTTTAAGCAGTGAGATGCTGGCTTTGTTTTTAGCTGTGATATGATAAGTATTGTCAGGTACAACAGAAAATTGTGTGAAACCATGTGTTTTTTGAAAAAACTGACAAATATGCCAGAGCATACTGATTGCATGGTGAGAAATGTACCAGAAGAGATGACAGTTCTGATTTATTCTAAGTCTAGTCCTTGTTCATATGCCAGTGAAAAACCGGGTTCATTTCATAGTCCTTATCACATCACAACTTACAGAATCCTTACAGAAAACTCTGTCTGTCTAAAGAGCAGTTCTACTCCTTCATAAAGAGTATGATGACAGCTTGTGCTCAATTACACTTAGGAGTATAATTGAGCACAAACTTAAGGATGCCCATTGACTGCAGCATTTGTACTTCATTTTTTCACTGCAGCATTTGATCTTCATGGCCCACAGTCCTTTAAAGTCAAAAGTTTTGGTAGGCTTCAAGAATGTGTGAATGGTTTCACTGGCCAAAAGCTAGAGGCAGTCTAACCTAACATTATTTTTCCAGCAGTGAATCAAAGTAAATGTGTAGACAGGAAGACTAGGAACAGGACAAAGTTATATAACCATGCCCTGTAATGTCCTCTGAAGATTGAACTATTTTCATGTGAAAGAGTTCCTCAGCTCAAGTATGGTAGGTCTCTTCAGCAATCCACAGTTTATCCTTTCAATCTTTTCTGTAGCTTCTCTGAGACCCTCTAAACTTGTTAAATCCAGAGCATGCTGTAGCAAAAATCTGTTAAAAAAGAGACATCTTTTTCTATTTTTAACATGGCTCCTATTGGCTAGAAATTTTATGAGTCTCTTTCTGAATCTGTCAAGTGTGATCATCACAGTGTTGAGACGATTTTTATCTCAATCCACCCTCTTCATGCCAAAAATCTTATTCTACTGAAATTTTTTTCGTAATCTCCCTACATTCTCTTTCTCCACATCACCCTATTGTAATCCTAAACCACTCCTTTGAAGGAGGAAAGAATAAGGTTTTCCATGGTGTTTCAGTTAACTAGTTTTCTAAAGAGTTTGTTATTGAATTGCCACACTAATTAATATGTAATAATTGATTTTTAGCAACCGATAATACCAAAGCTTTACACTGAAATCTATTTGTCTCAAAAGCTTGATTTCCTTGTCTTCCCTCACCTGTGGCTTTCATGGAAGTGTTGCATTAATTGCACTGTATAGTAGCTGATCCATTTAATACGAATTGAAAAATACTTTCCTTAGACTTGGATCAGATCAAAATTTTTTTTTCCTTTTTTTCATATTAACGACTTTTAAAAAATTGGTTTGAAAATGGTTAGATGAGAAGATAACAAAAATATACGCGGTATTATCCCTCTCAGGGACTCTAATACAAGCAAGTTATTGAAAGATAGAAGGAAGATGACTATTTTAGTTTTTTAACTTCAAAAATGATGTGTGAATTAGTTTAAAATATCCAGAGTTCTAGTGCATGAACCTGAATTCAAAGCTTTTCAGAACAAACAATAACTGTGACCATTTTTTAACGGAAAGTATATCGTAGTTCATTCATGAATTAATTTGCCTAGGAGGGAAATAAATCTTTTCAATAAAACCAGGTATTGCAGTGAACTATTTCTATCATGTTAAACTTCAACAGATGGTGTGCTTTGGAAGAACTTGGATTAATTTTATTTTCCTCTGAATGCTTTTATGAAAAAAAAAAGGTGTGTGCAAAAAATATCATAGCTGTGATTCGTCTGGTCAAAGAAAATTTTCCAGCAAACTAGGGAGTTAAGAATTATCATTTTGATTTATATTAAAATTGGTTAAGGTCTCTTTAGGATGCAACACTTGTAAGGGTAAAATAGTTTCATCTTCCAATTTTTCTAAAAAGAAATTTCAGTCCATAAAATAAATCACAAATCTAAATTAAAAATAATTTAGAATATATTGATTTTATCCGCTCACAATGGAATTCACATAAATATTGTGTAAAAACAAATACCAGTGGTCAGATAGAGTACTCTGACCATTAACAGAATAAAGACTAAAACTATCCTATCAGCTCTTTAACCTAACCTATAATTAAGTTTGCATTCCACAGCATTAGTTCTTATTTACAAGAAAATGGATTAAAAGCTGTTCACCCTTACAGTCACAACCCCTAAACTGGGTGGTTGGTTAATTAATGGCTTATCCTGCTTTTTGAATAGTTAGTCTGTGGGACTACAGCTAACAAGATGAACCACTGCAAAATGACTGTGGTTCAGTGCTGCAGGAACTGAAAGATTCTCTTTATTGAGGCTTAGTGGTGTCAGATTTGTACTGGGATGAGGCTGGCAAAGACTCTCACTGTTTCTCAGGACAAAGAAAAAGCTGTTGGAATACTGATAATATTCTGAAAAGAAAACAAAAATACATTGACTCTGTAATGCATTTCACTGTTTCACCTATCTAAAGTCTTTCCATTATTTACTTTGGGTCTGGTGCCTCTGTCCACTGCTCTGTTCTCATGCAGAATAATTCCAGTAATGCCACTCTTGCATTCTAGGTTGAATGATGATGATCAGTGAACTCTGAATAGGAGAGAATGATCTCTAAACACAGGTATTGCCTTTGATGAAAGATATATGGTGGAAATTGTTGGTGACGTAAATATTCAGTGTTTTCATTTGTAACTTGCAACTAGAATGTGATAAGAATGATATGAAAAGAAAAAGATAAAAAGAAAAAAGTAGTACTGAGTGGCAACATGTATATGCAATTCTACTCTAGTAGTTAAACTGGCTACTGGATTCCTTTCTTTTAATTCAAGATGTCAATTTTTCCATTATGCCCCAAGGGTCTCTCAACTATGACGATTCAGCTGATTGCAAATTCAACATCCAAATCATTTGGTCTTCTTTTCGTTGCTCTCATAACCCAATTCATTATAGTGTTTTAGTTCAGTGTTATATCAGCACAAGCCACAGTGCCAGAAATGCTCCACAACAGTGGATATAAAGCTACAGAAGTAGGAAATATCTAAATCTATCAATCACACCATCAAAATGTAAGTCCACCATGCCAACCAGAAATGAGGAGCATATGGAGTTTAAACTGACCCTCAAATGAATTTTATACATAGAAATGCCATTATTTCAAAGCTATAATTAGTATAAAATTATTTTCTCAAACAGTTTGCTTGAAGTTAATCTGTACTCTTCTCACATGCTGTACTAATACTAGTTTTTACATTCTCAGCTTTTACAACATTATTGTCATTCTCTTCACTGTATTCAATCTATTCTTCATTTCAGTGACTTCCCTATTTTCAGATACTTCTTTGTATTCATAGCAATGTGTGTTCCATCCATGGAATCCAAAATACAATATTTCTTAAAAACATTAGCTACAAGTTCTGGATTTATCTGATCTGATGGTCTCGAAAGGACAAAGTAGTTTTTCACTACTCCATGTTTTTTCCTGTAGGAACAGGAGCAGGTTCCCTGCCAATAGCCATTCTGAGTATGAAGATTTTAACCAGTCTTTAACGGGCATTTTCTCTGCTACGTAGAGAGTTCTGATGTCATTCCTCTTGATATAATTACAAGATCAATTTTCATTTTCTCGGCAGTGTTCTTCATAGCTGGCATTAGATGACCTCTGAATTCATTTAGGACAATTATTCTTCTTTTTCTTTAGAGCACACCTGATCTTCTGGTCCAAATACTGTTCAGTCAGTCCTTCATTAAATCTGTAGATATCTATCCTTATTTTGACACCTCACAATTATTCCAGAATCCAGTTACTCATTCAGCATTGCTTTGTACTTCCATATCACATACAGAAGCAATATTAGGCCATCCCTCAACACTGCCAACATTACTGTATCAGCCATTTCTTCATTCACCAAAGCTTTGATAGTGGTAGATTTTGTACCTACTTTTTCAATGATACAGTGGATGTTAGATAAAAGTAAATCAATTTTCTTACTTGGCTCAGCAGATAACAAAGTAAAAGGACTGAGGATCTTTCCTATAGACAAAAAAATACTTTCTGGTATCATTTGAACACAACACTCCTAACTGGTCTTGACTTCTTGCTGTGAAACATTTTGTATTTGTGCTAGCTCTTGATCTTCCTATTTAATCATTTCTCATGTATTCAGATTTTCATTTCTTCTTTGACTATGCACAAATTACAAAATTTTGTTCTCACTTTCTATGGCAGTATCCTCTTATGGGTCCAGTTGGATTGATTTAGTACGTAAAAGCTTTCATTTTGATTGTTTCAAAGGTAGGTTCTCACATTTTTTTCCTGTCATTACATTTATTCTAAGCATTACCTCTCTAATTTGTTTTCTACACACCATACTACCCTTAGTTTAAAATTTACATCATATCAGCTTCCTATACCTTTTAGTATACTCCCTTCTACTCTTGCACATCTCATCTCAGGAACAATTGCCATATCACAATTCAATTATAAGATTCAGGGAGATTTATAAAACTGCCATAAATGCCAATGGAACTGCCTGAGCTAGAGCAGGTCATCCAGCTGATCCAGTGAGGAGGTGAGGAAAGCAGCAATAATCATGGATTTGCTCTCTCCCACCATCTTCACCTGGGCACATGTAATATATATCAAGTCAAGCCATCATTAGTGGCTTGAGAAGGAAAATCAAAAGTGAACATTTAGATTATAAATACTTTACTGCAGTCCAGCTCCTGAAATTTGAATGGCAAGTTTCCTAATGACTCTAGTACTAGGAAAAAGAAAATAAAACCTACCTTTGAGGTCCTTGGATTGAATAGAAGAAGCTGTAATTGCCTGGCAATAGGTGACATAAACTGGAGCTGCAGCATATGTTGTAGTTGTTAGGTACAAAATGCTCATTAGCCTCATTAAGAATTCAGCCTTATTGCATAAATATTATAGTCCTGTGTCCTAGATACTTATTGAATTTGAATATATGGTCTGCTCTTTATAGCAATATGATAGACAGCCTTTGGAGATTGCTCTGTTTCTTTTGTCCTTCCAAGGAAATGGAAGGCACAGAAAAAGACAACAGTCAGAGTTGTTACTGGACATTAATAGCAATATGAAATATAAAGCTCTACTGGGTCTGCTGCTGGATAATTCTGTATTTATTGACTGGATATCAGATGTATATTCTCTGTTTTGAATAATTGTTAATAGTATAGACTTTGCAGAATGAGCTGTCAAAATAGAAAATATTTTACTGGTTTGGAAAGACAGACCTCAGCTTTGGTTTTTCTGTTTAAAGCTTCAGTCCTTCTTCTTTTTTTTTATTCTTTTTTTTTCTTTTTCTTTTTCTTTTTTTTTAAGGTGAGAAAATGACATCAATGGCAGCTAATACCTAATGTGTCAAGGTTGCCAAGTAACAGGTTAGATGTGTCAGTGAAGGCTGTTTCTATGAGAGAAATTCAGTAGGTTATGGTTTCACATACCTGGAAATAAACTTACACCGTCTGTCTGCCTGTCTCAAAGCAATGAAAATTAATATAGTCAAACAAAGGATACAGTACGTCCTTAAGACACAAGTCTGATAGTTTGGGTCACTTCTAAATCTTAAAAACAGTGAAATAATTAACATAATGAGTTGCAATTTCCAGGAAAAAAAAAGTTTTTTGGAAAGACTACTTGAAAGTATTATTTTCTGTGAAGTTACTTGGATTAAAGAGTTACTATAAGCAAAACTGCTGAATCAATTTTGAAAGATGAGAATTTGATTGAAAAGAATAACAAAGTGACACATGGTCAAATGACTGTGGAATTTATTAGGACTAGTCACTAATTTTTGACACTGACTTTCCTGATTCATAACTTACCCTCAGGCCACATTAGGGGAGTTTTGCAGTGGTCTGTAGTGGACAAGATAGTGGAAAATTCCTGCACTAATGCCTTTCACTATGGAATAAAGAGTTTTAATATAAAATCTGATGCAAATGTTTGGAAGGACTTTGGAGAATAGAATTAGTATTCACAGCATTCTTGATAGACCAGAGAAACAGATTTAACTCATTAAGTTAAAATTCAGGGAGGACTAAAGATAAGCATAAAATACTATATGCAGGAATTAAGGCAGTATGTCCTTCCAGGGGACCATTGACCTCTTGCTGGATGTTGATGAGCAAGAGGATTCCTTTATCTTTCTGATAAATGAGGTTACAATGAAAAGCAACATACACCATGTTGGACTCTTTGTTAAGAGTCTTCTAGCTATAAAGAAAGAGCTCATGTGTGTCCAATACGGCCACGATGGTTTTAGATCCATCTAGGCTTGAACTGCATGGGGAGACCTTAAATTGGATACTTATGAATGTGCCAGAGCCAACCACCTATGATCTATGCATGAAGCAGCTAAATTAGACAAATTTTTGTATAAAACTTTGCAGTGTATCTGCCAAGAATATTCTCTGCATACAGAAATGACATTCACTGTAGTGCGGGCTTGAATTTTCATAAGATTTAAATTTATTGAATGCCAAGCCACATTTGGATCTACTAATAGTTTTCCTAGACTTTATAAAAATTAAAAATGATGCATACTACCTGAAAAATACAGGAGAGTAAGTATTTTGGAAGGCAGGCTAAAAGCTTATTCCAATGCACTGTGAGTATGCATGTCTGCCTACTGTAAAATGTATCACCAAGGGAATAGATTAAAAAGGAAAAACCAGAAATAATATCCACAAAGGTTTAACTGAAATCTAGTAAATTCAATGCATATCACTCTTGCAAGACATTGTCTACATACCTCTAACATTGGGAATTTTTTCTTTCTTTTCCCTGAGTTCCTCCCTAACATTTTGCTGGAAATGTTAATCATTGCCCTTTTTGAATATTGCACATTTCACTTGCTTTAAAAAAAAAAAAAATCTAAAATTACATTAATTCGTAAGATAAAAATATTTTGGAAAAAAAATATAGTACTATCAAAACTTGTATGGATGAAACCCAAGCTCTCAGGATTTTACTCCATTTTAAAAATGAGAACGACTGCAGTGGAGCACTCCATAGCTTGGTCCAGACATTTATTGGTCTGTGCTTTATGCAAAACTTATTCAGGTCTCAATTTGCCTAACTCAGAGAAATGGTAGTCTTGAATTTTTCATGTTTTAGAGCATTTCCTTTGTTTGAGCTTTGGGTAATGGTTTACTTTTTTCATCATTATATTTCCTTCTCTCTGCTTTCAATATGCATCTCTGCAAAGCAGGATAGCTGTAATAAAAACAAAAAACCAAAACATAAGCCCACACAAACAAAATCTACCTGGTAACACTAGTACAGTTGCATAGCTTTATTTTGATAAATCATTTCTCAGTATTGAGGGAGAGAAATCAAAGAAAAAAATCATTTTCATAAGTAGGAACATCTAAATTTATCTTGAATAAGGTCAGTATTAGCCCAGTAAATAACTACCTCTGTAGACAGTGCTTGTTTTACCTCTTCTAAAGAAGGTGGGAAGTAGGTCTTTTAGCAGTGAGTGTAGCCCAGACCTTCACCTGTTGCCTCTTCCTTGCAGTATTCTCTGTGCTGATGATGTTGATCCTGAGGGACTCACAAGAAAGCTTAAAAAAGTGTCTGTTCTCTTCCACTGTCTCATCATCAACCCCTGGCTTGCCTAAGGTACCAGCACACCCACCATGCTCCCCAGCCTCCACCATGCTCACCTAATGCTAATCACTAACATCAGACACAAACAGAAAAAAAGGCCCTTTAATCTCCCTTTTTTGTATATGTAGCCCAAATGCAGTCTTATTCACTTTTTCTGGCACCCCCAACTGATCTCACTTCTCCAAAGATCTGACTGACCAAAGGGACAGCCTTGTTTTTCTACTTTCCTGCATTGTCAGACTAATGGCATTTGTGACACTGACACTGGTCATAAGACCCCAACCCCCTACTCTCTCTCCTCCCAGCTGACTAGAGTAAAGTTTTGGAAGGGCAAAACTCAGAAAAAACTCTTGGGTTGAGGTAAAGGCAGCTTAATAAGTGAAGTAAAATATGTGCACAAACAAAGCAAATAAACAATTTTTCTTTTCTTTGGCAGGCAGATGTCCAGGTTATTCAGGAAAAAACCCAGCATGTGGAAGGTTTACTTGGGAAAATGAAAGCAATTACCGAAAATGATCCCCCTTTCTCTACTTTCCTTTTTGCACAATGTCATTTGGAGTGGCACATCCCTTTGGCCATCTTGGGTCAGCTCTCCTGCCCGTGCCCACTGGCAGCTTCTTGCCCACTCCCAGCCTGCAAACTTTGAGGGAAATAGAGAAGAAAAAAGAAAAGGCCTTGATGCTGTGCAAGCACTGCTCATTAATAGCCCAAAAATTGGTTTGTTTTCAACCCTGCTTCAGTCACAAATTCAAAACCACAGCACCATTCAGGCTGCCATGAAGAAAAAGAACTCCATTACAGCCAAAATCAGTCTATGGAAAACTTCAGCATTATCTATGTTGCTGGAAAGTGTCCACCTTGAAGTCTGAAAGTTCACAACTGCTCAAAACAAAGCTGTGGAAAACTTTGAATTATATAAAGAGAACTGATACTTCTGCCATAACAATGCCTCTCCAAAAATCTGATTCTTATTACCAGGCTTATCTCTTTCAGTGGAAATCCACCAAAGTACTTTCTACATTCTTCTAAATTATAGTACCTCAATTTTAAAGTATGATTCCAAAAGAAAATATGTATAATAGACATATTATTAAGAGTGAATATAAATAAAAGGCTAATAGATGAAGGAAAATATTGGCTTGATTTCCCATTTTAGCCTTAAAAACTGAAAGCATATCTCTTTCAGCAAATGAAAAAATAGCAGAAGGCAGTTTATGTAAGATTCCACTCTATTTCCATAGATATAAGATGAAAATTGTACATACTGAACAATACATTTGAAATAATGCTAAAGAACAACTACTTCCACAATTTTCAAATACCCAAAAATGCATTGAGGGAGTATTTTAACAGCTTTTTGTAGAAATAAAGGACTTGTCACTGATATTTCAGACGCAGTCATAAACTCAATGATTACCTACATGCTTTCTTTCTCATTTCCTTAGAAATTTACAGGAACATCATACCATTGAGTAAAGAATCACAATTTTTCATTATTTAGCTAATGCTAAAATGAAGTTGTTCTCAGCTCTCATTTGTGATCATTTTCCACCAACTTAAAAGTAAAGGCAGCACTTTTCTGGGGAGCATTCAATATCTCCTGTTATTCAAAGTGCACACTAGATTCACCCCTCACTGCAGTGGTGTGAACAGAGATCATTCACTGAAACCAGCCTGCTTACTAGAGGGAGGAAAGAAGGCTGGGCAAGGAAGATAAAGTTTTTCTTTGTCATACCTCATCACCCATGGCTGTTCTCTTTCTGGCTCAGATGGCAAGGTTTCCAGAAGTCAGTAAGTATGCTACTATTTTCAGCCAGATGTCTAAGGTTGTTTAAATAATCATCTCTCATCAAGCCAATCACCCAAAGGTACTTAAAATACCCGCTCAAAACATTCTTTTTTTCCTATGTATATGTAGTTAGATTTGATCATTCCAGACATCACTGTGTTTTGCTTCCTATGGTTATCTGAAAGATAAGGCAATTTGGTCAGGTCTCTGTTTAGTTCCTACAGTAATGCATTGTTTCAGAAACTTGAGAGTAAATAATTTTGAAACTAGAGATGATTCTTTCTACCAAATTCAATTGTTTCCCAAATAAAATGGAATCATCTTTCACTCTGCAAAGGAGATACTGCAATGCTTAACCACACTTCTGTGCCAGGTACAAGCTTTTTATTTATGGGGCTCTTTCTCTCTGACCCACATAGCAAATAAAACACTATTTACTACTCTGAAAGACATACCATAGCAATCCTGGTGATGGCTGTCAGCATAAAGGACAACAAAATGTATTGATGAAATAAATAGCTCATTAGCATTTACTTTTCATGTTCAGTGTGTTCAAATAGCTTTCAAATGGCTATAGTGCTCAATAGTTGCATATCACAGCTGGACTTTCAAGTCAGCTATTACAGAATCAGCAAGTGATTTGAAAACCATGGCTTCCCATGCCCAACAGAATCCATATTCTCAGTTGTGTTTGTTATTAATTGCTATGTCACTCTAAGTACAGTATTTAATATCAGAAAACGTTCTGTAATCAGTACACCCTCATGGTTATTCAGAGCCTGAGGTACATACAGCCTCTTTGAATAAAGACTAGCACAGCAACTGTCCAGATGGCTGCTTTGTGCCCTGGGAAGAGGATCTAGGAGGAGGATTTATCCTTCCCATAATCTCCATGTTGTCCTTCAGTGTTCTCAGTGTTCTCACCTTCTTCAGTGTTCTCATCCTAACATTAGTATTGCACTAATAGAACAAGGGAAAAATCTTCAGATGCCACAGAGACTGATTCCTTCTCCTTCCATGCAGCCTATTTTCTCCACAGCTGATCTGTAGCATTGATCCAATCACCAGAAAAGTGAAACTTTATTACTTGGCTCAGTGGTGAAATGATGAAGGAGGCATTGTGAAACATTAATATCTGCAGGATAAAATAAAAAGAACAACAACAACAACAAAAACCTAAAAAAAAAAAAAAAAAAAAAAAAACAAAACCAAGAAGCTGGAGTGCAGGGTTTTCTGCTGAACTTCCATGTTAGGAGCACTAGCACTTTGCAGAACCTGTTCCCCAGTATTACATGTTGAAAGAAACAACTGCAAGGCATCAACAAGCAACCTCCACATCAGCAGGGCAGTTCTTCCCTTAGGCTTTGCTATGTTAATTATATTAATAAATATAGATCTCAAAATTAACAGAACACCTTCCTCCAGCAAAGATTTTGAAATGTGTACAGCAGATGATTATCGGGTTTTTTTTCAGCTTCCCCCCAGGTACACTCACATTTTCATCTGTAGTGCCTGATCATTTTCTTGTGAATTTCCAGTATTTTATCTTTTGCTTCTTTCAGTTTCTGGGTTTTCTTCATTAGTCTTCTAGCTTGTCACCCAGATTGTTTTATTTATTATATCTCTGTCCTTTTCTCATGAATTGCTTCTTACTCTGTTTTATTTTAGACTCCAATGTTTTATTACTTGATGTTTTCATTTTCAAAAGACATAATCTAGTTTTCACATTCTGTGAAGATCTTTACTCATATAAAACCCAAACATTCATTTTTAGCCTGCCCTCCATTGAATTCAAGAAAGTTCTAAATTTCTCCACAAATTCATGATAATCATCTCTGAGTGAAATTCCAGTGTGCCAACATACTTTACAAACTAAATTGCAAAACTATATAAACAAAGAATAAAAACATGTTTGATAAAATCTTTATTAGAAACATTATTTCTGCTGTGCTGCTTCTAAGAAAAAATAAAGTATGTACTTGCAACTTAATTTTTCTAAAGAATTAAATAATCAATCTAGAGGATTAATTAATCTAAAGAATTAAAGAAAAAATGAAAATAAATTAGACTACAAAAAGTTATTGTGAAAAGCACATTGGTATGTTTCCCTTTGTCCTTCTCAAATTTAAGCCTTAACTCTGGTGATAGCTTTTGTAATTTATTGTATTAAGCAAACTGTTGTAAATGGCATAGGATTTTTGTCTCTTTATTTTTCAAGACAGCTTTTCTCAGACCTTAGGATTCTGGGACATTTTTAAGAGGAGACTAAAAACCTGTCTCTCAGGAAAATTTTTGATTTAATGGATCATATATTTTGATGGAGAAAAGGCTTAGACAGAATTTTGAGGTGCCTTTCATTGCTATTTTCTAATTTTGTGATCTCCCAGATAGATATTCTGGTTTGCAAGTAGCCTCTTTCTTGTGCACTCCCTTGGTTTTCTTTTGGTATTGTTTGTTAAGGAACTGTACTCTTAAACCCTGTTCTCTTCTGACAGGTGGTGATTGACACATCTATTTTTAACATAGCAATTTGTTCATGCTGCATTTTTAAGAAATTTCTTCTTTCAGATATTTGCCTCTTTTCAAGAAATTACTTCTGAGATTATCACAGGTCTCTTCCTATTCTTCCTATCCTATTTCTTTCAGTTTTCAGGATAGCACATCAGGAATCAACCAAACTAGTTTCGTCTCCATTTGTCTTCTGTGTGCCTTATTTAGTATTTCACTTCTTTATTGTTTTGTTTGTTTTGTATTTCCCCTTTGTTATAAGGGTATTTTATCTATTTTTTGGCATTCTAGCACAAAGTATTCAGCTGAAATAATGGGACTGGTTGTTTTTCATTCCTTTTTATGTGGATTAGGATGACATTTCTACAAAAAAAACACAAGATAATTTATATTTTACTCAATTTAATAATGTTCCTAAAGCAGAGGGGGAGGAATGCATCTATTCAGAAAACCTTTGAAACTGAACTAATATATAGTGCTCCTCCTAAAGTATTCAAATGCATTTCAGTAGATCTAGCAATGACAAACTGTGACATTAAAGAATTAAAAAAAGACCACACAGATACAGAAAGCTGTCTCCATCACGGTAATTCTATTGGGGTTTTTTAGTATATTAGTATCATTTTAAATATAACATTAAAAAATTGCATTTTGCCACTGTGTGTCTGAATTAATAGAAATAATCTTTCATGGCATCTCCTGGGATTTCAGGTCTGCAGAAATGGTAACTGAATGGGGTATTTTTCCAACACTAAAATGGGGTATTTTTCCAACACTAAAATAATTTTTTTCAAACCTTATTGTTCAGTTTCAGGGAAAAAGAAAACCAAAGCAGCTGCAGTAAAACAATCAAAAATATTGCAAATATTCCAAAGTATGTAATGGTCTGAATACCAACCCTATTTCATTGCATGTGATTTGTAAATAATGCCTAGGATTTTATACACTAATGTGGACTTCTTCAGAGGCTCACATTTAGGACTTACCTATAAAGGGATTTTTTTCCCCTTGAATAGTTAGCAATAATTATTGTTATGTCCTCAGCTTTTCAAAATAATTCTCTGTTAAGGGATGTGAGATACAAAAGGCCACTGGGAGAAAGGATGGCAGGAGTGTTCTCCAACCCATTCTGTATGGTTCTGGACAGGAAGCCTACACACAGGCCTGCTATATCTCAGGCATAACTGCACAATTCCTTGCCCAGAGAATCATATTTTTCAAGCTAAACTGGATTGTGGAATAGGACTTTTTCTTGTCCTGTATGTCATATGTCAGAGGGATTTTCTGATAAAGGACTTTAGAACCATTGATATAAAATATTTTTCTGACTGAAAACATTGTCAATTTGCTTTTTCTCTGTATGAGCAGGTATTAAAGAGGATTCTACAGTTAATGTTTAATTTCTGTTGTAGAATTGTGCTTGGTGCTTCTTAGCTTTCTGTGCTAAATGGATTTCCTGAAAGTAATTAGCAACTTTAAGCAGCCATCCTAAAGGAAGGCAATCATAAACCAATTCCTAGTGTGGTCACAATTCCCTCTAGCAAGAGGCACATGGACTTATAGTACTGCACTAGAAATATTGTTCTTTTATAAAGAGCAGGTATAAATTTTTACTTCTGTTCAGAAATATAGATCAGGTCTGTGGTTCAGTTATACAAGTGCAATGCCACAGAAGGTTTCATTACCTCTTTCTTTAGGGCCTACACTTGCTTCTGCCTGTTGCCTCAGCACTCTGCTTTATTCATAGTGTTGGTGCAGTCACTTGCAGGATAGACTTTGATTGCCAGCACTGCTTGACTCCTCTAGTCTCAAAGCACCTCAAGAGCAGACGGTATCAGAATTCCACTTTCACAGAAGTATTTTGTCCCTTTTTAAACTTGCATCTTCTTAATCCTGAGTTGTTTTAAGCATAAATGGTTCTTCCTGAAAAATGAAAATCATAAAAAATAGATCTTCTCTGTGAATGAGATGTGTTACAAGAGATTATCAGAAGGTTTACAAGAATAATATAATGCAAACAACATCGCTGTAAGGACTAAGACAGCAATTTGAAACACTTCTTGTTCTTTATCAAACTGACACATGCATTAAGCATGGGTCAGTCCTGTGAAACTGTCTTGGGACTACTCTGTATTTAAATGTGTTCATGTTGATTTTGAAACACCTTTAAAACATAGGAAATTAAAATATTAGTGAAATGCTTGGAAAAAATGATTAAGAATTGAACGGGTAGGAAAGCTTTCCTCAATCAAAGACGTGGCTTTCAGTAAGACCTGTAAACATGGGACAATTATTCCTAGCTATTGATAAGTGTAGAGTAGATTAAACTATTGAAGAGATTAATGGTCTAGTACTTTAAAGCCTATTAACGACTATATTAATGCTCTTTCCACTGCACTGATATTGACTAATCAAATTGTCAGTCCTAGAGTGTATTAATTCTTGGCATGTTCATGTTTACAGATACAGTCCTGAGGAAGGTGGAGACAAAAGAGATTATGATTTTTAGAACCTTACAGAAAGAAAAAAAATCAAATATTATTCTTATTTTCAATTTTGTCATATGTAAATGCTCAGTAGTGTATGCAGCAGCATGAGCCTACATGTATGCAGCAGCATGAGCCTACCCATTAACAAAGTCTGGGGTTTACATCTTTCAAAGAGTTCTAATACATTAATTTTTTAAAGCCAAAAGGTGATGGCAACCTCATGCATTTATGGATATTTAATGTAGTTCAAATGCAAATATGTAACACCTACCTAAGGACATTTAGGAATTATATAAGTGATCATCTTTGCAATCAATTTTCTTTGTGATCTTGTCTGGTAGGTACCTAGGGTTTGAAAAGTGTTCAAAACAATGATTTTGCCTTTGACTCTACCTTGCTTTTCTTGATCTTCAAATAGTATTTCATGTTCTTCTTCACAGTCTAAAATTTGATATTTTGTGAAACACAATTTTTGCAATTACTCACCTATCAGGGACAGGATTCTGTGGGCAATTTAGGCTCAGAAAAGTTTGGAGCCATTGTTTCTCTGTAAAGTACTAAAAAAGATATCATCTCTAAGCCAATAATATTAGACTAAATGAAATTAAAAGTATAGCAATTTCTCCTTCGGAAGGTTCTGGTCTTCTGTCTGTAAGTTTATGGGAAAGATAAAACATAAAGAGGACTTAAAGAAGACTAAAGTAGAGAAATAAAAAGCTTTCAGCAGTTATGACAGGTGTCTGATAATGTTGAACAGATTTCCTTTTGGTGATGGGTTTTATAACCTCCAAGAAAAATGCACTCATATAAGGTATAAAAGACAAATTATAAAAACTTCACAGCTGACCAATCTGCTTCTTGTTCATTTCTTATGTCGATACAGGGCTCCTTTATGTACCCAGATTCTGTCTAAGTCTGGTTGCCAATATCTATAGAAAAATATCTGGAACAAAATCTATGGAAAATTAGAATTTATTGGTGTATAATCTCAGTGGTTGTGTATAGGCTCATTCCCATTTCATTTGAATGACGTAAATTCACAAGAAACTTCTTGGAAGCCCCTTGGTGCAGAGAGCCAAGGTGTGGCTTTTAAAGTGTTTCTAAGGCATAGGGCACAAAAATGATAGACAGGAAAAGGAATGATATATTCTGACCAGCAGTGAGGTTTAGTTATGGAGATGTATGTTTGTCACTTTCAGCACTGCAGGAGCCCTTCAGACAGTCATGTACTGACAAGCATGAAAGCACACTGACGTGGAAAGAGTCCTTCAGGGACAAACTGAAAAAGCAATCTTATGAGCTGGTCCTTTCCAGAAAGGTTTATTGTATTTTATTCAGATTTTTTAAATACAAAGCTGCTAAACATCAAGGGAAATGGAGGATCTACAAACTATCAGGTCATCAGTGCATTAAACAGACTTATAAAAGCTTAATCAGTTTCTGCTCCCCAGGCCATTATTTGCTTGTGCTTTTCACAAATGCATTTTACAGTGATTCTGCAGATTGTTCTGACTAGGTATCATAGCTTCTGACCTAATTTTTCTTTCTTTCCCTTTAAATATATAATAAGATACTTGATAAGTCTGTTTGATACAGATTGAACTGGAGTTGCTTTGAATTTTCTGGCAGCATAATTTTTTTTCTGAATTACACATCTCTCATATGCATCTGTGGTGTCCTGTTGAGACACAGAATGAATAGTTTTCCCAAAACAGATAAGTAATGGCAAATCTAATGGTAACTCAAAGTGTAAGATTACCCATTGAACTTGGCCACACAGCTCAGTAACTTGTTAAATGAAATAGGAAATGGCTGTCTGCAGTGGTATGCTGTGTGGTAAACCTTGGAACCTCAGAGAGAACACTGAGTTGCAGCTCTGTATGGGGAGGAGGATGATGCCCAGCACATTGCTGCGTGCTGTGAGAAAGAATATTGCTGCAGCTCCTCCTCTAGCTCAGCAACATGCATTGGCACACCCTGGATGAAGTCACCAGAATTTACAGCATCAAAACACCCAGCAAAGCTCTGAAGTGCCTACATTTCTGCTGTTTGGGGTGACAGAAATGCCTACAGAAAAGCTGCCCCTTTTCTGTGATGCATCTCAGTGACAGTGGGATACAGAGATTAGACCTCCAGGGTAGGACCTTGCAGATGAGCTCAAAGCAATCTGAAACCTTTGCAAAAAAAACCCCACAAAGTGTCCACTCCTGCCACAGAGCACAGCTGCAGAGCTGACAGGGTGCTCAGCTGGGACTCAGTTAATGTCTCTTCCATATCTGATTGCATTTTGATGAAAGTATTTTCCATCTCAGCAGAGCGCCCTAATTGCAATGTTACCAGATAGTCAGGGACACATCTCTCTTGCTCTGAATTTCTCCAGCTGAAGGTGTTCAATTAATTACCCTAGTAGAAAGTAATGAAATAGTCACTGGGACAAAGAGAAAGGAGAGGGAAGAAACAAAAGGTTGATTCATGTGCAGGCTCTAGTTCTTGCTCCAATGAACATTAAAGCCTCTTAATTGAAAAGCAGCATTTTCCACAGGAGAGAAATTTACCCTGGAATACAGCTCAGCCTCATGGTTAGGCTGTTTGGTCACGTATTAGCATAGACCTGAGCTCTGCTGACTTACTTGAGATTAGAACTGTACTGGTTGAGCCAGCTACTGGGGGGGGCAGGGAAGGTGAAGAAAAGGAGCTCTTCTTGCCTTTCCCTGCCTATGTTACTCTTGGCTGCTTCATGTTCCCAAAAAGCCCAAATGTATTGATTGTTTTCTATTGAGAACATAAACAGGGCAGTAGAACATACATGAGCTGTCATTGCTTCAATCTTCCTGTCAAATACAGCCCCCCATGAATTTTAGAAGTGCACAGTTTTTGGAGTAGTGCAAATGTGAAGCTAATTGCAATCATTCCCTCTCCAGTCTTCTGGACGTGGTTGCATCTATTCATCCAGCTTCTAAAAAGGTAATTTCAATACAATAGGAAATTGTATCACCAATACAAAGTCATGCTGGAATGAAAGAGTCATTGATAGTGTAAATAAAATTTCAATCAGACTGTATTTAAAGTAGTGTTAAGCCAGTGGCACAACGAAGTGGATGTAAACATAATCTCCGGCTTGTTGAGTTTTTGTATAATTGCTCTTAATATTTGAATATAAACAGATCTTTTGCAACTCAGTAATGAATGAATTATATATAGTCAGGATTCAGAAGGCAGTTAAATGATGCAAATTTACTGTGTCCTGTGGCCTGTATACTGTCCATATTCATCAGCCTGAAGGCTACATTGACTGTACTTCAAGTGAATTTAAATGCAGTCTCCCAGTTGCACCTTCAAATGTCTCAAATCATTGCATGCTTTAGTGGAGTTGTGTCAACACAATACCTATTTTCTTTAGCTGAAATCACTCAGAGAGAGTAATCATGGTGCAAAACCACTTTCATTTACAAATATAACGTGAGTCAATGTGATTGCATGAAAACTTTATGTGATCCAGGCTGTAGCAGGTCATTTTTTCCCCCTGTAAACTTACATGTGGCAGATCACAAGAAATATAAACAGCTTTGAAATTAGACAATGCATAATTCAGGTTTCTGCTTAAAAATATAACTATTAGCCACAGTTACTATTCAGATATAATCACAGTACCCCTGTCCTTGTAAACAAGATAAAGAAAATTAGGTAAAAAAAGACAAAAAAACCCACTGCCAAAATATGAAAGTTAAAATATTACCCAGTAAAAATCCCCACATAGAAGACAGTAGAGTCAATAAAAAAATGAAAAGGAGGATTTTGGCTGTTAAAATTATTATACCCATGTCTGTAATACCAGTCATAGGCAGAATATTAAGAACAGTTGCTTGGACTAGAATAAAGTTTACCACTCTCTTTCCAGGCACTCTGTCATAAAATCATAGAATGGTTTGGAATGGAAGGGACCTTTAAAGGTCATCTAGAACCAGTTATTTGCAATGACATGGGATATCTTCAACTCAGTCTGGTTGCTTAGAGCCCCATCTAAACAGACTTTGAAGGTTTCCAGGGGTTGGGCATCTACAATCTCTCTGAGCAACCTCTGCCAGTGCTTCAGCACCCTCCTTGAAAAACATTTTTTCATTAATGAGGGGCTACCCATCTTTAGTTTAAAACCATTACCCCTTGTCCTGTTCCTGGAGGCCCTGCTAAATAATCTGTCTCCATCTTTCTTATAAGCCCCATTTAAAAACTGGAAGGCTGCTATAATGTCACCCCAGAGTTCTCTCTTCTCCAGGTTGAGACCTCCAGCTCTCTCAGCCTTTTCTCATATGAGGTGTTCCAGCCCTCTGACTGTTTCTGTGGCCCTGCTCTGGACTCACTCTAACAGGTAGGTCCATGTCTTTCTTGAACTGGGCACGACAGAACTAGATGCAGCAATCCGTGTGAAGTCTCACCAGAGTGGAGTAGAGCAGAGGTGCAGAATCACTTCACTCAACCTGCTGGATGGTGGTGTCCCTCCTTTCAGAGCTTTCAGAGATCAGATTTCCCATGAGAAAATATTAACATTATCCATCTGCTGACATTTGTGTAATTGATGAAAATAATGCAGAGGATATTGTGTAAGGGAAGAGGGAAGAGAAGCAGGAATATTTGCCATTGTTAGATTTCATTTTCTACATTTCTTAGCATGCCTGGAAGTAACCATTTGTATGTCAGCCTGAATATTGATTCTGCATTTTTGATCATTTAGTTCTTCTTGAGAACATTCATGTTCTCAAGAACTGATGCCTTGAGAGTCTGACCTGGAACAGAGACTAGAGAATAAAGTAGGTATTTATTAAAAGTCCTCAATGGATACATCTTGGGCAGTACAAGAGCCTGTCCAGGGCTGCACCCAAGATGGACACAAAATGGTCACAAAATGGATGGCTGGTCACAGGGTCTCACACACTTATGAGTTTTGGTCCATTTTCATATTGGAGTTAATTGTCCAGTTATAGCTTTATGTTATGAAGTCCTATCCTCCTTGTTTTTCTCTCTTCAATTCACCATTGTTTATCCCTTTTAGCCTGAAACTTATAACGGCTGTCCTTGGTCTCAAGCTGGAAAAGGATTGTTTTGTCTACCTACCCTGTGAAGAGAACCCACTAACACTTCATATGAAGCTCAGAGCTACAGGCCTAGGCAGCACAGAATCTGAAAGATAAGAAACTTAAAACTTAAGGCATCATTTCCCCACTTAAAACATCCAATATCTTCCCAGCAAGACCACCTCTTTTTCTATTGTGCAAGGATTATATTTTTCTGACCATGAGTCTTCCTTCAGTTAATAATTGGCTCTTAATTCAATTCAAATAGGTGTTTTGTTTTCCTTCCTGCTAATATATTCACACCCCTGCTTAAGTAAATTTGTTTTACACCCAAAGATGATTCGGCAAACTATTGCCATTTAGTTGCTTTCAAATGCTTCCTTTAAATTCCTTAAATATTGCAGTGACTGTTTCATTCTAGTCTCTTATGTCTACAGATTAATCACATCTATTATACTGTACTGGACACTCATCTTCACTTCCATCAATTTCTTCTGGAAGAATCAGCCTTCTTATGTTTCCCAGTATACACGTAGTTTATTTTTTTCAATCTTCTCTAAATACATCTATTTTTCTCTATTACAAATAGCTTTATATATGTCTTAATTAATTAATTTACACTGACAAATCTCTCTTTGCTAGTACTGCTTGAGTAATGAAATCTGATACGTAAATAAGAACAGTGACTTTGGCTCACCGTTGCTTGTCACAGTTGCCTCATTAACATTTTTTTTTTCCATTCCCTGGTTAAATTTTTACACCCTGACTATTCAAATGGGGCATAAAGTACTAATTATTTTTCTTGTTACATCATTCTTTAGATTGTTGCATTCACGCATATCAGAGTTAATACTGCATGACTCAGGGGAATGGTTCTCCTCAAAGGGTGAAATAACACCAACAACCAAAACATTGCTTTTTATCCTGTAAATGCTTATGTAAGTGGCAAATGAGTTATTAAAAAATAGAGTTGATTAATGAAGAATTTTCACATGTGAAAGCGAAGTTTTTTATCGCTATTATCTGAAATAAAAAGCCTAATCAAGTCTACAGAAACATAATTGGGAGCTGCATAATAGATGTTATGCTAGCAAAGGGTCATCTGAGTTTTCACTGAAGACAACTGCAATATTTTATTTGTTCTAGCATGAATAGCCTTAGATGACAAAGACATTTCATTGCATGCTTGCATAATATGCTCCTTTTTGCTGCAGGCTTGAAAGGAAAAGCTGCTTTTCTAAGAATGAGCTCATTCAAATACAAAAAAAATAAACTATTTAACTGCAGATGATACACAAAATTCTTATTCTGCTTAGTATGTGACAGGTAGAGAAAGAGCAAGTACTAGATTAACATTTCTCCTATATTTAATTTTCTTTGTTTTTAAAGTTCCCAGGAAAATTTGTGAAGGTTATAACTGCGGAAGTAGAAGTGATTCCTTGTATGTGATTTCTTACTGCTGATGTAACATTTGTACTACCCTAAAGAGGAGTACACCTCAGCTTCTCTTTTTAATCCATTAAC
>JAYDZK010000202.1:31584885-31644885 GCA_034509185.1 Euphonia xanthogaster | reverse complement strand
AAACTTGAAATAATTAAAGGTTGTTATTGTCAGTTATAAGAAGAAAGGATGAATACACAAAACAGTGTAATGGAAGTTCATCACTTGCTCAATTGAAGCAGCTCAAAACTCTACTGCCTTAGAGATATTAAAAATCCCAATTTCAAGTTAAGTTACTTTTAAAAATCAGGATTTTGCTGTGTGCAATCCTTGTTTCTAGTTTGTTTCTGCATCTTTGATAAAAAAATAATGCTTTTAGTAAATCATGTCTCCAATCATTATTATACCAAAGAGAAAGGTAGGAGGCGTGCAAGTAAAATTGGATTTTGGTTTTAAGGAGAAACTTCCATTATGTTTAAATTTGGAGCACTACAAAAACTTGTCATACCTTTAAAAAAAATATGAAGTCTTCCTTAACTTTAATGTCATTATCTCTATCAAATATGGTTTTTCTAGGAGAAGTACCTAAGTTTCAGCTTCATTCCTGTACAACTTGAGGAACAGTATTGCTAGAACCTAAACCAGCATTTCCCACTTGGCCGTAGGAGAGCTGGGAGCTGAGGGAGGGAGGGAAATAAAGTTTGAATACTTTCTGATTCAGAAAATAAAATTATATGTACAGTTCAGCTTGCTAAATATTATTTATCAAATACATTATTCATTGAATCTTTGTCATTTTTCATTGACTAATTTATTCAACAAATACTGCTTATGATAGTCTACCAATTCTGCAGAAGTCAAAATACTATTTGTCAAATAAATTATTTGATAAATAATGACATTATTCAAATCCCTTAGTTAACTCTATTCATTTGTTTACTTCTTTATTTTCAGCTAGCTTCAACCTCTGCCATGGAGTAAAGCTGCCTAAATACAAATTGATGATGCACATTAAATGCTAACATACAGCACAGACAGTACTTATTTTCCATCAGTCAATTCTGCTTAAAAATATTGTTAAAGAACAAGTTGTAATGGTTATTTTCTTCATCTCTTCCTTAATATTTTGTTTGCTTGTTTTCTCTGGTCCTTCTTTCCAGCTTATCATATAATTTTCTAGATGATAATGGTCTTTTTTATATCATTTATATCCAGGAGGTGCCTTGATACCATTTATCAGAAGTGCTTTTCAATTGCAATCTTTGGCTATCTCTAAAGATTTAATTACAATTTAAATACCCAGATATAAGTTCATAAAAACAGAATCCTGTGAATGTATGTCATGCACTAGAAAATTATCTAAGCTCTGCTTCAGTCATTTCTGTGACTGAAAAACAAGGAATTCACAGAGCAGGAACAAATGACACTATTTTGCAATTAGGGAAATATTACTGTAGACAACTAGAAAGAAACCTTACTCATAAGCAGGATGCTGAGCAACTAGAACAAAGATATTTCTCAATTGTCATATCTCCCTCCTTTTCTATATGCCCAGTACAAGATAACTGGAACTACATTTGCAGAATTAGTGAGTATTCATGACTGCATCCAAAGGCAAACAGAACCAATTTCAAACATGTGCCATACACCAGATTTTTTAACCATGCAGGGGAAAAAAAAATTAAAACCCAAGGAAAAAGCCTCCGGTGCTCAGCAACGCAGGAGTAGGTTTATCAAATTAAGCATGGAAAGTGTGGATGCCACTTAATAGTTTTGGTCTTTGTCAATAGATGCCTCAGTTCTCTCTTCTTGAAAAGGAGCAGCTGTCAATGTTCCTATATGTTTGGATTCTATGCAATAAGTCTGCAATATTCATAAAGCACTTATAGCCACAAAATTCAACACAATACTTATTTTTCTGTTTTCTTGACAATAAAATATTGCTAGAAATTATAAATAACTTTTGCAGACATTGGCACAAATGGTAACCCTACTCCAACACTACACTCCACAGAAGCACCAAGTCCCAAACTGTCCCTACTCAAAAGCCTGAGGGACTAAACACTTGATAGAACTTGCCTCTTGATATTTAACCAGATTGTTAATGGTAGCTGTAGGTAGCAATGATCTCCGTCTGATGCTGCAACTCACTTAGCAGTCATGATGTTACTTTTAAGGATAAAAGTAACCACATTAGCCAAAAATATGGACATGGTTAACTAAACTCTTAAAAATATGATTTAACTACCTGAGAGGCTTAAGAGAACTTAGAAACCAAACTAATCCCCAACAGTAGTATGATTTATTTACATGCTTTCTGATCACTGAAATGCTTAAACAACATTCTGCAAATTCAGCAAGATAAAAAAAAAAAGCAATTTTTGCAGTAAATTTGGTTCTTTATGAGCCACTAATCTTTAGTTTAATGAAGAAACCACCTTAACACATCTGAACTGCAGTATGCCTGGCTGGCTTGTTTCAGGTCCTGGGGATAACATTCCATCTGTCTTTTTTCCTGACTTTTTTTTTTCCCCAGCATATGGGCGAGACAGAACTCATGCTTCAACCCCTTAGCTTCTCTGAGGCTGCATACTGTTCCAAAATGTAGAGAAAGGGGTAGCACACTGGTAAAGCTATAGCTAGGGAGAGAGATTGTGCTGAGGGACAGCTCTGCACCCCACTGTGACATGTCAGTTTGTGCACAGCCTTGTAGACAAATGAGCTCCAGGAGGCCTTGCCTTCAAAAACAAGTCATGGTCTGAGCCAACCAACTGTACACCTGGAAGTGCTCTCACCCCAGCATTCATATGCCTATTTTTCATATTTTACACAGTTTTTGATCTAAATAGGCATGTTATCACACAAGAGGGAGAAAAAAATTACAAGATTCAGCAATCATACCAGGAAAAAAATTACAAAGGTGTGTGCTGCTTTCTTTGGTGGGAGTTTGCTGTTTCAAGCAATAGGCAAATATAGGGTCTCACACTACATCTTTTGAACGACCCTGCACTGGACTGTAAATGCCCAATTCTGCCACCCCTGCAATGATGAGAATCAGTGGCAATTGTCCTGACAAATGAGATGTCTCCAGATTTACTTGTCAGCAAACACGGAGAGCAGGACTTGGAGTTAAGGGTAGTCATCATCCTGTAGGAACAGAGACAAAGCCTGGGTATTTCCACAGCTGAAGAAAGGAGACAAAGCATCTACTGCCTCATATGAACTAAATGTCACTTGTCTTCTAAAGCTTTTTTTACTGTAAGATTCTATTACTTGTTTCCCCACAGTCCCCATAGGTACTATAAAAATTTACTTTCTACTCCAAATATTTAAATCCCAGTCAAACCTGTTAACATTTTGAAGGGTAAATACAAAGGAGATGTGCAATTGTTCTGCATGGTTCTGGATCCTGATGAAAGGCTGCATCAACTCTAACTCTTTTTGGGGTTTTGGTGTGTACATATTTCTTAGTCATTTCAAACATATGTTCTGAAATAATTTAATTTTTTTTCAAGAAAAGTCAGTTGCAACAAATTACTGAACTTTTTGGTACTGGAGTTTTATTTCCTGGATGGTGGGTCTTTTTAGCGGGGGGTTTATTGAGTTTTTTCCAATAAATTGAAACATTTATGAATCAGACAGCATAAGAAGTTAGAATTTTACAAGTATTTCCAGTGTTTAAAGTAGCATCACTTAAATTATTAGCATTTGTGTTATACATTGCCTTATTTCTCTGTTGAGGTTAAAACGTAACATACAAAGTCTTTCCCAGGTAACAGGAAGCCAGAATTATCCAAGATACACTACAATTACTGTATAACTGATCTTACACAGTAAGATCTAGCAAGGGAATACAGAACTTCTGATCCATATAAAACTATGATAATACAAAAATATGTGAAGGCAAGATACTGATCATAGAAGCCTTATAGGATAAATAAAAATAATTATGACCAAAAATAGTAAACAACCAAACAAAAAATTATCAATCTGAATGTTTATGTTAACAAGAAAATCAAATCAATTTCCAAATTAAGTATACCCCAAATGTATGAATCCAATAAACTTATAAGTGGTTTCCATAATTACCTTCTTGCACAAAAAAATGTAATTTGCTGTAAGAGTTGAAGAACAAAAACCTTCAGTCTTACTAAAATGCTCTATTTTCCTTCTCAGACAATCTGCTTTAATAATTTTTCTTTGTACAATTTGTTAGTTTTGTTAATTATAAAGCAAACAGCCTGAAAACATTACAACTGAAAGCTATGAACATTGCTTTAAGGGCTTTTATATTGATTTCAGACCACTCTCACTGAGTGCATCAGCATAATATTAGTGCCATAGGCAGGCAATATGTGTTGATTAGTACAGAATCAATTTTATCTACTTTCATACTTGAAATCATATTTAATTATTGAGAAATCCAAGCAAATACTTTTTGAAACAAAATAACTCTGATCCCTCTTTAGAAGTTCCATTAATTTATAATGTTCATTAGAACCTGAAAATTGTTGTGTCTTATCTTTTCAGTGAATAGGGGTTTGTTCCTATCGCTATAAAGAAAAATTCCTTCAGGCAAGTTTCCCGAAATTCCCTAACACATCAATTGTAACAGAAAATAAAAACATACTTTAAACAACCTCAGCATGGTTATACCCATAGGCACAATTTGGCCAACAGAAATTTGATATCTGGGAAAACAAATAAATATTTCTGCTTGCTATTTGCATGGAAGACAGCTGAAAAGAACCATATGTTTACTTAACTTATTTTTATAGCTTTTATTAATTGAATCTAAAAATTGGCAGCATAATTGCATTTGATCTATTACAGAGAAATGAAACTCTATTGCACCAATGTTGAAAAAGTAGTGACTGAAAAATCATGCAGTTTACATTAATTGCACTATTTTTGGTGTCTTACTTGACAAAATACTGTTATAAACTCACCTATTACCATAAAATGCTAGAGAGATGGTGTTCACTAATCAACACAATGTGGAAAGGTGGAAGCTGAGAGTGATGTAGAGGTGTTAAGGCAGCTTAAGCTCCCCCTGTGGCCTCCTGGTGGATCAGTAGGTTTATAATAATAATAATAATGACATCTAGAACTGGCACTCAGCTGATCTGCAGGCCCTTCTTTGAACTGCCAAAAATATTGGGCTTGGCCAGTGCACCAAAATTACTAAGTTCTCCGGAGGACAAAACTGTGTACATGATCTCATTAAGTGGAGATATCTATCAATCCTATTGTTTTATCCAAAAAAAAGTCAGCAAGAACCTGTAAATCTGACTAATTGCAATTGATGACTTGCATTGTTGATCTATGGAGAAAGAGGAAATGGGGAAAATTCCAGCACTCTTTGCTGTTCTCATATATTTCTGCAACTGCTTTTGCTCCACATTGTGCTCTAGCTTGGGTCCATGACCACCAAGGCTGCTGCCAAGTACCCACCTAACCCTTTCACTCTCCACTCTCTGTGGGAGAGGGCTGAAAACAGAACATGAAGGAGAAATCCTGTGGTCAGGATAAAGGCAGGGAAACACCAGCCCTTGCTGTGGTCAGCATAGGCTGGACCTGGAGAAACTTAAATTAATTTTGTGGGTCTGTTGTGTCAACACTTTCCCCTCATCTGACACTGACCTTCATCACTCACTTTTTTTGTTCTCTCCGCCCCTCTCTTTCCGGAGTTTTGTGCCCTTTCTTGAATACTCCTTGCAAAAAGTGCCATGAGTGTGACTGAAGGGCTCAGCGGTGCCCTGTGGTGGCTCCCTGTGGCTGGGATGGGCTGTGCCTGGTTCATGGTAACCCTTGGCCTTTCCTCTCAGAGGCTGCCCCTGCAGCTCTTTCAGTCAACTCCTGGGCACCTGCACCTGGCACGGGAATCTTACCTAAGCATTTCTCCCAGGTAATGAAACATGTGGATGTACAATGCTTCCAGTTTGAAACTGAGCAGGGTTTTGCTTTGGATAAACAGCAAGCTATACCTACTTCCCCTTTTTTTTCCATAAAATCAATAGATCACCAATCAAAAAAAAAAATTGTCTGGGAGAACCCAGCTTGATACTGTATAAATCACTCATTTTCCACTCATTTCTCCATCCATCCTCAAGCTAATCTGTCCCTATGTTCATGTGTGTTGCTCTAGGAAAATGTAAAAGTTTTGATGGTTGATGTTAGAAGGCTATAAGTATTTGAGATTGATATCAGTGCCTTCTTCTCTATGCAAGTAACATTATTTACAGAAATCCCTTCTTGGTGCAGTATTCAGTCAATGAAAGAATTATTCTCTCTTACCTTTTTCCTGGCACCTGAAATAAAGTAAATAATAAACACCAGTGATTGAAATGTCACTGCCTGTTTATTTGAAATCTACAAGGCCTTCATGCAACATCATCATTTGCTATACCCTTTAGTATGCCAGACAACAGGATTTATTTTTTTTTAAGTATTCTCTGGGAAAATGGAAAATATAGATTAAATATATAAATAAACTAAATGACAGAAAAAGAGGTAAAAAAAGAGGAAACATTTTGTCTCGACAAGCTCTCCTGCTTTTAACTCACTCATAATGAAAATTATATACTGGAAAAGGAAACCTGGAGATGGTTTGTGGAAGGCGTGCAAGATAATGCAAGAACAAAGAAATACAAAATAATGGCTAAAGAGTAGGCACTTACAAAGACTCAAAGTTTTTATCATATGCAACACAAAGGAGACACAGCAGACATGTGAGAGTTTTTCTCAGGTGCTATGCACCTGAATCAGAAACTTGTTTTAAAAAAAAAAAAAATAACCAAAAACAAACAAACAAGCAACCCTAAATCAACTGCATAAAAGCTCCAAATTAGACTGTAGTACATGGGTCAGAAAACTGATAATCAGGAATGATTTTCTGTAATATTCTCACTTGAATATGGTTTGAGTTAGTAATGAAGAAAAGCTAATTTCATTTCATGGTTGTTTAGTGAACTGTGAGACAGATACAGAGAATCATTTCATATGTATTCAATTTGCAGTGGGCAGCGTTACACGTAAGAGCTGCAGAGAGTAATCTCAGTGGAGAAGTGTTGTGGTTTAACCCCAGGAGAGGGGAGAGAATCTGGAAAGTAAAAGTGAAAAAACTTGTGGGTTGAAATAAAGAAATTTAATAAGGAAAGTAAAAGCCACACTCACATAACCAAAGCAAAACAAGGAATTCATTTACCACTTCTGATGGGCAGGCAGGTGTTCAGCCACCTCTAGGAAAGCAGGGCTCCATCTCACATGAGGGTTACTTGGGAGTACAAACATCATCATTTCAAATGTTCCTCCCTTCCTTCTTCATGTCCCATCTTTACATGCTGAGCAGGGCCAAGTGGCGTGGGATATCCCTTTGGTCAGCTGGGGTCAGCTGTCTCAGCTGTGTCCTTGCCCACTTTCTTGTGCACCCCCAGCCTCCTCACTGTTGGGGTGGGTGAGGGGCAGAAAAGGCCTCGACTCCGTGTAAACAGGGTTTAGCAACAATTAAAACGTACCTGGATTATTAACACTGTCTCCAGCAAAACCCACAACACAGCCCCATACAGAGGCTGCTGCCAAGAAAATTAACCACAGCACACCAACCAGCAGCACAAGCAGCTAAAGACTAAAGGGATGATCTGCTTCCCTGTAGCTCTAGCTCGGAGCAAGGCTGACTCGAACAGCACCACAGAGACTTGAACTGTTCCTGAGTACCTTGTGTCACTTACGGAGACAGAAGCAGGGACAAGAATAAAGCAGCATTATATATAAATAAAACAAAACTCTACAATAGGTCTCCTTATGAGTTGACCAGCTGAAATAACTTTGCATTCACCTATAGTGATAGATGACTTGCTCTGATCTTGACAAGTTATTTTTGGTACATTGAGGCAAAATTCCATAGGAATTAAAGGATGAATATAGCAAAAAGAAGAAATTAATTAGTTTTGCAACCTTAGTGCTTAAAAAATTGTATTATAGTAAATATAAATGCATACATTAATTACAGTAAATTAGAAACTATTTGTCAAGGATTTTGTTTCATAATTTAAATTTATTCCATTTATATCTTTATAATTATTTGACAGATTTTAAGAAACAATTTTACCAGAAGGTAAAGCAGCTATTTTCACTTGGGAAGCTGACCTGTTTGTTTCCTTTCAGTCTTCAAGCTTCTACTTTTCCTTCATACTTCATAAACAGAACACACAGGACAGGGACAAAATAAAGATATTATATCCAAAATCCTGGTTTGAGAAAAACTTCTGATATACAAGTGTATTATTCTAAAAGGCAAATTTCAACTATGCAGGCATGAAAACTTGCAAGGATTTTAAAACTGTAAATTCTACAGCATAATCAAATTATTCCATGAAGGAGTTTGTAAGACTTTGCTGACATGGATGGACAGTGAGATGCAAAGGAGTGTGCAAAGAAAGATAAGCTAGCCAAATTAACATACCAGGGAGCGTCTCAGATACATTGCATAAAGAACAAGAACACAGTAGTGTGCACCCTAATTTCACAGTTAGATATTTCAAAGGAAAAGAGTGTAGAAAGATCGGAAGGTTAAGAGTTTTTGACTATGACAATCGTTCCCCAGGATTTCACTCAAGGGACTACAGAGAACAGAGATGACATTCAAAATGTATCCTCAGAATTCTCTGTCACAAATCTGGGGACTGCATTTTACCAAGAAATGTTCACAAGACATAAAGCGAAACAAAAATACTGAAATTTATCTCAACATCATCACCTGAATCTTTCAGTTGGTTCTAATTTGTGTCATAAAAATCAGAGGAAACTGAAGATTCAGTTACGCTCCTCTCTGCCAACACAGATACTTTGACTTTCAGATGTAGAAAGGAGATGAGACTGGAAGGAGGAATGCAGGAAAAAACAAGAGAATGTTGGAGCTTTCCTAAAAGGCAGTAAGTGCTGAGTTGTGAAAATGTAAAATGAAATAGGATTCATGACATCTCCCTCTTTTCTCAAATATTTAAGTCATAAGGATAGATTAGCAACAAGTCTTCCCAAATGTTGTGGAAAAAAGATATTAAAAATAAGACAGATGTATTGGTGGCTGAGAATTATCACAGTGTTTTCCATCTATGAGAAACAGGTGAAGGTATATTTTTTGCGGGTTTTTTGATTCATATGTCTATCTTCATTAATTTTTTACATTTTCTCCATACTGCAACCAATACAAATATTGCATATGCATTCACATTTGTATTGTAGCTTTCAGTTTAGCCTTTAAAATCAGAGAGTATAATGGCAGTCTAAAATCAGGCAGCTATCCAGAAGTATTTTGAAGGCTATGTATTCTTTTATTTCATACATAACAAAGTCATAAAAAGGATAAGAAAAATTTCAGTAAATCCTTGAAGTAATTTGAAAAAGTCACAAGATCAGCTATTCATTTGCCTCTGCTTTGTGAAAAGATTTTCTGAAACCATTTAATGAGTGGAAAAGTGAGAGGGAGAAAAGAAGAGATCAAGACTACAACATGGGATAGATATCAGTAACCAGGCTTATGAAGTGCATGCAGATATTAACAATTGTGCAACACCTGTAGAATGGTCACAGCTCATTTATGCTAAGTTTAACAGGAATATCTTGTTTAATAATGTGAATATATTTTAAGGGGGCATAGAAAAACTAAGATTTATATTTTTTTTAGTTTAGATTTGTATTTTTCCAGATTTTTAATTTATTTTTTTTATTTCTTGAAGAAATTTACATATAGACCACACAACACATATGCACTCTCATAACACACAAATGCTATGTGTGCATACACACAGATATATATCCCACCATTACAGAAACAAAATGCAATCTGTATAGTACAGATTTTTATAAAATGGATACAATCCTACACTTCAGATTAATATGAAATTACATTTTTTCAAATATGCTAAGCAAACTATGGCAGTAGTGTGAAGTCTGGGTTTGGAGTTCTGGCAGTGGACCACACAGGGTACTGTAAACTTCAGTAATATTTTTTTCTGTCTGGTTAGTCCACAATGCCAATAATAATTGATCTGTCCATAAAAGAAGATTTATTTTTATTGACAATACTGTGGAACTAATAGCAAATGAAATATTTTATTTACAACCTTTTTAAGACAGAATGGTATCCACACCCTGTTTCTGTATACTTCCTCAAAAGAAAACATCTCTACAGAGTCAGAACCATGCTTTCTGATAGGGATGGGTAGTTTTGCTAACCACATGCCAACCATCTTACACCATTGGCTTTCCTAATGTTCATCCAGTTTTACATTTCCAAATAGCACCATTACTCCAAGACAAAAAATTTTGAAAAGCAATTTGAAAAATGGTAAAAGATGATAAATGCTCCTTGAGCATCTATTATCTTGACATTTTTTATTTGGGTAATTAATAGCTTCTTTTCTCTGACTATGGAATTTCAGCTGTGGCAACTTCCTTAGATTCTGATATATAAATATATATATAAATATTTATATATCAGATAGATAGATATATCTGTTGTATAAAATTCCTAACACCCTGTAACTCAGAGCAGCCAGGGAGAACAATCAGCTAAGTAAATAAAGAAGCAAAACTTCCCTTTGTTAGAAATTACAGTTTCATTCATTCAGCTTTAAACATATAGCTGGTGCATAAAGCTATCTAGAAGAACACTTGTGGGAAGTTGAAGCTTTTACTCTTTGCCTTAGAAGTTGGCATCTGTTTCTTTAATCTGATTTTTTTAATGACATGATCCATGAAAGCAAGCCCACCACTTATTCTGTTCTGGAATTACCCTTTTAAAAACTGAAAATACTAGAAATTTGTAGATTTCCTGCTGAATTAAATAAATTAGAGGATTTCATTTGATTAATTAGAAATTAATGATCAACTCTGATCAGTTCATAATATATTTTTCTACATGTACTAAGGCACATTTAAATATTAATTATTAGTAATATGAAAAATGCACATACATTAAACTAAAAGCCTACTAAGACTTATCTCTTTGCAACAGAAATTTTGACAGAAAAAGAAGGCAAAACACAATAATAAGTCAGAATTCCAAGTAGTAACAAGTTTTACATATTTCACTGCAAAGGTCTGTGTACAAGAGCAAACAGTGAAGTCATCTTCATTGCATGCAATAGAGCTTTATCACAGTCATCGTATTTCAGATCATACACCTACAGCAAAAAAAGTAACTCATTGTTTCTCTGCATCAGAAACTGTCTCAACATCAGTCAACAGGAGCTGGATATAAGCAATTATACCTAATAATCCTGAAAGATCAACAAATGAAAGGAAGAACACTTTTATCTTTAGGCAATTAGGATGTCAAACAGAGCAGAAAGTGTAGCAGAATTAAGAGGAAATACTGATGTATTTCCATAACTTAAGTGGAAATTGCAAATGAATGAGAATTTTTTGCATAGGTTTTCAATAAAGTAGTTCTTGCTGGTTGATATTCTCATTGAATCAAGTCCAGTGCATGTTTTGGTATACTTGGGTTTCCTTAAGTAAAATGTTGCCATTTCAACAAGCACAAAACATAAGGTCTCTCAAGAAAATAAAGGGAGGAAGAAAGAAACACTACCTTACAGTCACCTTAGCAGCAACCTTCACTCCATAGCAACCATTTCCTGATGTACTGGCAAAAATGCCATGGAAGTATGAGCTCATTGAGCTAATTCTGCTGCTTGGCACATTAGGAAGGTTTTGTTCCCTTTAGCATCTGAACACATAAAGAGAATTCCATGTTAGTCTTGCCCAAGTATATAAGGCAAAAGTTTATTTTGTTAGGTTTTATTTCAAGGATGACTGGCTGGAGAGTGAATGAAGTCAGCCTAATCTCTCCTTAAGAGCTGTGTCATTAAAAATGCCCAAGTTCTTTAATGGATACCAACAAGCATTACTTTAACTTCAACAAGAACAAAAAGAACAGATGTGGAAAGTATAGATATGGGATCCAAGAGGAATAAGTCCTGGTATGTAGTGGAGACTGCTCCTCAGCTGCCATCCTCAGCACCCAACAGCTCTAGACTCAGAGTTCAGCCCAAATTTTGTAAATACAGAAGCAAGTGATCATGATTGTATCTTGTTATGCTGTGAGGAGTGGAAATGGGAAAAACAATAAAAGCATGTGCATAAGTGCTTGGAAGAAATACTCATTGGAATTTTTCTGGAAAGCCAGATAAACAAATGCCAGGAGATATTTGTGGTTATTACTGTTGTTGTTACCAAGTCACAAGCCAAGAAATAAAATATTTATTATGACCTTTTCATAGATGAGATGTAAAATTAGGATCCTGAGATGAAGTACAAAATACTGTAAGATTTACACTCAGAAAGATGTGTATAGTCCTACTTTAATTGAAGTAAAGGAGGAGAAAACTGCACACAATTACAATGTGTTCAAAGGATGTAGAACTAGATCCTGGTATGGCAAAACAAATATTCTGTGAGCTGCCCCAAAGAATCTGCACCTTATGACATATTTCCCAGGGCAAAAGTGCAGTAGAAAGCTTGCAGCTGAATGTTTGGCACGTGAGAGAACAGTCACTATGATTCTGGTCTTGTTTCCTCCCTAAAAGGCCCCTCAGAGATAAAAGCAATTCAAGATACAGTCAACATATATATTTGCAAGCAGAGAGAATTGAATTTCTTTATGTGAGCACCAAGTGAGCTGGGCATAAATTTGTTATGGCCTAGAAGGCAGCATAAAATTACTCTGTATTGAAACAATCTGAAAATTCAGACTTCTGAGCCAAGGAACACTGGAATGCTGTTTTATTTTGCATATTGAAATACTTTTCTCACCGTGTAAGATACAAGAAGGATGTTTCCTGTCATTATTACATTTTTAGTGCCTGTTTTGGCTTTTAAAGTCCAGTGATCCTATTACTGCTGTGATAATATAACACTGTGTGTTCCTGCTTTGTGCTGGCTGCAGAGATCTATTGAGTTGGACAAGCAAAATTCTGTTTCTGAGCAGGAGTGATAGGATGTGAGTTTGGGGAGTTGAGGAAGAACATGACAGTCTGAGTAGAACAATTAATGCTGTTTCATATACATTATTCATTTTTATATAAAATTCCAATGTTGGACAAGGTAGGGAGCTGTAATTGGAGATACTACATAAAAATCTTTGGTTGTGGTATAATTAAAAGGAGGAAGAATTAAGGGAACCAACATTTACACTATAAGTTACAAAGGAAAACAACTGAAAGGAGGAGAGTACATCCTTAAAGATTCTGAACTCTAGGCACAGAACTACAAGATCAGAAAGACAAATAGTTCACCTACTAGTCTCCCTTTCAAAATATTTTTTAATATCAGTAAAGCAAAAGAGATTTCCCACTGACCATATTTTTGTCCTTCTAAACTAAATTCTGGGTGGGAGGTTTTCAGCAAGGCCTGAGTCCTTGTGAAACAAGCAGCTAGAAATCAAATTCAAAACTTAATTAATGAGAGTTAGGCTGATAAATTGGAATAAAAATGAGTTGTGTAGTTCACAGAAGCAAAAAGAAATATTTAGAGCACTACACAGTTGATATTTTAAAACCTGCTCAAGCTATTTTATACAAAGAATGTCTAATGATCAAACAGATCTAAATAAAAAAAAAGTTATAATTTTATATTTTTTGTGATTCAAAATCAAAATACAAGTATTTTTGTAACTTAAATTGTATGTATTATCAGTTATGGTTGAACATCATCAATTGAATAAATGTTCTCTCTTGTCATATTATAATATAAAATGGCAACACACTTAGATGACTTTTACAAACTTGTACATACCTGAAATTTTCTCATAGGTTTATTCCAACAATAATACAGAGTGCTTTCCAGTCTGTACATAAATTCTTCTAAATATTGTAAGCTGTTACCAATTGGCAAGAACTGTTTAGGCTTGTCCTATCATTAATGTAGAGACCCAATGTATGAGAGAAGAGACTTTTAGATTTGTCATAGTGTGGAACTACAGGCTCTGTGATTAAACCCCTGTCATTAGATTTTATGTGAATCATTGGAAGTGCAGTTTAGGACTAAGGATTGACTCCCAGACATCTCCATTCCTCTTATGCATAGGTTTAGCACTACTTCCAGTGCTGGAATAGGAAAGAATACAACATTTCCCCTTCAGGTGAGGTCAGCTGAGGTGACAGAGACTGCCTTCTGCTCTCCTCCAGCCACCAAGACTCTCACAAGGGATCATGTCCGTGAGGAAAGAAATTGCTGTCCATGGGTGAAATTGTTGCTGTTACCCAGCAGTCTAAACTGTCAGCAATGATCATACTTTCTGAATCAAAATAACTACTTCTGAAACCAAAATAACAGAGATTGATGAGAGAGAGACAAAGAAGTTGGGAACAATACAAAAAAAAAAAAAAATCACAGATTAGACAGACCAGATCAGTACTCTATTGTCTATTCTTTAAATTTCACAAACTTTTCTGTATTTTCTGCTCTGAAATCCTAAAAAGCCATTTTTTTCCTATAGTAAATGAAAAGCTCACAGGATGTTTTCAAGAAGATCTATTATGTCCATTTCCTTCTTAGTTGCACAAAGCCTGTGAACACTGACAGGAGAAAACCTTCAGGATAACACAACCTTCAGGATAAGAAAGCACCTCCCTGCCCTCACTTTCCTAGTGGAAAAGGTGTTTATTTTCCTGTGTATTATAAAATCCAACATCCTTCTGTGCACGTATTTCTGAAAAAGCAGAAAATAAAAACTGATGCTTTAATGTGACAATTACACAGCAACAAAAAAATGGTCATGCATCAATAAACATAGCACAGGAATTCCGTGAGTACCCCCAATGTCAAGATCTTGTAAATTTAATTTAGTTCCACATTACACTGGAGAAAACACATTCATAGCTTCTTTGCCTGCTTTGCATTAAATGTAAATCTTAATCAATTACATAATCTTTATATAAAAATAGATTAAATTAGGGTTATTTAGGTAGAAAGTCACAAATATTAGGACAGAAAATACTTACATTTCCTTGGACAATTGTAATTGCTTTGTCATTATGTTTATGACATGACCTTCAGCTACAGGATCACATATTCACCACAGGCAATTGCCTCACTCAGGACCAAAGCTGCATAGAAAATGAAAATGTGACCCATTAAGTGTCTGCCCTTGCAAATGAAACATTTCAGAACCTCCAATGATTTTTTTTTTTAAATTTTCTTTACCTACCTATTTTGTGGCAGGCAGCAGAGAATTTACATTGTTTAAGAATTTACACTCAGGATAAATTAAGTGTCTTTGTTTTATTTGTTTTCACTCTGTTGAAAGCTAACATGTCCTTACAAGCCTTTGGGACAAATTGTCTTCATCTTTCTTGATGTCTCCATAGTTATGCTTGAGTTTGCACACCTTATGAAATATCAAATAAACAGATCTAAACTGCAATCAGTCAGTACCCTGTTTGTTGTTCCTAAAATATTTCTTCCATCTAAATCACATGGTTTTACTGAAATTTGAAAGGCATGTCAAAGAACCATAAGAACTTCCGCCTATAAAAAAATTTCATGTGAACTGCTTTACCAACCATTATGTAAGGCTTTCCATAGATCTTATACACATGCAAAACTTTAAAAAAAAACTTCTCACTGTTCCCCAGGTAGGAAACCAAAGCCCTTAATTTCTTCCTGTTGTTAAACTGTTACAATATTTTCATGCTGCCAGGCTCTTCCTTTAACACCAATATGATGCATATCAAGAAAATGTGCCCTTCTTGGGACATTAGGTGTGTGATCACTAAATAGTACAGACAATTATTTGAAAATTAACACTGCTATATCAGTATATTTTCAGCAGTTTTATTCTTTCTTTGCAAAGAGGAAGCTCAGGGAAATTGTGTGTGTTATCTTACAGCTTGCCAGCAGGAGTATCATTGAGAGCATTTACTTGAGAGATACCAAGACATTTCTTTTCCTGTAAACTGTAGTGGAAAGCTGTCAGATTCTGGTCTGTTCCTGTGCAAAATGAACTTTTGCTGCTGTTACATTGTACAGACTGATATGGGGATTATAAATTATTCTTAGGCATGTACTCTTAGCTTTGTAATTTGCACGCATTTTGGAAGAGTTCTGAACATTTATTATGCCCATAACCTAACCTCCCTAAGCATTCATCACCTGATGGGAATAAAGAGTCTATGTAAAAGCAACAGAAGGAGCCTCTCTGTAAACCTGGACTTCCAGCTGTAACATCAAATTTATCTTCCCTCTTTTCCATAGCTTATAGACTTTATGAGTTACTCATTTAATCTCCTTTCAGTTTACCATTTATATTTCCCCTTACAGGCATTATATCTTTTTGATGCTTGAATTTTTAAATGTCGTATAACAGCTTCATCCTCAAAAATTATTTTCAAAATCTATCCGGGCAAATAAAGCCAAAATTCTTCAGACCAGACTTGTCTTGTAATTGCATTAGGTTTTGAGTGTGTCTTTATGCTTGATTTTCTGAGGCACAAAGTGTCAGGACATTGGTAAATAGAATGGAAAATGTGGCAGTATGGCCCTGAGAGAAATCAGAGAAAACTCTGTCACTCATCTTTATTGCACCGGGCCTTTAACCAGAACCCACTGCCGTTAACTTGGTTAGCTTCAGCTAACTTGGTTACCTCAAGATAACAATGTGGTAATGAACACTTAGTCATCTTAAGACCAAGATTTTATCAGGGTTCTCTGGATCCCTGTTTATCACCTGGTTCTCTAATGAAAATTAAGGCATCCAAAACAGATTTAAAATTCATACCAAGGGAAAGAGTCTGTAGGCATTAAGGCACTTGTTTTCCAGAATATTTCAGTCCTTTCTGGTACAGCCTTATAGATCACAATCAGGATAACCTGCACATGACTCTCTAATTAGGCATTGCCATCTTCGTATTGGTAGCTGCAATATGAAATACTGCTTGGTTTAGATTTAAATTTTCTTTTTTGTTTGTTTTCTTTCTGTTTTTTATTTGTTTCTATTTTTGCTTTTTTTAAAATTTTGTCTTTTAGTTCCCTGCACACTGCTGGTAGCCCTGGCCACCTCAGCAACCTATTTGCACAAGGGGGACATGCCAACTCTGAGCGTTTCACTGCTGGTGTTCAGTGATGATGTTTGAGTGGAAAGTAAGACACCAGCAAAGGAAATGCTTTCATCTATTTCCTCTGTCAAATTAGACAGCTTCAAAAGAATTTAAAAAATCTTGTCATTCTACTGCTAAGCATTAGAAAAATTTACTTGCAGGGAGCTGCTGACAGATCAGAACTATGCTTACCTTATGGAAGCTGCTATTCTTATAACTTGCTCAAAATTGATAGAGGGTAACTTGTACTTAAAACATCCCTTTCTCATTTGGTGACTCTTCATTTAGAAAGGTGCATTCTGCAAGCAGAGGACAGATCTTTGCTTTTGAAATCCAACAATTTCCTTTGTGTTCAGCTTCAGGGAGGTCACCAAGTGATGCCAAGTGCTGAGGCACAGAACAGTCCTGATGAATACAACAACAACAGCAGAACAACAAAACAAAACAAAAACAAAAGAAATTGCCGCAATTGAAAAGGAATAAATGATTGCTAAACACAAAGGGATCAAAGAAAAAAAATTGTGTCTGCCTATGAACCACACAATAGCACAAAACATTTTACACTGTTCTTTCTAGCTGTAGGTGGGAAAAGCCTCAAAATTCAGAGCTCTTCAGCGGTTGCCTCAGGCATACAAAAAGGCTGAACTGAAATTTGTGTAGCATTTTAATGAAAAATGTTAGTCTTGGGAAAAGCCTGAGACTTTAGTTTTATTTTTATGTTTCCTAGTTTAATGATAAAGCAGAAAAAATAAATATTTATCTTTTTTCTGTTAAGCTCTTTTTATCTAAGCCATTTGTCCTCAGTGACAGTAAAAGAATGTAAAATATTGAAAGTAAATTATTTTAAAGTTCCCATATATAACTCACGAGCACAAAAATTCAAGAGATATTAAGCGTTTCTTTTTTATTTTCATCTGATTCTTTGCCTCCACTTTCTTGATTAATCTGAGACTATAACTTAAAAATGCATTTCTTTCTCTAAGGCAAGCTTTTAAAAATTCAGAGGTTTACAAGCTGCTGTGAAATACATAGGAAAGATAAATGGATAATGAATATTACAATGGAATATTATGTTACATCTACTGTAATTATCTGTGCTACAATATAGGTAAAAATATTATCTGTTTATTAATACATTTTCAAAGGTCATTACTAACTTTCCTGAGGCATGACAAAATATATGGGACTAAGGGTTTTTTTCCTATGACAAAGTTGTGTGAAAAAGATCAGTACATAGATGTTCAAGAAACTGAATTTTTAAGTTCAGCTGTGCAAAATTTCTAACAAGAGTTTCCAGGGGGAAAAAAAAAATAGAATATCATATCCTGTACCATTGATACATTATGTATGTTTTTTGTACAGGCTTTGAATGTTTTGCTGATGAGTAAGGCCAGGCAAGATTTTGTTGCGTTTTTTTTCCTGTGATGCAGAATACTTTTTCTGAACAGAATTTGAAAATTTGGTGCATTTTCTAGACTCTATGGACATCTTGCACCTTCATTTGATTTCTGGATTCCTGGAGAGAATGAATAAGAAATGACATAAGAATTGGAGGTCACAACAAAATAATTTGATGCATTCAACATCCTTTATAATTGATATAGCGAATGTATTATCCAGATGTGTGCCACGATCAGGAGTAATTGAGACACATTAGATTCACAGTACCTGTGTCACACCACATGCATGCACATAATCCTATCCTGGAAATTAAAATGCCAACCATTTTATTTAAGGAGAGCCACACTGTAAAAGAGCCACCTACCCAGCACTTAAGGTTTTGTGCCAAGGAGTAGTTTCCTGTAGCAACTGTTTCTCCACTGATTTTGGGGATAATAGATATGTTTTTACAGAAGAATAAGGATTAATTTCTCACTTTAAGGACTGAGAAGTACAATATTGGAAAAATTATTATAAGTGTTTGTTTTATTTGATTTTTATTAATTTCCCCTAATCCCTTTTTTAATACTCATCATCAAAGTCTCACAACAGTTGTTTCCTGGAATCATAAATTTAATCCCCAAACTGTTAAAATAATGGATAAACATGAGAAAAGCATTACGTCCCTCAGCAGCATAAATGCAAACATTTATTTTGATCAGATTAGTACCAATCAAAACAGTGCAAATTATATTACTTACTCTTGTTAAAGAAAGCTCTTCACATTTGGATGCACAGATGTGATGTCAATATGACCACATGAGAATTTAATCTCATTGGAACTGAGATCTTTCCCCTCTGCAATCAACCATCTGAATCTTACTTACTGAGGTATACTCCAGAAACAAACTTTAGACAGCTAGAACTTCTTCCAAAGGAATCCTGAATTTTTATGGGGGATATCTTTTATCGATAAGGATTTGTTAATATTGTTCTGGGGCTTTTTTTAAAGTAAAAATTCATACTGTTCATGATATCTTGTATATACTCTTTTTTTTCCATTTTGAGATTCAAATTCAGAAATGCCTTGGAAATCTGCTCTTTTGTGTGTGAAGTAAATTCTCTGAGGTAAGCTAGTTGTATTTTCATTCTGCAGCACAAAACAGGGACAAGGATAATAGATGTGTCAGCAGAGGCAAAGAACAGTGGAGCAACCCTCCCTTGTACATGAATGTGGAGCAATGTTCTCACCCACGTGCCTAGTAGAGAAGTCAACAGTGGAGCTGTTTCTTTTCCCATTTCAGCTTCTCACTTTAGGAAAGCAAAGGAGAGCTGCTATAGCAAGGAGGGAAAACCATCTCTTCCTCTTTTGCATCCCATAAGACATAAAGCCATATGGCCTACCTCATTTTGTACCCTTTTAAGACCTATCCTTACATAAAGGAAAAAAAATATGTCTGCTTCTACTTAGCCTGACACAACTATGCACTCCATAGTCCAAAAGAGTCTAAAGCTATTAGGTTCCATCTGCATCTGTGCACCAGCAACAAAGTGCTTCAAGAACATCAGAATCAATAAGACATTAAGTCATGAGTGCCTAATTGTTGCCCAAATCGGCATAATTATACTAGGATATAAAAACAAATTGTCATGTAGGTAATCTTGCTTTCTGTTCACTATCAATTTAGCCTGGATGCAAACATACCATTAAGTGCTGGGTACTCCAATTGAGGAAAAAATGTGATTTTGATAGACAATGACCAGATGAGAAAAACATTTAAAAATATATAAACTGATAGAAAATCCTGGGGAAAGTGTTTTATTTAGCATGGGGGAAAAAACCCAACAAACCAAACAAACAGAAAAACTCCCCACACACAGCTTTTAGCAGATATTATTATAATTTTCAAATCTATTAAAAAACTACTTTAAAGCATAACCAATTCCTGATACTCCTCAAAGACAGGGACATATTGCGTGTCAAAAAAACCTGTGGAATTGTAAAGGAACCATAGAGAAATATTTTCTAAAAAGCACAAGGATAGACTCCCAAAGGAGCCTAAGCATTAGACCAATGTACTTGCCAGGAGTCTCAGTCCACGTGTCTGTCTGTCTATCTTCTGTCTGTCTACTGGAATACAGTATCAAGGAGAAAATAAGTAAAGCTCTTTTATTCCTTCTGACTGAGATTTTTCTATTTTAACTCTCTTTTATATGGAGACACATTTTCCAGTCCCTGCTGTCCCTGCCTATCAAAGAAAAAAGCAGGCAACAGCTGGCTGATCACAAGTCAGTATGACAATCAGAACAGAGTGGCAATCAACAAAGCTACAACAGAGCAAAGCCAGAGTAAGATGAACCCCACATTCTGAATCTTCACTTTTCTAACCATGACATAGTAGACTTTTACCCAAGGCTTTCTTTCAGATCAAATGAAAATACGAGACAATGAAAAATCTTTCATATGCTCAGCCCTTACCTAGGGAGTTTATGCAACTACAACAGAAACATAAGAACACATCAGCTTTACAAAAAAACTAACTTTAAGATTTTAGAATGTTACTTTGATTTCCTATTCCCACATTGCAACTGTCCACAAAACAAAAACAACAACAACAAAAAAAAATCAGAATACTTCCATACAGTGGCCATACCTTTAATTAGATTCTTCACTGTTTTTGATGTATATACCTTGGTCTACATCAGATTGAAATCTGGCCTTTTTGTTTTCACACCTTTGTTGTAAGTAGTTGCACTAGTAATGCATTTTCTGAATTAAATCAGATAGAAAGTAATAACTTTTTTTTCCATTTCAGACTCCTATTTTACATTTGTTTTTCTGGGATCTTGCTATACAATATAACTTGAATACAAGTGCAACATGTGCGGTTATATTTCAACAGAAGAAATGAAAAAAGGGATTATTTAACATCTGAAGAGATGAGATCCTTATACATAGGATAACAAGTATGAATATTCCTAATCTGGTTTTGTGACATGATGCAACATTGCTTGAAGCATAAAAATGATACATGAAGCTTTAGTTTGACTGGTTTTGATTTAAGGATATGAGGGAGATGGAAAAGGAAATCAGTTATGGGCACTGTGCTAATGGATTATTGCTCTGCAGGCACATAGGTCAATGAGATCTGGCCTTCAAATAGTCAGCAAAGATGACTAATAACATACAGATTAATCAAACTAAAAGTTAAAATACAGTATTCAAAACTTGGGAGTGACCTAGGTAAATATTTAAATGTGATCAAATACAGACCTTTATAATATAGATGTTTATATCCTGCTTGTCATCTGCTTTCGTTTCATAACTAGTGGAGGCAAATTTAGAATATAATTAATTCACCCTAAAAAGAATGTTCAAAATGTCAGATGAATTAAAACCTTCCTGCAACTGCCTAATTCTCTTTATGGTCTGTAAAAATAGCTTATGCTGATTATTTCAGATCTGCACAGTACAAGTCTAAAATTAGGAGAGATTAATACCACAATTAATCTCTTATTATTACTTGAGCTAGCTGTTAAAAGCTAGCTAGGACACCTTTCATGAAGTCTGCAAAACACATATTTGCAGGATCATCTTTCCCACAGTGAGAAAGCCACAGAGAGGAGCAGGCCTCTTCTCTAAAGTGCACACTGGCTAGAAAAATGCAGACTGTGAAAAACCTGGTAGCTTTGCAACTTACCTTCCACCAGTGAGACCATGAAATGTAGGCAAGTAAATTAAGTTTTCTTAAATTTTCTACCTTTCAGAGTAGTAGGCAAGTTGTAGGGGGATTTTTGGTAGGAATCAGACTGAACAATTGAAATAATAATCTTGCTAAGCATGCGAGAAACTTTCACTGCAGCAGTAATTATTGAGCAAAGACAGATGATATTCTGTGTTTTAGAAGATGAGGAAGTCATTTCCAGAAAAGAAATTAGAAAGAGGGACATTATGTATTCAGCTACAATTAATACTTCCAACATGTCTTGGAAACTCATTTTCCATAGAAATCAGTTATTCAGATAGGTATTCCAACAGTTCACAGTACGCTTTGCAAATTAATTGGAAGCCTCTGAGAGTACATTGATGGACATGTGTAAGGCACATAGCTATTTAATTTTTCTAAAAAAAGAAAAAAAAATCATTGCAGACTTATTTTTTCATCTGTTACCCACATGCTACTTCCATGATTTCTGCTTAACAAATTCCTTGTTTCTGAATATGAAAGACTGTTTACCTAAACCCTTTGACTTTATTCAGCTGTGCCATATTTATGTTCAGTTTTCTTATAATATGCTTAAGACAAATTACTGGAGGATCGTTTTCTCAAAAGTTGCTGCTGCTGCCTGGAGCTGCTGCACATTTATAATCACGTCTAGCTTCAGGCAAAATAAAACAATGAAACAGAAAAGCTAGAAGTCTTAATTTGAGCTTAATCCAGTGCTCTGAGGTATCCAAGACAACCACACAGGTTTTGCCATGTCTCAGGAGTTACAGAGAAGCTGTGCCCTCCTGGGTCATTTGTTAGAGGCTGGGTCAGACATCCAAAAACACCTAAAACACTTGATGGCACCTCTGTCAAGGCACTGTTGTAAACAGAGAAATGCAGTTTATTTTGAGGAAGAACAGCTAAATGGTCCCCTGGATGAATTTTAAGTAGAAAGAATTAATCTTATTGAAGTCTGTGGAAAATTTCAAAAGAGTAGTGGTCTATAAAGGTTAACAGAGACACCAGAAGGAGGTACCCTCTGGGAGTGCTCTGTGGTGAAGATTGGAAAGGTTAACACTCTAAAAGATGCAGCTTGAAATATAATATACACTCAAAGGAGAAACCTTGACAAAGGTTTTATGAGGAGAGAAAGAAAAAATCATCTGAAGAAAGAAGAAAGGAAGAGAACTCTTCTAGTTTGCTCTCATTTCAAGCATTTTTTTTATAGCTCTATGTTTTTTATAAATACTCCTAACTGTTCCCTATTTTTGATACTCTAGGCAAAACTATAAAAAATTATCTGGATTGAAGGAACTGGAATTTTACAATAAATAGATAACAAGACTGTATTATGATGAGTATATAAATCAAAACACTGCTGCCTCCAGGCTGACAGTGAGCTGGAAATGCAGGAGACATAGAGAAATCTTTATGTGATGAAAAGTAATCAGGAGGACACTCCAACATGCAGGAAGATATCAACTGCAATGTTATCTCCACTCCAGCACCTCATCACCTCCACCATCACTCTTAAGATGTGAAGGGATAAAGTATTATTCCAATAAATCATCAGCTGACAATTTAAGTGGTAAAATACAGCCTTTTACCAAGACATAAATGAAATCCCAACTGCAGTCAAAACAGGTTTTAAATAGACTGATATTTTGACAGTCTTCATTGCTTTTCTCCATTGCATTTTTTTTCTTCAGATCCCTTCAGTAACAGCATAGTTGCAGGTACTATGTAGTTACCATATTTCATTACTTCATTTCTGTGTCAGATCCATAATACTCCCTCAGATTTGTCCATCTCCACAACTAAACTCTTTTTTAATAATAAATTGTTCCACATCTATTCCATATGTAGACCTCTTAGCTAAAGTGCATGATTTTCTCAGCTGCTAAATCAGTAGGTTGCTTTCCATAGTCAAGTTTCAGCATAGGAGAGTAGACCACCATCTTGGTTAACAACCTGCCAAAGTTAAATGTAGCTTAAATCAACACTTGAATTTTTATCATTTTCTGTAGTTTTTACCCATCAAAGATTTCTTGGGACACTGATTCCCTAAAAATATCATCTGAAGAGTTTAATAGGAAGTTTTTCTATTACTAACCCAAAAAAGGGAGTGAAGTTTGTCCAAAAACTGACTTTTAAATTAGTTCAGTAGGAAACAGCACCGATCTGAGTGACTATCATGATACAAGACAAAAGAAAATTAACAAGAGAAGGATTCTTACTTGGCTGATATTATATCATGTTCATTACAGATGGGTCAAAATGTCCTCTGCCTTGTGCTGAAGCTTTCTTAAGAATTAAGGTTAGTTTTTAGATTTGAATTTCTATCAGGGACCTTGTGTGTTCAGGATAAGCTTTAATACTTTATGTCTTGTCAGTAAGAAAATGCTCTTGAAATTCATTTTACATTGGAAAACAATGTTTGAATTTTACTTCATTTGTTTCGATATTAAGCTTTTTAATTATATCACTGGAAAATAATTATTTTAGTGCAATCTTTTCCAGATCTAAATTGAAAACTAAACTTGCATATGCAAGACAAAATGACACTGCTTCAGCATATATTCTGTAACTCTGGTCCTTGGACTTCCTTATGGTCCAAGAAGATTTGGTTCAAAACAGCTTGTTGAGCAGCAAATATTTACATTCCCTTGATACATTCATGGAAGAAACATCTGTTGCTGAAAAATATTTTTTAGAGACTAACTTCCTAATGAGGGAATAACAAGATAGAAGTTTTTTGGTTTTTTTTCTTTTAGGAATAGGATGAATAATCGTGTAAAACAAGAAAATGAGAACCAACCAAAGTACAAAAAATACCCCAAATAAACATTGCTCTGTGCTTTTCCTGTGCTTTTCAACAAATACTAAGTACATATCTGTGGCAAAAAACTTAATATAAAATATCCCATCAAGAAAAATTGGAAAGTAAAAAAATTGTCAGACTAGTATAAAAGTGATTGAAGAGATTAGATAGAAAAGTTCTTCAGAGACTCACACAGGGATTTAACTATTCAAAAATAATAATAATTTGGATTCCAGGATTTTAAATTATTCAAACATTAGATTTTTTCTAAATATATACAGTAAATTTTTAACTTGTTAGTGACTTCATAATTAATCACCTGCACTTCACTGGCATTGGCAGTGCTATTAGCAGAAATACTTAACAGAATTTGTTTCTTTGTAAAAGGGTAGTAACCAATAATGTTAAAAATTAATCAAAGAAAGTTCTTGGATTTTAAAAGTTAACTTATTATGGGTAAATTACTAATTACAGACGACACTGATGATTCTAAATTTCATTAGATATTTGTGATTTATGCAGGAGATTAGATGCCATTAATAGAAACAATAAATTAAAAGTCAGCAGGACTCAGTAATACCTTTACTCAATGTGCTGGTAACATGAGGTTCTGGCTAGCTGCAAATGCTTATAAGAGATTATCAGCTAAAGAAGTTCTGTTATTTCCTGTACCAAGCTGATGTGGATGCCTGGTTCCTGTGAGTACTCTTCTAATTTATCTGGTAAGATTTACACAATGACATTTTGCTCAATGACATATGCAAAGTGCTAAACTAGATCTTAGGGTACTCTACTAAAATAAAAAAATCATGGAATCATTAGGATTGGAAAATACCTCTAAGATCATTGAGTCCAACCATTAGTCCAGCACTGACATGTCTGTCACTAAACCAAGTCTCTAAGCTCCTCATCGATGGCTTTTTTAAACACTTCCAGAGACTGTGACTCCACCACTTCCCTGGGCAGCCTGTTTCAATTCATGGTAAGCCTTTCAGTGAAAATTTTTTTCCTAATATCCAATCTAAACTTGCCTTAGTGCAACCTGAGGTCATTTCCACTTATTCTGTCACTAGTTTGGTGGGAAAAGAGGCCAACACCCACCTTGCCAACAAGCTCCTTTGTCGTAGAGAGAAATAAGGTCTCCTGAGCCTCCTTTTCTTCAAGCTGAACAATCTCAGCTCTCTCAGCTGCTCCTCATTAGACTTGTGTTCCAGACCCTTCACCAGAATAAGAAAGAAAAAGAAAGAAAAAGAAAGGAAAAAAAAAAGGGAAAAAAAAAAAGTTACACTGCTTTAGAGCTCCTCATACAAGAATCCACAGTAATCCAGAATCCCCGAATACTGCCCATGAGTTTTTTCTTTTTTCTCATTTTCCAGTAACATGAAAACTACAGAGGAAGCTGGGGTCCAGCTCTCCAGGGAAATGTTCTCCCTGCAAATGTAGTTTGTTCACATCCTCCAAATACTGCTACAGTACTGAAATTGGATAACAGTAGAAAAATAATTTGTGGTTTCCTTAAATGTGCTCAAGTGCCAAGAACTACATTTTGAAACCAGTGTGATATGAATGTGTTATAGCTATGACAATTACTGCTAATTGCCAGTTATGGATCTTTTCCCAGCTTTATAGTTTGAGCTTCTGCCTGCTGCTACACTAGTGTACAAATCTGAAACAAAACAACAGAGCAGCTATTTCCTCATATCTGCTGCATGAGAAAATAGACTGGCTGTATCTGTAAGGCAGTGAAACACACCAGGAGGGCTCCTTAGCTAATGAACCATTCTAGCCAATGTCTGGCATGAAACAGGGCACAAACTGCTGAAAGAGGTTCACATCATGTCCTGGCAAATCAAGCTCAGCCTGTTGTAAAGTTATCCATCACACTGTCAAAGATATCAAATCAGCTCTGCTGGGGAGGGATTTCTGCCACCCTGACAGAGACATTTTGTGACCCCCTAGTGCCAACCAACTATTAGATAGATTAGCTTTAGCATTTGGTCCCACACATACCCTTCATTGCTTTTCTCCCTTGCAACCTTTCTCTTTCCTCATATTTCAGACCTAAATAATGGGAAAGGGTTTGCATTTTTTAACTAATCACTCAAGTCAGACACCAATCTATTAATGGAAAATTAACTTCTAATATGAAATTATCTTTGGAATCCATCATCTAAGCTCAAACTATGATCATTCTTGTTGTTTTCATGCAAGTTGCTGAAATAACTGAGAAATAAAACTGGGATAACATTTACAGGTAATAAATCTAGTCTGTTCTGATGCTGACATCTTTCAAATCTTCTTGATATTACAAGAAATTGAAAATAGTTTTGTTTAAGAAAACTCATGAAATACCTAAGAAACATGCATCTTAGTAATTCTAAAGATGTCTGCATTAACTGCATTACAGCTGAACTTCCAGATTTGTAAATACCAGACAATTTGAGCAGACTGAATTTCCATAAATACATTAAAGTATATGTATATATAGGAAATACATTGCAATACCTTACATTAACAGTAATGGATAAAGGTCGTGTCTGATGCAGATAAACTTTAAAGAAATTTCAATGCGACTCTCTTGTTACAGTGCTATACAAGCTATATATCAATGGAAGAGAAAACTTTGTGTGAGAGGGAGTGGAGCAGTCTGAAAATAATGAAGCTGGTGATGCAAAAGCTGATAAGGGGAGAGGACACCTAGTAGAAATCCCCTTTCACATGTCTACAGCTGAAGACTTGTGTAGATCATTTATTCATCTTTTTTATGCTGCTTGAGCACTCCTTCTCCCCAGTCTCATTCCTGTATGTTTTCTTAGTACAGGTGCAAGTCCTAGTTACTCTTCCTTGGCTTATAGGCATTTGTTCTCAAATGCAATGCAATAATTTGGACCATTTACTTCATAATCCTATCAGACGTGTCAGTCATCTAAATATATTCATTGCCTCTGTACTGGCTAATGAAGCCACCTACATCCCTGAATGGAGCTCCACAGCTCCAATCAGAATATTCTCGATGACATGTCGGTGTTTAATCCACCATGCAGATGGGAGGATTGGGAGGTGCTGAAACCATGTTCTGAAAGCTGCGAGGTCAGAGGGCTCCTCCAGTTTTCAGACAAGTGTGGGACATCTGTGCTCTTCCTTGATGCTGGAGCTCACCTGTTTCCTGCAAACAAAAAAGGTTACCCACACTATTCAAATACTGCATGCCATAGCTGGAAAGATGATATCTTTTAAGCCTTATGATTTCCTCTTTAGAGGCATCTGACCTGCTTGCTTGACTGCTTATTGAGAGATTAATAATTACACCAAGAATCCAGATTCTGATTACTAAAGGATCAAAAACATAAAATTATGCACATTGTGAAGTTATTCAGAATACAGAGCTTTATAGACCTGTAATCTCAGCAGAAACTTCTGTTACTTTCTGTCTTCATGCTTTTACCATTTTAGCAGATGAAGGGTAGCTATCATATTTATTACTACTTTTAAAAGTTTAAAATTACACACATAATAGAGACATACTTGCTGACAGCTATAGGAGATTAATAAAATCATGAGGGGCACAGGAGGGGGAGGCACTGATCTCCCGGTGACCAATGACAGGATGCGAGGGAAGGGCCCGAAGCTGTGTCAGGAGAGGTTTAGGTTGGATATTAGGAAAAGGTTCCTCACCCAAAGGGTGTTTGGGCACTGGAACAGGCTCCCCAGGGCAGTGGTCACAGCACCAAGCCTGACAGAGTTCAAGAAGCATTTGGACAACAATCTCAGGCACAGGGTGTGATTCTTGGGGATGGAGTTGGACTTTGAAGATTCTTGTGAGTCCCTTCCAACTCAGGATACTCTGATTCTATGATGAGATCAGGATCCAAATGCTAATGTTTGGTGTTAATAGAGATATATTTAAGCATACATTCAGAATCTTTATGGGCATTCATGACTTTAAACAGTAGAATTATTTGGCCTCTTACAATTGAAGTTAATCTGGTTTCCCCTGACTCCAGATGATAATTTAAGGTACAGATAGCACTCAAGGTTGTTAATTGTCCAGTAATTATTATATTTATAGTGTGAATATCATCTTTCTAAAACAGAAAATTAGATAAAATAAACACTTTTCAGATTACTGTGTACTGAAATAGTTACATTGAATAACATTTTTTTTTTAATACTGAGACTATTTCATGCTAAATGAACATTTGTCATACAAATTTTTATTACCTCTGAGACAGCATTAGTCTCAGGCTCCCAGTGGCATAACCAATGCAGCCCTTCTCATATTATGCATTTTATACAACTATATAAAAGTGCTGTAATCTCAAGGGGGGAAAGAATTTTACTAAAGATCAGTGTGAGGAAAACATATCAGAAGTGATTGACTTGAAAACTCCTTGACAATCCTGGGTACAATACTTAAATGTCCTCCCCTGTCTCTGCCTCATACACATACTTCCAACTCACAAGTAAATTGAATAAACCAGAAGATTGCATAAATATAAAACATGAACAGGACAATTTCCTTTCCTGCTCCCAGGTGATATCTTGTCTTCCCCAGACTCTCTCCATTCAATCATGTTGTTGCTGCCGAGCTCTGTAAATTCAACAGCAAAATTAAAGCATTTCATATCAGCTCAGTGATTACAGGAATCTCAGGAGCAGAAGCAGCTTTTGAGCAGAGGATGCCTAAAAACTAATATTTCAGTATCTTGAGATGCACCCTAACTCTTGTTTTAAAAAAGATAAAAATTCAAACGCTGTTCTGAACTAAACTCTGATGTCTCTACCTCAGCTCTGGTCCCTTGGTAAAGTGCCTACTCTGACAATTCCTAAAAGCAAAAAATCTCTGAAGAATTTAGCACTTCAGGCACTGCATCTCCAAACTGTAATGGACTTTAGCTGTCATCTGAACACATAGCTGTTCAAGCTCTACACTACACAGAGATACTTAATCCCAGGCACATAGAAAAATACAAAATCTAGAATAGAAACAGTATAAGGAGTTTCCCAGGAAGGTGATAAAAGAAAGTAGGTGGCCTGAATTGCTTTCTTGGTCAAATGTTCCAACTAAATTAGAATAAAAATTTAAGTTAGGCCAGCAGCTTATTTCTTAGTTTAACTTAAATTAAACCATGTTCAATAAGTAAGCAATACAATTTTTTTTGTCTTGTCACAAGTAGAAGAACATTTCTTCAGACTTTTCAGAGACATTCATACACATGTAAATATACTTTCAGTCTCCATGATAGGCTTCTCTCAATATATCATATGCTTGTGCTCTTTTATATTTATGTCATCATCCAAATAGTATTTTAAATCCCTTCTTCCTGAAGTCTTTACTGTAGGTCTTATTATTTCTTTACTTTCATATACTAACAATTTAATAAATGCTGAAATTAAATTCTGGTTTTTTATATGTTAATGGAATAAGCAGTGTATTTCTGAAAACAAACAGCATTAACACTACCTTCACTTAGACAGCAACATGTCAAATAAGCAGTTAGTGCATAGCACAGGCAATTTCCAAAGCAAAAATTCATAATAGGTCCTATATTATAACCCTTGACTGACATCCTTCCCTGTGCTAAAATTAATTCCAGCATTTACTGGTGCCAGTAAATGACTCACATAGAATTTCCTAGAGGCATCAAAAGGTTGCATTTTACAGTGAGTTCATTGCAATTTCTCTCCTTTCAAGCCCTAAATATGAGATGGGTCTCACAAGAGCCTTATATGTGTATCCTGGCAGGTGATTTAACAAGTAATCTTCCACAAAACTATATAACCAGCTTTGCAGTCACTCATATTGCAGTCGGTGTTGTATACTCAATAATAAACACAGCCCACAAGCTTCCACTTCTTTTATGGCACATCAGAGATCAAAAATCTACACTCCAGATCTTAGACATCTTATTTATTTTTCATCTACCATTTACTGTATAGGGACCCAGAATGATCCTACTGAGTATCTACCTACCCAGGTGGATATTCATCTACTTTGGGATATCAGTGTTTGATAGGTAAAGTGTAATCCTTAAAAACTGGATTTGATTTATACACAAAAATTCTTTCCTTACACAGGATGATTCACAAAATAATTACTGCTTAAGAACCTGAGCATCCTTCCTGAAAGCTTGCTGCAAGACACCATTAGGCCTCTCAGATTTTTCTGGTGTACATGCCATGGTGCATTATATTCTTGGCTGAACTGAAACATACATCAAGCACAAAATCACATTCCCATGACTGAACAAATTTCCAAGTGTCTTTTAATCCACTAAATAGCCACAGGCATTTACTCCAAGCTTACAGTAAATATGAGGAAACTTGGCTATGTTATTAGGCTTGCCATTAGACAAGAATATACATCCATGGTCAATATCACTTCCTCCATTCAAAAGATGCACTCAAGAGTATCTACATAACATTCCTGGAACTGCCCAGGAGAGATGCAAGAGAGAAATCCACAGTCAACACCGTTAAGGTTTTGGGTACAAGCCACGAGGAAAAGCACATCCAGAACTGAGACAGAAGAGACAACCACCTCCATGCTGGTTACTTGTCAAGGTTTCATACTTTGTGTCTTAAAGGTGTATCCTAACAGGTGGATATGATCTTCCCACAAAATCTCAGTCTGCAGAGTCAGTCAGAAAAGTTTACTTTTTTTTCCTTAGAGATAGAAGGTAAAAGAGGCCTAATATAGCTTTTCATAGACATGTTCATTGCAAAAATGGATTGCTTTTGAAATCCAAACAAGTAATTTTCATTTATATTCCAGTGCAATAGATGCTCTATCTCAGAAGAGGAGAGGTATTATTGGTATGTCTAAGATCATTATTTAACACCCAGACACTCCAGTCAAGTGTTCTCATATGAAACAAGGTATGGTTAGACATGTTTAGATTCCTAACTAAGGGCAACTCACTGGAATACTCTGGGATAAATGTTGTAGCTGTAAAGGCTGAATCCGCAAATGAATTGCTATGATGCCATTTAAAAATGCTGTATTATACCAGCACTGTTTCAACATCTGCCCAGCTGTGAATTGTTCTGATGTCTCTCAGTGTGGGCTGCCATTTTAAAGTGACTTCCTCAGCAAGAAGCCTAGTCTGTGATGCATGTTTTGTGACAAAGGAAATGCTACAGTAATCACCAAATGAATAGATGGAGGAATCAACAGATGGATGATGGAGTATTTCACTGTTGGTGTATTCAGATAAACTGTTTGCTAGATTTTCTACAGTTTCCTTACTGTTTTCACAGAATAGCTCATCAAGATCTTAAATTGCAAAGGTAAGTAATAGCCATTTTATGTGTTCCCTGAACTACCTGCATAACTTTCCTGTTTTTCCCTAAGTTTTACTTTATAGTTTCAGAACTTTATATTTATCCAGATATCATAGAATCTCACAGACAAAAATACCTGTCTTCAGCTGCTTTCTCCATCAGCATCTGGATGTGTAATAACTGAGATGAGAAGATACATTTTGCAATCACAGTATGCAACACTAATAGTTTTGCAAAAGGATTAGTTTCCTAAGGATGGTTTTCGTGCCTGTATCCAACATAGATGAGTTGCTATCATTCAAATACCTCTCTTTTTCTTCTTAAATAATTTAATCCTCGGGTTAGAAGTTCATTAGGACAAAATTATTAATTTATAAAATGACCAGACAGAGCAAATGACAGAGCTGTGCAATTTGGTGGATCACAGGGAAGGCATACTCACATTGAACAACATACTTAAGATGTAGGAGTTATGCACTGAGCTCTCCTATTACAAAGGGGAAAATTAATATGAAAGCAACTTAAAATTTTCAGGGGACAACTTGATATTTGCATTTCTTCTTCTCTCTAACATCTATACAAAACAAAAAAAGAACTGTACTGAGCCATATGAAAAGGTTCATCAAGCCCTATAATTTGCTCAACAGTGCCTATAGGAAGCTACATGAAAAGGACAAGCCTAGAACAGACTGTTCAAGTTCCTCAGTGCCTATGGGCAGCATGGGACCACAGAGGCATAGGAGGTTTTGTTTGCATGGAATCTCCCAGGTAACCTCTGTATCAGACTGTATGTCTGGTCCACCTTGGAATGTTGAGAAGGATGCAAGAGACAATGAAACTGCAGCTATGACAAGCTGTTGACAAAATGCTATTAGCATTACTGGCAATGCTTATATATGTCCTCACCTAAATGAACTATTCCCCCTGAACATGATTGAGCAGTATTTTCATTAAAACATATTATAGGCTTTCTGTGGCAAGCTCAATCTATCCTTTCAAACAATGAACACATTTCCATACTTCATTTTTTAATCCCCTCTAGGTCATCTTACCAGCTTCCAAACATTCTTCAGATATATTCATCATGTTTTTATCAGAAAACAAAAGTAGACTATTTGTCTATCCACTCACTCTTAAATTCAGCATTGCAGCAGACTGAAAATCTTAGCTACATAAATGAAGGGTTAGAAACGAGGATCTCTGAGGATTTCCAGGGAAAGGTGAAAGAAGACACTGACAGTCTAACTAATGACCTTTTTGATATTTTGTTAGCAATTTTCAAACTCTATCATGTGATGATTCTTTTCACTTCAGGTGAGCAAGAAGACCTTATTCCGCATGTCCTGTGGGCATCCTTAATGTGATCTACACAATTCCTCATGGTAGAGCCAAAATAACAAACTGAGCTAAAACATCCACTCTTATACAACAGCAATCCCACCATTATTCATGAATTTTAAATAGCTTTTTCTCAAATACTTCTTTTTGACTCTATAGGGTTCACTAAATATCTGCACTAAAAACTGGGACCAAGACAACGCAGCACACCATACCATCCCAAATGAAGGCCACAAGGTTTCCCTGCAAGAACTTTCCCTTGCAGCCTAAGCTGGTTGTGCACCTTAAGCCAGTGTGATCTTGAAGTGTGATCTTCTTGTGCAGTGAACAACCTTGTCCTTGTGGTATATATAGACATAAACCAGTCCTAGAAGGACTGTGGTCTTGGAACATAGAGGACAAAGGGCAGAGGGGCAAGGCAGAGTGGCAAAATAAATTAAGAATAAATCTTAAAAACCCCAAAACATCTGTGTCAAGACAAGGCTGATTGAAAAAGACAGTTCAACGCTTAACACTCTAAATGGCAGGAAGTCAGTTACATTACCTTCCCTACAGTTTTTTAAAAGTGTTGGTGTGTGTTGGTTATTTCTGACACAAGCGAAGAAATTTAGATCACACAGAAACAATGTTTGTAATTTCTGAGTGGCTGCTCTACAACCAGACATCCGACAGCTGTTGCATTATACTGAAACGAGCTTTTGAAAAAATAAGTTTTCAAAGAAACTGAGACAGAGAGAAGAATATTATTGAGAGTGAGCAGCAACTGATTTTCTTTGGGAATGCTGCAGAATCAGAGAAAATTTATGCAGGCTTTGAAGCTGTCCATGACCAACTTGGCTCAAAAGCAATCACAAAAAGGTGCTGCTATTTTTTGAACATAGCAGTACCTGAAATTCTCCATTTACTTGTTAGCTTGGTACTAATAGAGAATGAAAAACCTGTTTCTGAAAATGTGCAGGAGAAATACTGTCCTCCTAAGAAAAGGGAAACTTTTGAAGGACATCGTTTTCATCACATGCACCTCTCAAAGAACAGAATTTCTTTCATTTCTCTAAATTTGAGGAATCTTACACTGACAGTCACTTAACAAGTCTGCCATGTAATTATGGCATACTGACTGATTCCATTAGAAGAGATCAAATAGTGACTGGAATCAAAGATATAAAGCTACTGGAATGACAGCTACAAAATAGAAATCTAAATCAGGAGAAGCAATAAGAACATGTCAAAAAGACGTTAGAAGAAAACTGAGATGCAGTAACACTGGTCAAACAGATTATCAAAAGGGGAAAGTAAAAAATGGAAAGACAATAATAAATTAGAAAAAACATAGAACCAGAAGAAGCTGTGATGGACAAGTGCATTAACTGTAAAAACATGCACGGATCCAAGCATCCAATACCCATACTTAGACACCATGAGCATAACAATTTTACAAAAATTTTCAATTTAGCCATATTAAATATTAACATACCAGTAGAAAAAGTTGCCAAAAAAAAAAAACCAAAAACAAAAAAAAACCAAGACAAAACAAAAAAAAATACCTGAAAAGAACTTCTAGAGAGAGCCTAGGTCTTCAAAAGGTGAATGCAGGAATTAAAGAGGGCTGACATCTTGCCCTACACACTGAGGGAACACTTCTGAATTATAGATTGGCTATTGATATCAAATTGAATATTAGACAGGAAAATGTAACTGCGAGCTTTTCAGTGAAAAAAACAGAGTCACTAAAGTCCCCACTGAAATAACTTCAAGAGGAAAAATATTTCTTCCTGAAGAATAAATTATTTTTGAACCGAAAAACAAAACTGAAAATTAAACTGGTTACATTTGTTTTAATTGCTAAACCCATACATATGCTAAGGACTTACAAGCAGGTTAAATCCAAAAGACAAAGATGGTGAAGCTGGGAGACATGTAAGAAAATTAGGCCATAATTAGAAATACTTTATAAAACAGTTTGATGTATTATTATTAATGCTTCTTTGAGTTTACATCAGGTACTGCATTCAGTTCTGGACCCTAACTTCCTAAAGGTCATTGAGGTGCTGGAGCATGTCTTGGGAAAGGCAACAAGGCTTATGAAGGGTGTAGCAAACATGTCCTATGAGAAACAGCTGAGGGAGCTGGGTTGTTTAGCCTGGAGAAAAGGAGGCTTGGCGGGACCTTATTGCACTCTACAACCACCCAAAAGAGAGCCAGTGGTGCCTGCAGTGAGGACCAGAGAAAATGGCCTGAAGCTGAACCAGGGGAGATTCAGATGAGATATTAGTAAAAAACCTTCACTTTTGAGGGTGGTCAGGCCCTCAAATGGAATATGCTGCCTAGAGAGGTAGCAGAGTCACTATCCCTCGAAGTGTTTAAGAGCTGTCTGGATCTGGTGAGGGCAATGGGGTTTAGGAGTTAATGGTGTCACTGCTGGGTAGACGGTTGGGCTGGATGATCTTAAAGGGCTCTTCCAGCCTCAATGACTCTATAACTCTATGGATTCTATCTGATTCTGTGGGTAATCAAACATGAAAGTCTTAGAGCATGTTTGTAATACAGTTAAGAGGAATAGTGTAACCTGTCATAAATGTACATTAAATCTGTACTTGCAGGACATGAAACTCCAGAATATTTTTCTCTGGTGGTGGTTTGCAGCTTAATGAAGAAAAGAAACAAAGTTTAATGCAGACTGCTTAAGCTTCTTTTTCAAGAGAGTCTGTATTTCAGAACACAACATCACAGGCATTTGTGATTGAACAATTTGATGAAAAAGAATTGGGGCAGTTAAGAGATAATTCAAAAGGCTACAGAGGCTGGAAGGATTTAGTTCAGCTGAACCTAAGGGCATTGCCTTTACAGCACAGTATATCACTATTGGAATTGTGTTTAGCAGGAGAGAGCAAATTCCCAGATTAGCAGAACAGCAGCAGAGAATAGAACAAATTGTAACATGCAGCAAGAAAAAGTGATAAAGACATATAAGAATGAATGGTATAACAGGGATTCAAAAGTATGAAATCCATTATAAAGTGGAGCTACAGTTCATTTCTACATAGATAAATAATGAAATTTAAAAGACTCCAGCTAACAGAAAGGTTAGTCCTCATTTCTGAGAAGTGGAGAATCCTGAAGGTGAGGTATTGAGGAAAACAAGAAATAGGTGAAAATCAATTCTTAGCAATGAGCAGATAGACAGGTAGAATCTGCAGACAGCCCCTACCCAATTTCTACAGTGACCCCCCCAAAGAAACAGTAGAAAAGACTGAAAAGAAGCCGAAACAGGGGTGTTTCACAGGAGTACAGATGGAATTCAGGAAAGATTCATTGAGCATTTCTAAAATATTTAGCGGAGCTGTGGTAGTGTTTCACAAAAGGAATCTGTACCAACATTTTTAGTAACTGAACCACCTAGTCAGTAAGAATGACACATAAGTAACAAACATCTAGTCCATCTGTGTCGAGTTTCAAGGGATGAAGATTGCACAATTTACAAGCAAAGAGACAAACAACAGCCTGTGTTCATTTGCAGTTTTGTTGCATCTTCTTTGAGGCACTTATGTCACATTGTTCTTATCTACATAAGTGCATTTATTGTGTAGTCTTATCAACTATATTGGAGAACTCATTTCTTTAGGTAAATAAGGTCTTGACTTTTTGAGACTGCTTATTTTCCTTTTTCTGCTCCTTAAGAATTACTGCTGCAGCTGTGCTTTGGCTGCTGGTGACTACCAGGACGTCACATAACTGCTCCTGACTCCAGGCAGGCAGTCGTGCCACTGGATCAGATTTTCTTGCCCTGCCTGTTGAACAACCAGGTTGCTTTGTTTGTCTGTCTCAGCTTGGCTTACTTTATTTATACTTACTGTTTGGCTTACTTTATTTTCTCTGCTGACTCTTATTGATCCCTGCCAAATTTCACTCAGATTTTGATTTCAGCTGTAAAAAGTGCAAGTTTTCAAAAGAAATGTTATCTGAATTTGCATTAATTTTGACCATGAGTCAGGCAAATTATGTAAACTACAGGAAGCTTTAAAGCCTCTGGAAATGTGGTCATGTGTTCTACATCATCACAATATTTGTTTCACCTAGCTAGCCTCAATACATATGAAACATCTCTAGGAAATATAAATTTATCCATGATTCATTTTGCAACATGGACAAATTGAAACAGCGTAAGAATATCTTGATTGTGACAACAAGTATGCAAGAGATTCCAACACCTTCATCTTGAATACTTTATTGCACATTTTATAGGTTCAGAAATTTATAATCTTAAATGCCTTAGTAAAAATTTACTGATCAATTAATAAATATTAATATTCATCTGGAAATGGCATATACCAAGCTTACAGAACAGGTCTACTTTTATACAGCCTGTAATATTTTTCAATGTGACAGTCACTCAGTACAAAAAGGACAGCTGAACTGAGAACAGCAGTGAAAAAATCACATAGACCTTCATTTGTGTTTATTATATTCATGCCAGAAGCCATGATATGGTTAGAAAGTACTGTAGATCTCTCTTAAAATGTGGGCATAAAGGGGGATACTTCAGCATACTGTGATGCTGCTAATTACTAAAATTTATATTTTAATTTATTACTATATTGCTGCATTAGCTCTAATAAGGAAGTTCAAAACCACACTTAGCGTGCAGATCCCACAGGCATCCTAGTTGATGACTAATGTAAATGCAAGCAAGTCTGTTTCTTTTCTCCCTTTCTCCAGCCTGTCACAGTCCCTCTGGATGGCAGCACAACCCTCCTGCTTATCAGCCACACCTCTCAGGTCAGTGTCATCAGCAGGCTTGCTGAGTGTACACTCTGCCCCACCATCCAAACCATTAGGGAAGGTTTAGTATGGGACTGGAACAGCTACAGATCCTGGGGCACACTGCTAATTACCAGCCTGCAGCCAGGCTTTGTACCACTGATTATCACACCCTAGTCCATGCTATTCAGCCAGTTTTCAATCCAGCCCATACTTCAACAACTTCTGTACGAGAATCTTACAGAAAACAACAGTGAAATAATTACTGAAAACTAGGAAACATCTACTACTCCCCCATCATCTATCAAGACAGCCATTTTACTGCACAATATTTTCATGCTGGCCAAACATTACTTCCTCTTGGTGGGTCCATGCTGTCTACTCCTGTTTTCTGGTCCTTCATGCACCTAGAAATGGTTTCCAAGATTGGGTTTTCAATCACCTTCCCAGGGACTGAGGTGAGGCTGATCAGCCAAATGTTTCAGAATAGTAGTTTTTCCCAGGAGCACAGACCTGTTCTGTCAGTGATTGTTTTTTACTATTAATAATATGATCGTGTAATTCATTTTTTTTCTGCTTAAAATTAATTAAAATTAATTAAAATTAATTCATACCAAAGCTTATTTATTTCTTGTTTTAAAACACTTTTTTTGTCCCTCTGGTTGCTAACCCATAACTATTAGATGCAAAAAGCATTTTTATATTATGGAGCTAGTCAAGAAATTTCAGCATGAATACTCTTGCTTGCACAAAAAAAAAAAAAAAAAATCATTCATGGTACATAGCCTTACTCACACACACAGAAGCTTTAGATATTTGTGTGACCAAAAAGGACTTTCCATTAATTATTATTATAAAATTGAGCAAATAAAGGCGGATTCTTTGCTGAGTCATAGAGAAATTAGACCTTGTAAAAAATACTTATGATCAAAATTCTTATTATACCTTAGGCAAGGTAGAAATCCTCTAAATTTAACCATTTTCTCTATGCTCTGGACTTGATTTCTATGTATCTATTACCACAATACCAGCAAAGATGTTCTTTTACCAGAAAGAAGTTGGAGTTTCTAATTCTAATCCTCAGCATTTCTATAGCCAGAGAGACTTGCCTGTCAAAAATTATCTGCTAGTTATTAAACCATTTTATTTAAATCTCAGCTCTAGATCAGTAAATGTGTAAATTTTATAACTTGAGAAAATTCCATTAATGTGTCCACCAATTTTGTCATGCAATTCCTGGACCACAGAATTTCTGAGTATGTATTTTGAATAGACATTCAAAGATCTATCTTACTTTGCACAGCCCAAGAGGTACATAAATCTAAGGGAAAATATTAAAAAAAAACCCTAAACATCATGCCTGCCAGAGAAAGCTGGGAAAGAATTTTTATTATTTAAAATTACTTTCTCTCTCTGTGAAATGACGGAAGACAGGAAGAAGAATCAGAAGAGAGGGTGAATTAGAGTGAAGTTGCTCCACCTGATTTGGGGAAGATGGAAGTTCAGGGCTTTATTGTGTATTGAATTACCAAATGCAAAAAAATCTCCAGCAAAGAAGAATGAGCAAATTTTACTCTGTTGTGATCTGTAAGCTAATAGAAGTATTTACTTGAGACAGATGTAAGAGATTTAACCTGCTGTTGTGATCAAAGCATTAAACTTTGTGGGTGGTTCTCCCACCTACCAAGTAAACACTGTGGGCATCACTGCATCAACTGGCAGGCGGGTCTGAGTCTTTACTCCTCTCCTCATTTCAGGTTCACCCAAGCCTGCTACATACATAACATGGAAATTACTTACTAATATTTTTTTTCACTAAAGCAACAAAATGTTTTCCTAGAAAATTCTGTTTTGTGTCCTGCATAGGAGCCTTGATGCCTTTTTTAACAGACATCATCACCCAGGAAGGGGAGCAGATTTCTGCCACTCCTCTCCAGAAAAGAGCTCATATTTATTTCTTAAATCATAGAGTTACTTACACCTCTGCAATTACCTCCTGGTTATGACTGATCCTTGAGACTACACTTTCTGTGATCCTAAATCAATCTCTCTCTTTCTTTGTAAATCATTCTGTGACTTTGAATACTACTAAAAAATGTAGTCTTCGTCCTACTTTCGAGGAGCTTCCCCTGTTACCACTGCAATGAAGCTTGCACCATTTTTTCTGGGTATCACCTACATTATCCCACATCCCAGACTTCTGATGGAGAGTGGCATACAGCACAAGTCCTTGCATTGTGCAAATGTCTTAATCCTGAAATAGAATACTGGGCACTGCTGACAAATTCACAGCACTCTGGGTGCAGTGTGCAGTCCTTGGAACCAGTTTGGCACTGGGGAGCTTCTCACTTCATGCAAGATTCACAAACCTTACAGCTATTCTCAAAAAGCTGTAAGTTACCTTTAGCTGTTCACACTACATGTTTTGTAGGCAAAATTATTTAGTTTGGCTTTGCTTTAGGTGAACACAAGTCTCCAAGCTCATAGTGTTCTGGTCCTAATCAGCATTGAGGAGGACCATTTTAGTAGCAGAGTTCACAAAGATGTAGGTTGGGAACAGCTTCTACTTCTTGGCCTAATGTGGTAACATTGGTTAATGATAAAAAAATTGATTTGCCTTATAAGGGAAATTAATAGGCCATGAAAGTGAAGAAAGGAAAACTGTACACTTTAGTTAGCTGTCAAATAAAATAGATTGAAAGTTCCTTCTGGAGGGAGAAAACCACTTTAATGAAGGCATCTATGCTTCAGGGTGGCAGATGATTCAGAAAAATAAAAAGAATAAATTAAATAGTACTAATTAAAGACAGATAGACTCTTTTAAGGTTTCTAGCTCATTTTTCTCTCCTTTTTTTTCCTTGCAGAATTGTAAGTGGAACTCTAAGTGCTATTAGCTATTGCAAAATCCCTGTGAAACACAGTATTACATTGCAGATTTCTTAAACTGCAGACAAAAATATTCTAATGGTATATCAGCTGTGGTATGAACTACTGCACCATGGAACTACTGCACCATGCAATAATACCATAATTCCAAACAATACCTCTGAAGTCAGTAAGGTTAAAGTAGACTGTAATTAGTTCCACAATACAACAGGGAGTCAAAGAATTTCAGAAGCAATGACAGTAAAATATTTTGAGTTTGTCTGTATGATGAAAGGAAAAAACAACCCAAATCAAAATTAAATATTTTTTCCAGTTGTATTACCTTGCTAGAAAGGATTGGAAACCACTGTATTTAATGCTTCCCTACAGCTGTGAAGCACTGGAATCAACAACCCTATGGCTGATTTCTTCCTGACTCTCTTCCTACACAGAAAAATAAAGTACCATTTTTTCACAGAGTCACTATTACCAGTGAGAGAGGGATGAGGGATCTTCATGGTCAGTAAATAAAACACATGTTTTGGTGTTGAAACATTAAGTTAAATGTTTGGTTCAGATAATCAGTTAAACATCATATAGAAAAGCACTTTGAATAGGACCACTTTGGCAGAGAGATGGATCTAGAAAGTTTATCTGCCTGTTGCTGAACAGTCTGTGCTCACCAGTAATCAAGAGCTTAGATCAAACTCTGTGAATGGCCACAATACATCATTCTAATTAGCATTTAATTCTAGGTGGTTGTGTTCATTTTATTATATTTCTAAATTGCTATTGCATTGCTATACAGACAGCTTTTATATGTTTTCTTGCTACTTTCCCTCATTACATACTCCTCAGATGAATGTAAATGTGGTAAAGGCCGCAGTTTTTCATACTAATGAACAACACAAAGTATTGAGAAACATCTGAGTTGTTGCCAAATTAATTTCAAACTCAGTGTTGCTTAATTACATTTTATCGCACTATGAAAACTCTTCTAACGTCACAGAGAATGCCGACTGCGTGGGGCTGAGGGGAGGCACCATAATGGGACTTCTACCACATTTTACCAAACATGGGGCGCCCTATCAGCATCATGACTGCTACAGTTTGGTTGTGTTTGCCCTTCTACATGTACGGGGCTTTTTTCAGTGTGCCCAGCTTCTCAAATGTCTCAAGAAAGAGCCTGAAGTAATGGCAATCTCTGCATTCCTGTCTGATGCTCTCAACAGCTGTGAGGAAAAGCCTACTAACTTTGAATAATGAAGAGCCCACAGCAAGAAAATCTACTCTCCCACGGCAGAAGCTTCTTTTAAACAAGGGGAGTTGTAGAGTGTCACTAGGTTGGAAAACATTATGATTTGTATCTAAATATTATTTATTCATTCCACTTTACCTTTGAGGTTGATATACTTAGCTTGAACATACAAATATTCCTTAATAGCACAACGGAAGTTCTGTCATGATGGCACTAAAGCTAATGAAAGCTCTGTTTTGATAAGTGGTTTCTTGTTTCCAAGCACAAGTTCCTGCATTTACTGCAGCTCTTGCTCACCTCTTTCAATAGTAACTAATGGTATCAGTTAATTGGCACAGTTACCTTACGTATTTTCACAACACTCACTAAAAGTGCTTAAAGTACTTGCTTCATTTTCCCCTCTTAATCTTCCAGAACCTTGTATGCTTGCATTACATGCAACTAATATATGCAGAAAATATGAAAATTCTGAAGCTTACATAGCAACAAATATATATCAGAGAAATGTATACCCATGATATTTGTCTCCGTAAAATAAGGTAAAGTAAATAAATTCCCATTTGCCAAAGAACATGAGTCCACATCCACTTAGACCTTTTTGGAAAGTCTGAAAATCAGTGATTAAAACAGATGTTAATACAAAAACTCCATAGTGGTATTTGACCTAATCTTTCATCCCACTGAGTTTCAAGAGGCATAATGTATATGTATATGTATATATAGTGTCTAACTCTGGTGTATATTAGAATTGTGACCCATCAAAATTTATACTATATATAGGTCTTTGCAATGAAGAAAATAAAGCATAAATGTTGTATTATTTAAACAACAAATTCCCTTCATGTATAAAAAAGAGATTATAAAGTAAACTTATAAAATACAAAGGTAATTCCTCGTAAATCTTCAGTATTTGTCGTGAGCACCAGACTTATGGACTTCAGTACTGTTTATCTTTCCTGTTTCTGAAATTTTTCTTTTACTGATGAAGTAATAGGTTCAAAAACTTGTTGCTATGGAAATGTGGAGAGAGGGGGGAAAGAAATCACAAACAAACTCAAAGGTCATAAAATCCCTAAAACCAGTCCTTTCTTCCTTCACAAGGGTCACCATCAGGTCACAGTTCTACCTGGTGCTCAGGTAAACAAAGGAACATTTCATTCCTTTGTAGGATCACAAATGCTCAACCTGTGAGAAGCTCTAATGGCAAGAGCTATGCAGCACCAGACATGACTAGACCAAACTTGCTACCATCATCTCATTCTACTGCAAAGTCAATACAGTGTCCACTCCACAGAAATGTTGTTCAGGTCACTTACTTTTAGGCAATATTCATGGTGAGGACTGTAATTTTCCACATTATTTCAGTTACTCAGGGTCCAGCAGTGCTTCTATTAACATCAATGTCTGAATTCACATGTCCTTCAAAGACAGCTGGAGCCATTATGTGTTAACTAGAATAAAGGAGTGTAAATGAACCTGGAAGGGAAAAAAATTACTCTGGGACTTCAGGCTTCACTCATTGTTTCTGGTAGCACTCAGGACTACATAACATATAAAATGATTCCACATTCATGGAATTTTTGTCTCCCTACCACCTACATAGACCTACAATTTTTTTTTTCATTTTTAAATGCAATGTTAACATTTAAAATCATTAATTTGAGTCTAAGACAGTTTGTTAATATGCTGTTACTATATGTTACTAAAAGAGAATACATTTAAGAAAAAAAAATTAAGTAACTCTCTATTCCTTAGAGATAACCATTTTGGAGATTTGGTGAAGGTTTTTGAAGATTTCCTCATTACAGAGCAATCCAGCTTTGTTGTATTCAGTTATTTATTATGGAGTTGCTAAAAATAGAGTACAGAACAATGACAGCAGAATCTGCTACCACGAAAAATGACATCCCATTTCTCATTAAAGACAGTGGGTGCTAATCTGTGTGTATAAATACTTCTTGATGCCTGTGGCAAAATGACATTTTAAAGACTATTTCTCACTATTTCTCCACTTATAATTGAAGACTTAGCATCTCAAATTACAGTAAAAGAGGAAAACACCCTAGAACTAAAATGCAAGCCTGTATAGCCTAAGAAAAAAAACAAAGCGAGAAAAAAACCCAACAAAAACTCCAGAGATATTACTTGGTTTTTGCTAACCCCTTTTCAATTATTCTCTGCCCAGGTCACATCTCCCTTAGTATGGAACAGGTTAATACACATCTCTGGCTTTGATCAAGTTATTAAAAGTCTGACATTCTGCTGGTATTTGAGATTATGTGTACCCATTCCTGCCCTCACACCTTTCCTTCTCCAGGCCTAATCTATTGTTGAATAAACAATACAGTCCCCCTCTGTTACACCACAAAGCATTTTTCTGACACTGTATTAAAGCAGGGTGAAGCAAACCACTGCAGAGTTACAAATATCTGGGTACCAGCTAGTTCAGACTAGAAATTCATTTGCTCTGGTGATGGGCCCTTGTGTAACAGAGGGAGCAGCTCATGCAGAAGGGCACACAGTGGGGACAGAAACTCTGGGGAGAGCAGCACATGTGCTGCTCAGCAGCAGTGGAGACACACTGTGGGGTTCAGTCCCCACCCCAATGGAGCAATCCCCCAGCACATCTGGGACTCAGCTCGAGTACAGATGCATCTTTTCAGGTGTGGGGCTGCAGAGATGCCTCACTGATTCTGTGGGTCAACAGCCAGCTTTACTGTGACCATGGGCCTGTTTGAGGATTGAGAACTGCTGGAAAGAGACAGGACCCACCTTTCGAAGAGGGAAAAAATCATCTTTGTCATCAAGCTGTGCAAGCAAGTGGGAAGAGCTTTAAAATAAGAACAATGGGACAAAGTCCGCAGCCAGTCATTAAATGAGGAAATGGTGGACTAGGTTGGCAAGCAAGGGTTCCAGGGTGATGTGGACTGGAATATCCTTATTATGAAAAAAATAAAAAATAAAAAAAAAAAGTTGAAAGGTGTCCATTTTAAGCACAGGCACAGAAATAAAGGAGTACCTGAAAGCAAAGACAGTATCATGGGGAACACACTCGTACCTTTTCTGGAAAATGAGCATGGCTGGGTACCTCTTTGAAGTGCCTGTATAGTAACACATGAAACAGGGGAACAAATGAAGAAATAGAGGTCAGTGTGTAGCTGCAGGGCTGTGAAAGCATCCTAGAGGTGTGGTAAGAATTCACACAGCTGAAGTGCTGCAGTGGATGGAGGCATGCCCCACTTTAGGGACATTTAAGTATAGGCCAGGATGCCACAAAGGGAAAGTCATTTTAAGGGAGTGAATACATGAAGGTCTTCTTTCTGATGAATGATGAGCTAGCTGAGACCTTAGGGATCAGGATTAGAGGTCAAACCAAAGTGGTTAGTACAACTGCGTGTGTCTACTACAGGACACCTGATCAGGAAAATGCAGACAAAACCTCCACATAATTTCATTTTTTCAAGCCATGATACTCATGGGAAATTTGAATAACCTCAGTATCTCCTGGAGAAACAACACAGGAGAGCAGCAGCACACCAGGACATGTAAGTAGTGTACCCAAAGTGTTCATACAAGGGAAAATACTGTTTAACATCTTCATTAATTAATTGGATAATGAGACAGCATTAGATGCTCAGCAAATTTGAACATGGTAAAAAAAACTGAAAGAAGCAATTGATGAACCACAAAGTGGTGCTGATATTCAAAGGAATCTCAACAGGTTAAAAAAATGGGCTGACATGAGTCTCATGAATTACAGCAAACATAAATTCCTGTACCCGCATGCTGCAGACTGGTTGGAAAACTGCTTTGCCAAAAAGGATCTTGGGGTCCTGTTAGGTGAGTTGAAAATCAACCAAGGTCCATGTGCCCTTGTGCTATAGAAGGCCAAGAACCTCCTGCACTGTATTGGGAACAACATTGCCAGAAGTGGGACAGCTGCTCAGCTAGGGGGATGCATCTGGAGTACCGTGCCTAGGTCTGGTCTCCAACAGAAGACAGGGATATGTTGGAGAGGGTCCAGCAAAGGGCAGCAAACATGATTAAGGGGCTGGAGCCTCTGTCATATAAAGAGAGACTGAAAATGCTGGGACTGCTTAAACTGAAGAAATAATGGCCCAGAGGAGATGTTTTTGATATTTGTAAGTACTTAATGGGGGAAGAAAAGAAAATGGAGCCAAACTTTTCCTCATGGGACCCAATGACTAGACAAGAAGGCACACACTTGAACAGAGAAAAATCTGTTTAAGTACAATAAAAAACTTATTTTTTTCCCCAACAGGTTGTCCAGAGAAGGAGTGGAGTTTTCTTCCTCAGCAATATTCAAAACCTGATCAGATAAAACCCTGAGCAAACAGCACTAGGTGTCCCTGCCTTGAGATGGTGTTTCAACCAGATGATCCAGAGGTGCCAACCTCACCTGTTCTGTGTTTCTGTGATACAGTAACAATGGTGATTATACATTGGCAGCCAGGGAGCACATAGAACTGTGTGCAGAGTAGAAGCAAATTTGGTGCCGGAAAAACCATATCTACATCTGTAAATCTATAGGTATGAATATATTGCATCCGAAAATAAGTATAGTGAGAAACTGTGATGTAGATTCTAGTGGTAATCTGTTTAAATGGTTCTTGGATCTGCGGAAAAGGGTAAAGGCAAAACACAGGGAAAGAAAGAGAAATTGTTACAAGTTGTCACTAAAGCAGACACAATCAGCAGTTTGAGTTTATCAGCTGTCATGACAGCAATAAAAATAAAGGACATAATAGGCTATATTTTATCACAAGTATTTTCCCTTATATAAGCATTACCATGTAGAAGAGATACTGACTGTCAAAAAGATGCTGATTTCTCCCTTTGCCCTTCAGCATGCCTATAGTTTATGAATTTTCAGTTGTGTCACCAGTCCCAAGGCTTCCTTTATGCTGCTTTTGACTATGCACAGCTCAAGGAAGATGCCAAAATCTCTGAGTTCTTTGTGAGATAAATATATATATATATATATATATATGTAAATGTGTGTATGTCAGCACATGCTTTTGCGTGTATATACATATATATATATATATATATATATATATATATATATATGACAAGCATAATCCTAAATCTTACTGGCCTGCAGCTAGGTAAATTTCTATAAGATTATAAGATACAGTCATATACTTTCACATAAAAAAAAATTAAATGTATAGTTATAGACAGTTATACAACATGTAACAAATTTTTGAATGTTTTCATCATCAGTTCAATTATCTGATTCTTTACTGAATACCACAACTTTCTTTGCTATAGAAATACTTAATGACAGAGTTCCACAGGATAATTGCAATATGTTCAAAAGAATGCTTTTTAGCATGGTTCAGTACAACAAAAGATACATCACAAAAGCCTTTTCCTTCTCTTTATCCTTTTTAATCTCTACCATACAGTCATTAGGCCAACCTTCTCCTTTCCCTTTTTCCACATTTTATCTTTGTAGTCTGTCTGCCATGTTCTTATGGTCTTTCATCATACAGCATTGCATCCTCTTGCTTAATCTCTTTAGAATCAGGACAATCAGAAGTGAATGTAGCTTTCAAAACAACTGGATAACATCAAAGTTGTACCCCTTTCCTGTGAACCCTAGCAAGATAGGATTGTGAGATCAACTCCTACAATTTGTGTCAATACTTAATGAGCTGCTCGCAGGTTTTTTTATGCGCACATCTAGTGAGCATTAAAGCTGGAATTTCTATGACCTGGGATCTTCAGGTGTAAACCCTGTTTTAGAGTTGCATCACATGCTTTCAGCTTGCAGTGTACAAGCACTGCTAATTCACCTTGAAAACAGCAAACCTCGACAGAGTGCCACTTGCATTTCCTTTGTCCTTTTTGTCTCTCACCTACAAGCATGCAATTGACACCCTAGCAATTGCAGCATCCCCCTTATGTTCTATACCCCATTCAGAGCTAAGGCCACTTGATACCTGTCCATGGCCTTCCTCCAAATTTCCAGCCCTCCTTTTCATGGCTTGCACATCCTAGGAGCACGCTGCTTTAACAGAGAAATGCTTGCTAGCTGTCTTTAGAGGGTGTGTATAAGTACTCATCAGTGGCTAAGGTTCTGCACATTGGCTTTATATGGGTGTACTCTACCTCGCCACTAATGGCCAAAGCCACAGCATAGATTAAAACACACACAAAATTAATGCTTTCACATTTCCAGCAATCTAGGAAATCATCACATAATAATGTGTTCTCTCAGCAGTAAGTGCATGTTTGATGGAAAGCCATGAACAGACAGTCAGTGTTGCAGGAACAGGAAACCAATCAAACGAGGTCCATAAGGATTACACTGTGAGCACAGCGGGATGCAGAGCAGAAACTAAGTGCCATATGGAGTGGAGATGGTGAGCCCATCTGGGTGTTTTCTTTACAAAGGAGACCCACAATTTCATTATACTCATTCTGAGCTTCAAATTACAGACATCTTAAAAACATCTGAGTTATTTTTATTTCTACTGTAATTCATCTGTATGCGTATGCAATACACATCACATGGAAGCATGTGGGCTTCTGTTATAAAGATCAAACCTCTGCTGGTGAGGTTCAACAATGTACACTCAGATTTAAAATTTCCTCAGCAGTCAGTAGCAAGAAATGGCAAAAAAGCTCTACTACCATGGGAGCAGAGCAGGCAGAAAATTATGTAAGAGCACAGCTATGTCCCTAATTCTTTTTAAACTCCAGAGGGGAATTATTCTGCAATTTTTCTCAACTTGCTACCTTTCTTACTCTTACTTTTCTAGTTTCAGTATTTGAGCTTGGTATGTGGACTTTTCCACTCAGCTATGTAGCAAGGAAAAGGGAAGAGGAAGAAAAGATAACTCAGTCATCAAATGCTCTGCAGTGTACCCCTTGCCTGTCCCATCCTGGGGAATAATAAAGCTCCTTATGCAGGAAAAGCCACAAACATTTTTTGTCAGCGGCTCTTTATGAAGGAGTGTAGTGATAGGACAGGATGAAAGCATGTAGATTTAGGTTACAGATTAAGAAATTCTTCACCATAGGACCTATGACACCCTGGAACATGCTATTGAGAGAAGCTGAGGTTGTCCCATCCTTGGAAATGAACAAGGCCAGGTTGGAAAGGGCTTGGAGCAACCTGGTTTAGCAGAAAGTGTCCTGCCCATGGCAGGAGGTTTGGAACTAAATGATCTTGGTTTCCAACCCAAACCATTCTGTAATTCTATGATAACATTTTCCTCAAATAAAAAAGGAAAATCCTGTACCTCTAAAACCTGGAATGTACTTTTGTACATAAGTTCACAAAAACTGTCCTCTATTTTAATTTCCACTGCAGCAGAATAACACAATTACGTGTCTTAGCTGAACTCCTAAAACCAGCATATCAGGCTCTCAAGCACTTACCTGATCATGCTCTGAGTCTCATTTAGTGCCTTTTTTGTACCTGAATCAGAATTTATCTTCAAAAAGAAATAGGTGTGTTACCACGCCCACTTCATCAATAGAGGGGCTAAAAATACAAGTTTGCTATTTCAGCCCAGGATATTTACAACCTATTTTAAAACACTCAGTTCTTTTAGCTTTATCCTCTTTTCACAAGCTCTACCCACCATCGAAGAGAACAATGGCCCTAAACCAACCTGGCAATTATACTCATTTACTGCTATGGTTAACCACATAATCCTGTTTCTGCACCTACCTGGCCCACTTTCAAGGATTTAGTCAGTTGCTTAGAGACCTGAAGACAGCTCAACAAGAATAAAATGTTTTTTGTGGAGTTTTCCAACCAAGAATATTTGAGTCTGTGATACATACAGTGCCCTGAATTGAATCCATATATCTTCATTCAGAATATGCTAGGACCTTCCTTCCTTTTCCAGCCTTAAATTGTTTTTCTGCTTATGGACCAAACTGTATGCAAAACAATTAACCAATTTCAAAAAAAAAAAAAAACCACCAAATGAAACTGTAATACCCAGCCACAAACCTTATTCTGATTTTCAAATGACCAGACTGCTTTTGCCAGCCCAAGGGCAACAAGAACTTTTTGTCTTGCACTTGTCATTTCAATGTGCTTGATAAATTGGACTGGACAGTAAGAAGAAGCTAGAGCCTTTGAAATTGGCTCTATGAAAACTTCTAATACAGTAGAAGAGTCAAATAGTTGACACTTTTGCAGACATATATCAGAAGAAACAATAGATCTGCTTTCAACACAACAGTGCTGCTTCATGCATATACAACTGCAAGAACAGTTATATGACTGTGACCTTGAGGCACTGTAAGTTTTCTTTCACAAAAAAAAAACTTATTTTCTCCTTCATAAAGGAAATAGTTTTGTGAACTGGAAATAAATTTGTACTGTAATAACAATATGGACACTGTTCCTATGTACAGGTTTTTTGTAGCAGATGAGACCCATCATAGCAATTTAGGACATCTATATGTAAATGTGCATGTTAGTTCTATTCTGTTACAAAAGTGACCAGCATACCACAGCAAACCATTTAAATGTGAGTGATTCCATTGAAAGCAGCTGTCATTCTCAGAACCTGGAAAGTATTATTTTCTGCAGCTGTACATATTGTTACTGGTTTTGAGAACACCGACATCCATGCTTCCTAGACTTTAAGCAGATTCCACTGGTCCAAGACTATTCTCTTATCTGTTTCTTGACCCTTAATAAGTGATCTACCTACATTAAGTTTTTTCTTTATTATTGTTGATCTGATGCAGGCCAGAGGCTAGCAGTTTAGCCTGAATCCTTTGAAGTAACTGGAAATCTGGTGGGATTTGCATCAAATACAAGGAGTATTCACCATACAATAATTAAAAAGCCCCAATGACATAGAACACATTTACATGGTAATGTGTTTGTACTGCAAGTTAAAATCTGCATCTTTTATGTTTTCCTATAATTTTAATTTCAACATATTATTCAGTAATTTCTCATGTAAAATATCTTTCCAGAAAGTATCTTTCCACTTTATTAAAGTTTTCTTTAGCGTTTGAAATGTCAGGTAAATGTCTTTTTTTCCTAAAATTTATTTTCATATATAAAATATTTCCAGTTTTTGTTTTTTTTTTAAGTAGCAAAAGTCATTACCATATCAGTAAAGTACCTGCAAGAGGTTAACAAATATTTTGTGTGAAAGCATCATATTCTTCTGCATGCAGTTTTTTCCCCACTGTTTCAATCTAATCTTTTACATTTGCTATTGATTGTTCTTTTTATTTTATATTCCCTGAGTCCAGCCATCTAGATTTTTGTTCATTTCTTTTTTAAACTAAAAAACAAAAAGAACTCTCTTCAGCAAATATAGCTAAACAAGAAGTCATTTGGAGCATTTTCACATCTATTCTATGACGATGAAAAAGCAAGTCCCCAAAGAAACCAGAGCATTGCCCTCAGAGGCAAAGCCACAGCAGGAGAAAAAAATGACCCAAAACAGAGAGAAGTTTAAATTGTATAAGGTCTTTATCAGTGGATATGAACAAAGATTCCTATCATAATTTGAAAAGTAGGAATTATTCAACTGAAATAGGAGATGCATTTTCATTCTGGAAAATATTATAAGCACAGAAATTTATCATGATTTAATAATTAATTTCAAAATTAATATGGATTGCTGTTTTGATGGACAAGCTCTGTAAGTATCATCCCTCAAACTGCCCTCTTTCAAGGACAGACCAACCTCTTTTAAGTCTATCACACTGTATGGAATATCCTGCTCTTGATTTTACCAGTGTGTAGACAGATGGAGAATGGCTTTGCAGTCTTACTCCTGTTAAATATGTAGGAATTATATTAACCCTTTTAGACAGAGCCCTGTATTGTAGGGTTTTTTTTCATTAACTTATCTTAATAATTCCTAGCGTTTTCTCAGTGTTGCAGCTTTCCTCACTCTAATATCTTCAGTGGTCCTTATTCTTAAATGTTTCACTTCATGTATGTGCATATTACAACATTTCTAATTTGTTAATGTGCCAGTGTTAATCAAGAGTGAGGCAATTGCACATGATGCACCTAATTCAAAACATCATTTTTGCAATTTTCTGTATTGTTCCTGTTATTCCAAGAATTCTTTAAAAAGAACATTAGGGTGGTAAAGATGACTTCAGTGAGTTAGGAAGTCAAGTAATTTTCTGGGGAGATCTAAAATACCTGAAAAATTGTCGAAGTCATCATCTGAGGCTGCTTCTGTTTTCTGCTAGGCAGATGGAGTAGGAGTCAGCTTTATTCTTCTTTCTTCTACTCTATGCACTGGTGGGACAAATAAAATAAGTTTTCAGATGCCCCCTCCCTTGAATATGAAGCATCTTTCTCCTCCTTTCTTGAGGTGTATTCTCTGTGGTTGAAATCTTTTTCATGTTTAAGACCTGGTTGTCTGGTTTTTGTTTGTTTGGAATTTCTGTCTCAAATTTGCTTTTTTGTTTGTTTGTTTGTTTAGCATGGATCTCATTTGCCTCTCTTCATGCCTGGTTAGGTCTATTTACTGTCAGAGCCAAAATAGCCTGACAAGCTGTCTTATATGAATCTCATTCTACCATCTACAATAAAAAGAAGATTGAATTTACAAATGTTTCTCATTTTTCCATACCACTTAAAAAAAAAAAAATCATTAAAATCTCTATTGAAGGAAGAGATTTTGCTGAATAGATTGAGTACCAGAACTTCAACTAACATTGCTTCAATTAAATCACAGAGACCTAAAACACGACTACCATTAGCCATTAAAGTTGCTTTAGGGTAGACACAGCTCCAACACTCTAACCATTCTCCTGAAAACAGGAATAATTGGTTATTAACTTCTAAAGTTTCTACATCTTTAAATCAATATTTACAAGTGAGACAAAGTATTCATTAAATAACTGTTCTACAATAAAAGTGATTTAACCAAAATGTATATATGAATAGCAGTCTTTCCTTTCTAGACTAAACACAGCTTTCAGTCTTTCCAGTCTTTCTGACCTTGCTTGCACTTTCTAGCACTGGGCTATTTATGAGGGAAAAACAGAAAACTGGAAAAAAAAAAAAAAAAAAAGATAAAAACCCTCAACAACAACAAAAGAATATGTTCTTTGAAATTTGGCTTGGTTTCTTGGCTGCCTTTGACCATCCACCCTCCAAAATGAAACTGAAGTATTTCATTAAAGGCTGAAAAACGTGAGTTTAAACTCAGATTATGGACTTTATATATATTCATTTTGATGACTTTCAAAAGAAATATGAACTCTTCCACTTCTGCTATCAAACAACAAAAACCCACCAGAAAAAAAAACCTCACCTCACTTAATATGCAACACTACATAAAACATAGAGAGCTATGTACTTGCTTTTTCCTAGACTTTTATTCCTCTTTTCTAGCATTCCTTAGAGTAAAGCGTTCCAGCTGTGGTAAATATTGCTCAGGCATGGATCTGCAATACATTTTGCACTTTGATATTCATAAGCATACATTTCCTTCCAAGCTGACGACATTTATCACAGTTTGACTGGCAGTTAGAGGCATATTTTCTGGAAAAAAAAATGTTATACATTTGGCTTTCTTTCCTGCTGTTAACTTTTGCTTGTAAGTAGATTATACTCCTTTTTTTCTTTATATTTGTGGGGGGTCTTTTCCAATTATTTGTATATCCGTAGACATATCTACTACAAACTACTAGTCCAGTTCTTTTGCTTATTTTCTTCAGATGAAAATGTGAATCAAATTCTATATCTTTATTCCAATAATTTAGTACTTCTTCAAAGAGCATCAAAGCTCTCTTTGATCAAATGGAAAATGATCAAAGACTAAGCTTGTTATGAAAAAAAAGCCTACACAAAGTGGAGTTTCTAGTGCTTTTTTCACTTTTATCTTAGCTCCCTGCTTTGATTATTCATTTTATTGTATGAAGAAGGTTGATGGTAGAATAAAGTAAAACAGAAATTGAAGGCCAATGGAGGTGTAAGTATTAGTGAAGTGCTTGACTGCTTCATGCTCTTGTTTTCAGTGCAATGCTAGTCTCAGAAGCAGAAGGAGTTATACCTCATTGAGAACTCCATTCTCATGTACATACATAAGTTTCCACCTCAGGTTAAATAGGACTTTAAATTCAAAAAGGATCTGCCAGCAGGAAAATAATGACAGCTGAACGTTCCTGATTAACCTAGTACTGCACAGGAGTCCCATGTACTCCAAGAGGATGGAGTACTCCGTGTACTCCAACTGTTTTCTGGTACTAATTGAGCCCTCAGCTGTAGTTCTATGTGTATTTTTGCACTCTGACCACTTGCATTGCAACTAAGGTGACTTGAGATGCTAGTTCAAATACAGATAGCTTGAGTTAGTACTGAACTGGAGCCAGCTGTGACCCTGATAATAAGTAAGAAGTTGGGGAGGGGATATTGTTATTTTCATTAATTTCTTAATATTTACTTGGTCCTGAATTAGGGCCCTACATTTCTCTAAATTTACCTGAAATCAAAATTTTTATAATATGAACTGTACACAATGCCCAAATGTATATGCTCCAAATGTTGTAGGAGAGGAATAAAAGCATCCCTTAAAAATCATAATATCATCATATTTTTCAGGTGTAGTAATTCAAATTTCAACCTTGGTTTATGCTTTTATATACTTGCTACCTATATCTGTATGCTTTTGTACTATATTTTATTAATTAAACCACAGAAACTGAATATTTTTGTATTTCATGCATATGTGTCAAAACAAAGTCTTCAGACAGGCTCAATTACATTCTGAGAATTAAATGGAAACAAGAAAACACTTCATTTGTAAATCTTTATGATGTTAATGAAATTTAATTTTTTAACAAGTGTTACCTACAAAATCAAAAATTCTTTCAATCCAGATATTCAAAAGAAAAAATATCTATCTAAAAATCTACACTATTTCCACTCAGCACAGAAATTCCCATTTCCTTACTCCTCTCCTCATTTTTCCTCTCACATTTTAGCACCCCCTATCTCCAAACCTCATACCTTTATCTAGTCAGCTCTTTTTAACCCTGTACATTCGCATTTTACCACCTTGACCACCCATCACAGAACTGATTAATTATATCCTAGGACATTTATCAGAAGGAAACTGAATAAAACCAGGTGGGTTTATAGATTTACTGTTGGAGATAGATTTGCAAGGAGAATTCAGACTCTTTTCTCAGAAGTGAAATGCAAATTGAACTCATCACAGCTTACAAGTGCATTTACAGAAAGAAAAGGCTGGCAGTTAATCCAGCAAAGGAGGGTGTACCAAAGAGAGGATAAATGAATGGAAGCTCAAATTAGAAAAACTCAAATTGAAAATGAAGCAGAAATTATTAACCATGTTTTTTATGATTCACCACTGTAATGTATTAGGAAGGAAAATTATTATTATCCAGTTCTGAATATCTTCCTACTATACAGACTAACTACTTTTTGAGAAAATGACCTCAATCTAGTCATACCAATGTTTTGGCAAAATTCAGGGATGAGTGGCTGATATGTGAAATACTACTAAAGGTATTCATAGGTAGAAAAACCCCAGGGAAAGTGCTAATTTGGTAATAAGTGGAGGAAGAAAAAGTGACAGGGGTGTCAAGAAAGCTGAAATGTTTCTTGCACATTTTTGCATCAGTCTTCATAAAAGCAGTTAAATGGAAGCATGTTACTGCCTGATTAATTTCATTAAGGATCACAGAGAAAGTAGTATGGTGTCAGCCCAGAAAAGGGAAGGAAAAGTTTACAAGGTAACATCTATATTACAAATGCTCAAAACCTTGAGATATAATGGACTTCTACCTGAGATACTTAAAGGATGATCTGAAAACTCATATAATCATTGTCTTTGTGAAACCATCAAGGCGTATTTAAAAGCCAAAAGAGTGGAAATTAACAAAAATTGTGTTAGCAAACGTAGAAAGTATAGTGCTCATGGAAAAAAAAAAGAAAAAACAACAAAAAAGCAAGCAAAATGGAATTAAAGAAATATAACCAGCTTGTGCTTAGTTCTGAAAAAAATCTGAGTAAACCATTAACAAATATTGCAGTGGCAATACAGATCATATACTTCAATATCATAATACAGGCCCATAAGTAGCCAGAAAGCTGAAATGGATTTAACTTCTGGATGGTAGGTGCAAAAAACCTTGGATAATCATAGATAATTGTAGCTAGAGAGCAGTTAGCATAATGAAATTCAGAGGACTTGGGGAGATATACAGAAGCCTATATTTTGTTAGGATACATTCAATGACTTCATTACTGCCACAGATAGTGGGGCACAGGATGTTTAATGAACCTACACAAAGATAAGGGACACGGCACCTAAATTGCAGGAACAGGTACATGTGAATAACTGGAAATTTGTGCAAGACATTCCAGTCGTCCAACAGCAGCCAAACAGACATAGGATAAAGGGGACAGGATGCAAAAGAACCACCTAGGTAGCAGATCTGAGTCATAATGCTTGTCCCCTGCTCTAATTATCAGGGACACAGCCTTCATGAATTGAGCAGCTTTGGTTACTGCAGTCTAAGAAAGATGGGAATTAACTGGATACAGCTTAGAGAGACGATCAATAGGTGGTCAGAGGTACAGAAAACATGGAAAAAGAAGACTGGACATCTTTTTAACAAGAATGTGGATCTGGGATAGATTTTAATTATGTTAAAAGCTGTGGGACAAAGTGAAAATAAGTTATTCCTGCATTACAGGACTTATAGAAAAAAAATAAACAGGCCTCACTTACAGTAGAAAAGGTAGGATATTAGGAAATAATTTAGATTAGAAGGACTGATGTGATAGCACAGGTTGAGCAGTAAACTAATGGAATTTCCACTACTGGAACAATTCACAGACTAGGCAACATCCAGGTCTGCATAAAGCTGAAAATGATATTGTTGATATATATGTGAAACTGATACAGCTGATGTAGCTGACATAAATGATAATCCATGATAAAGCCTCACAATACATAGGAAAATGATGTTATAGATTAAGAGTTCCATCAAATGCGTTTAAGCTTCTACAACAAATACAGGCTGTGACATCCTTTGGAAGGTCAAATGCTGTTCTTTCAAACTTCTGCAGCAGGTAAAGCAACACACCTGATTTTCAGACGACACTTCAAATGAACAGGAACTTAAAAAATAAAGCTATAAATTCATATTAAAATACCCGGAAGGAAAGATATCCATAGGGATCATTTTTCAGCCACATTTCCTAAAGCACTGGATTCACTCATCTATATTTTATTAACTGAAAATAATTTAGTTTGAAGCAGTCGAGTAGATTAAAAAGCTGGTTTAGAATTACTATTCAATAAACCAAGATTTCAGAATTCTTAATAAAACTGGGAAAGTTTGACTGAATTTCCAAGTACCAAAAACATAAAAAGTTTATTATGCTTTCCTCTAAGTTTTTTGCTGAGGAATTAAAAGCCTTGCAAAGTTGTATAAGCATTAACTGCTTGACACAAACCAATTCAGTATGATTGAAGAGATATTCTGTGGGGGTTTGCGTTAAAAATGCAAATAAGATGAAAAAGGTGTGCAACGAAGATTAAATGATGACCAAGTGATTTTTTTTCCAAGTACGTACTTGGCAATCTAGCAAACTCAATTATTCCTCCCAATCCACATTTCATACTTATATACACATAAAACCCATTGTCTAGTGCCCTCAATGGTTTTCAAAGTTCTTATTTACAGATTTTCAAGTTGACAGTAATGTAGCCATAACTTTTGTTGGACTTCAGTTCATTAGTCTGTTCCTCCCTATGGTAATTTCATTATGTCTTCAACCTGCATTCTAACTCCCACTGCTACAATTAGTAGTGAAATTTAAAGCTACCAGATTGTAAAGTTATGCTACCTACTACCTACTACCCAAGGGTAATTTAACCATTAATTACTGTAGTACCAGCTAACATTCCTCCCATCTAGAGAACAAGATCCTTAGAGCTCATAAACTTTCCTATATCTCTAGGTGAGTACATTGTTGATCTGAGTCTGAATGTCCACACTAATCTCACAATGAATAACAGGCCTTAAATGCACCCTTTAAATTGCCAACTAATTTCAATGGAAATAAAATAAGAATGGGAGAGCTGGAATACAAAAACCACCACAGAAAACTGTCATAGAGAGCAGGACCTCTGTGATTCTGGTTGTTTTTGGCTGCCTTTGGCTGCCTTTGTCCATGGATGAAAAGCCTGAAGGAGCTATATACTGAATAAACACAAACATAAATTCTGCTGTTGAATTCAGTGGGACTGTACTCACAGAGCTTAACTCTTTGAGAAGTGGATCTTTCAGCAGTCAAAGGTAGGGAAAATAATGGGAAGGCCACTTGTTCACTGTTCTGATGTCACTATTCCTCGCCAATACACACATAAAGCTTGGGTAGAGGGGGGTTCAGAGGTGCCAGTGACTTGGGTTTAAGTACTTTGTCATCTTGTAGGGTTCACAGTCCCACATGATTCATCTCAACTCTTCAGTTTATAGAAGGAAAGTCCAGGAACAGGAATCAGAAAACCCAGCATGAGTCTGACAAGAGGAAGTGATGACTGATGGTCCTGTATCTCTGGAGTACCTAAACCAGCACACTAATCAGTAGCAGCTGTTTCTATAAAGAAATGTAGGCTTTTTTCCCACACAGTGAAGTATTTCTTGAACAATGAACCTCATGCATTGCTCAGGCTTTTTTTGCTTCTAAGATATTATTTCCTGAAGCATCTTTATTTTTAAGGATTTCCTCTCTGTGTGTGTATATATATATATATATAAAATTTTGTCAGTTTTGTTTTATTTGAATACCTGCCATTCCATTAGTGACTTTCTGAACTACCATACTGTGCATCAGAGGGCCTAGTGGAGCCCTTTTCTTGCAGCATACATCAGTCCAGGAGGGGAAAGAGGAGGAAACAAACACTCTTCCAAGTGCATGGAATAGGATGCACTTTTACAATAACTAAAACTTTCTTGTCCATTTTAATCACAGACTTAAAACCAGTTTCATATTGGCTACTATGAAGAAAATTAACTCTGTCCCAGCCAAATTCAGTAAAAACTGTCATGACATTTTAGGTTAGTTACTCCTGCTGTAACGACTGGCAAGGAAATACAGATACTTCCTATTTCAAGAATTACATTGATGCGGGGCACTTGCTTCTTACTTTCTCTACTTCTCTTTCTTTTTCTTACATCTTCTTCTTTATTTTTTTTTTTAATCCTCAGAACCTAGCTTGGCAGTGGCAGAGCCAGCCGAAGCACATAATGCATTGTTAAGATGTTGATGATGCTGCAGCAAACATGCTACTAAACTCATAGAAGACCTAAAGCCTAGAGACTTGTGATCTTTCCAGTGTTTCTGTGACAGTAGAATTACACTTATTTTATTTATCTGAGTTGTTTTCTTTGCTTTTTGATATAAACAAAATCTTGCAATTGTTTCAAGGTAATGCGTTTCTTCTACCAAATTCCCGTTTACCTACATCTTTCCTTCTCTTTCTTTATTTTCTTTCTTTCTTTCCTTTCTCTTTCTTTCTTTCTTTCTTTCTTTCTTTCTTTCTTTCTTTCTTTCTTTCTTTCTTTCTTAGATCGGAAGAGTGTTGTGTGGGGGGAGGGTGT
>JAYDZK010000202.1:31545123-31584785 GCA_034509185.1 Euphonia xanthogaster | reverse complement strand
TCTTTCTTTCTTTCTTTCTTTCTTTCTTTCTTTCTTTCTTTCTTTCTTTCTTTCTTTCTTTCTTTCTTTTCTTTCTTCCTTTTCTTTCTTTCTTCTCTCTATTGTATACAGTATACATAGTATAATTAAAACCCAAAATTATCCATAGATTGGTTATCCACTCTAGATTAGGCACGTTTCCCAGTTTGTACTAACAGGTCTTGATTTCATACAAAGGAAAAGAATGTAAGGAGATGGTCATGAGGACACTTTCCCCTAAACATAAGAGAGGAGTGTTTGGAAAAAAAAAAAAAGAGGGTGAAAATGTTCTTTAGGAAGTGGAATATGGAAAACAAGGTTATGCTCTCCAGGTGGCTGAGCCCAAGATGCTCTTTCTCTATTAAGCAACTGAAGTTATTCTTAATTGCCAAAGATGTACTGAAGTATCTAAATGCAGGAAAGATGCAAAAGGGCATAATTTATTTACAGAAGAAGAAGAGAAGACTACTAAGCACCTAATTTACACTCCACAGAACTCACACACTACCACAAAACATTTAATTTTTCATAAAACAATTCAGTGCCTTGTGTTTTATTACAAAACTTTTATTTTCTCTAAAATTGGAGGCTCATGTAAAAGGCCATTCATCAGGTCATTCTGTAGTTTGTCACCTGAGATAAATTTATTTTTCATTCTGTCCCATTCGTGTAGTTTTCTGTTCAACTGTATTAGCATTGACATTTTCTCCGTAAAGATTTTTTCTTCTTCTTTTAGAATTTGATTGGGAAAGTTTCATGAAGTTTATGCAACTTTTATATCAAGGAATATGTTCTGATTTATATTGTGCTTATTTTATTGCTGACATTTGGTGACATTTTCTCTTTTGTTGACAGCTCTGTACTTCATTAAAAAGTAGGCTACTCAAGTGAAGGTGATTAATTTTTTGTTCAGCCTTTATCATATCCAGAACACAAAGTACTCTTCTTACTCCCTGCACTAGCTTTCCTCTCTGATTGCTTCTTTTCTGCACTGTGCTTTTCTTTATGCCCCCTTTGTGAAGTATTTTCTTTTGTCAGCAGTTGAATCTCTCCTTACTAATTTCTTTTAAAAGTTCAGCACTATAGCAGAACATTTTGTAGCTATTTACTTTGAAGCTGTAGGCAAGCAAAGCTTGTAACACCATGATTTGCAAGTTCCTGTCATAAAAGGTCAAACACCCAGTCTTTCAGTCTTTGTGTTTCTCTTATTAGCATGCCAGAACTCTGATAACTAATCCTTAAGAAATTCTTAGTGCACTGACTAAAATCCAAGTTATCTTTTATTCTAATAGCTGCCATAAAGGTGAACCAGAAGACCAGATTTCTATGCCCAAATGGATGTGAGTAGACCTGCAGCTTCACTGCTCATGGCAGGAAATACAAAATACTACCAAAGAGCTTTCAGGCAGAGATAAATGACCTATCTCACAGTCACCAGAGATTAAACATCTGCCAAACTGCAAATAGCATTGTCTTACAACTGCAGGATCATAAACAACTGATGTTTGTAACACAATTGTTAAAAGGCGTTAAAGTCTGAGAATTAGACAATAAAAGCAATTGGTTAATTGCATCTCAATTATTGAAAATTAGAAGCTTTAAGGCTAAATTTTCCAGGGGTGATATACTTTTTCTTCTCAACCAATGCTAAATTCCAGAATTATTTTGGTGGGGAGAGGGAATGTGACAATTTAAGTCACCAGTGGTAAGGAAGAAAAAAAATTATGTATCCTGAAAGCAAAGACTTAGCAATACAGCTGGTATTCTGGACCATGTTTTTTAATTTTTAACCAATGCTTTTGCAGTTTCAACTTTCATACTCAATTCAGACTAAGTGGTCTCCTGTGATGTACATCAGAGAGAAACAACAACAAAAAAAAAAATTGGAAAGTAACTGGATTTCCTAGATGATTAAAATTTTACAAAATTGTCCAGTCCTTGGCAAGGTGGAAGGTATCCAGGTGGGGCTGTAGAGGGTCTCTGTGGGAGGAGCCAGGAGTTGCTCAGTGCCAGACACAATCAGGTGCAATCAGCTGCAATGGACCTACCAAAGGACACAAGTGAACACATCAGCCAAGCTGATGACACCTCCATGAAAACATATTTTTAAAAATTCATAAAATGCCAGACAGCGAGAGGAGGAGGGGAAATAGGAGTGAGAAAAGAGAGAGAGAACTGACATCAGAGAAGGAGGAGCTCCACGGAAGAACTGATATCTCCCCTGCAGCTTGTGAGGGGTCCACATGCAGCACAGAAATGTCAGGAGGAAGGAGCAGTACACAGGAGTGAAGAAACTGCCATGTGCTGATGTAAACTCCTGCACCACCTGGAGCAGGATTAGAAGAGTCCGAAACGAAAGAATAATATAAAGCATAGGAAAGGGGATCAGGGAAGACTTGGGGAGAAAGGAGTTGCTTTAACAGTTTTCTTTCTGTTTTCCACTACCCAAATTAATAAAAGTCTACTTTAATTAGGAGTGGTTGCATTGTCTTTTCCCAGTTGATCCTGCCTTGCTTGTGACACTAACTGATAAGCAATCTCCCTGCCTTTATCCTGACCCACGAACTTTCTCCTTACTGTTCTTCCTCTTTTCTCCCCTCCATCCTGCTGAGGAGAGGGAGTAAGCAATAGGCCAAGTGGATGTTTGACAACCCACTACAGTGTGGAGCAAGAAACTCCAAATGCACACAAAAGCATGACTCAAATATTGGGCTTACAGAAAAATTGAAACAAATGTGTCTTTCTTAAATATAGTTTCCCAGTATATATATGTGCTTCTGTACTTTCACACACAGGCTCCCCTCATCCATGATCTGATAATAATTTCTAAATGAAGACTTGAATCTTCATTTGAGTAATCAACAATGTCCTTTTTCTAAAGGAGAACACAACCAAAATGCTTCAATTTCCTAAAAGTACTGAACAGAAGTTACACAGCATCTTTCCATGCTTATCATCTTTTCATGCTTATCATTTTACAGCTCAGAAAATGAGGATAAAAACTGTAACATTTCTGGGTTTATCCATTTAGTGGAATACTACAGTCCTAACCTAGTGTAACTAAATTTTAAAATGTGTGTCTCCTACTGTGGATTTACAGGCCTAATAGGCTATGAAAATAGATTAGGAAATTGAGTATGCTGCTCAATATTTGGTCTCTGGTTTTTATTTCTGTTGCTTGTTTGCTTAAATAATTTCCTGAATTTGAGTAATTTTTATGTGTTTACATATTTTGGGTTATTTTTTCTGTGCTTTCTCAGTTTCTGGAATGCTAATAGCTCCAAAAATGGCAGCACCCATGTGCCTTTTGCTCCTGTCTGTAGCACCAGCGCTAATACTGCATGTCTGTCAGCATCAAAATAAATCCCACCATAGGCTTGTTCAATCAGATTTTGACACAGAAAACTGACACTAAAAACAACATGCAGCTCGGTTTTGACTTAAACAATAATTTCCAATAGAATGAATATTTTCTTACTTGTGTAAGCTCCCCTTTTGAGTAATAGCTTACCTTCTGTGAAGCCTCTGGCAACTGAAGACAAACAGGCACCAATCTCAATCTCTTTTGTTGGTTATCACCATTTCTGGAATACATAAAAGAAAATTATCTCTGTGACATTGCTGAATATCTTCCTTGCTCCAGCAAAGTGGAAGGAGGTGTTGAAGACCTATATTTTTGGCCTTCTAGCAAAGAAGACACATGGCCATCCAACAGGACACCAAAAGCATCAGGAAATAAAAGAATCTGTCAGAAGTTCTGCTTCTACCATTTCATGACAAGGCTAAGAGGCTATTGCCCAAGATTTTCCCATCCATTGACATCCCATTGACAATTTAACATTCCTCTGCTGTGGGACAAGGTCAGATATTGACAATCTGCCCCTATGATTTGTTCCTTAACAAATATCCTATATGTCCCAATATCCTAGTATGTCAAATGACAAACGTCCCTGTATAAAATTTTTGCAATGGGCATAATTAACATATTCAGTCATTAACACATCCATAGCTTCAGACATGTTCTCTAACATCTACTTGCTGCTCAACCCTGTCAGCAAGAGGAAGGGCTGACAATCTAAGGCTGTGCTGGTAAACCCAGTGCTTTCCCCCACACTAACATTTCTCTGTGCCTTCATGTAAATTCCTGTTCTGAAGATGAACTCTGAAATAATGCTGTTCTGTTGTTTGCTAGTTTGGGGTACAAACTGCATCCTAGATCTATGATCCAAGCAAGGGCAAAGATCCCAGACACATCATGAACTGTCCAATATTAGTGTAAAAAATAACTGCAGTAAAAAGGGACTTTGTAGAGATATTGTGAGGATAAATTGATGACTGGAACATGCAATTGCTTTACACTCTCTTTAGCTTTAATTTTGTTTCTGTTTTCTCATGGGAAGCACAAATTATATCACTGGCTACCATTTAAGTGACATTTTGCAGATCTTATAAGGTTATATAAAAAACTTATAAAGTACACTCTTGGAACAGGTTTAATTCAGGCTTGATCCATTCCAAGAAATTGCATTCTCTCACCATAAATCATGATTTATAACTTTTCCCATTAAACCTTATGGTTTCCACAACAGCTGTCTGGTTTTAATTGCACAGCCTTTTCCAAATTAAAGTACTAAAACTTGCTTGTTTTCTACTAATGTATGTTTAAACTGATCTTTATCTTATTATTTTTGTAATATTTAGTAAAAGTCATTATACTGAAGAAATATCCAATATTTACATATTTATTATGCCAAGGGTCATTGTAGCAACAATTAATCACAAGAATTTTCATTTTATGGTACTGCCTACATTCTGCTAGAATTGAATTGCCACAGGTAGTGGAATTAAAAAAAGAAAATTGAACAGAATTAATTTTTATGATAATCCCAAAAAAAAAAAAAAGTGTTAGTCTGGATGGTATTTTAACTGTTTGGAAATATAGAATTAAATCTTTCCAAAGTAAGCAAAATTCTTTTAAACCAGACATTGGTAGCTCTAAAGGGTAATGTGTTTAAATCTTCTCTTGATTTACACTCTGAGTGTGTTTATATAACTGCAATCTGAGAAATATCCTGGTAACATCAGTTACATTAATAGGGTTAAATGAGCTAAAAATGTCAGATTCACATCTTACAATCAGTATAAATTTGGTTCCGGTGTTTCTTAACTTTGGAGATTTATTCAGAAGATATAAAACACAACCCTCCGCTACATCATCTATAGAATAATATTTCTTAGTCCAGAGCCTCAACAGATTTATTTTACTTCTGGGGCACACAAGAACATATTTCAATTCATGTCTAAAATTGAACATTGTCATTAATTACAAACATTGAATTTGCATGTGTCTCCTCTGCCTTATTGTCGTTCCTCAGCAGTAATCCAAATTAACTGTATCACTCTGATCAAATATGCCAGCCATCCAAAGTGATCACATCCATCTGACTTTTCTCTTTTTTTTTTTGAGGGGGTGGTTTTCTTGACTACCAAATGGCAAGTGAAGCAACAGTATATTACAATAAATCTTATGCAAGCAATTTATTTGCAAGTTATTTTACTAACTGGGCATCTCATGGGCCAGCTAGCATTATTGTGCTTAAATAAGGGAACAGTATAGTATAGGAATATCCTTGGGATCATACAAGACAATGGTTTGATGTGCTTTTTTTAGCTTGTAGCACTTCTGGGTTAAGACTGTACTGTTCTCCACTCCTTGTCACTCTTTCCTTCCCTTCCCATCAACGTCCCCTCAGATCTGTTGGCTTAAGCTGGCTATCAGCACTCAGCACTAGCATAAGCTAATTCTAACCCAGATAATTTTACAGAAGCAAATTAGTAGGGAGTGGGTGTGCTCCTAGGTTGGCAAGTAAGTGGTGATAACTCTCACAGGTGGTGATAACTCTCACAGGTGGTGATGTCATAGAAGAAGCTATGAACCAACTTTTTAACCAGCTGAGCTGCATCTGGAACAATGCATCTGGCTGCAAACTCAGAAATATTGTGAGTCAGCTATTTTGAGAATAGCTGTCAGATCAAACTAGAGATTGCAAAGGGTCACATACGTTCATTATAGATAATACATAACTGTCCCACTGGATAATGCAGTTATTTATCTTCTTTTTAATTATTCATTTGTTGGACATTCATAATTAAATTAACTTAGCTTTTTTGTTTTCAAACATTTCCAGGATCAGTCCTGAGAGTTTCATATGCATTTTCTGAATATTCATACTTCAAACATGAAAAGACAGTAATTTCTAAAGCATTATTATTAATAAATATTAATAATATTATTAATATTAATATTAAGGACACTTATTACATATGTGTCAACATTACATCATTTGACTCTAACTAAACAAAGATTTATAACCAGAAAGGCTTTAGGTTTTGGGATTTTTTTACTTTGACCTTCAGTCATTAGCAGTTCTAGTGCTAAATGATACAGATGCTGTAAGTTGTATAATTTTGTTTGTATTTCAGTCTAGACAAATGGCTGGAAAATGAAACAGCTGTATTTTTTCTGAAAGCCTGGAGGCACTGTTTCTTAGATAGCAAAAATTCTTATAATGGACAGGTTCAGATTTTAGGGACAGTCCTACAAACTGTTGCAGCAACAAATCAGCTTGGATTCACCTACAGACTACTTAATATCAAAGAAGATAAAGACATTAGAATTACTTTGTGACATAATGAGAGTTTTCAACTTCCTCTCAATGTAAGCACTACTTGTGAACAATTTATTAAATCAGAAAACGTTTCAAAGAAATCAAAAGTAATTTGAGATCAACAGGAAATTTTTTTTTACACAATCTGTTCTCAAAGATGTTATGAATGATTAGAGTGCTTGAAAAAGGATGTGCATGCACTCTTTCTGTTCTAGAAGGATCTTGCAGACAGAAAGCCAACCAACCATTCCCCGGGCTGCATCCAAAGCAGTGTGGGCAGCAGGGGAGGGAGGGAGGGGATTCTGTCCCTCTGCTCTGGTAAGGCTCCACTTGCAATGCTGCATCCAGCTCTGGGTCTCCCAGCATGGGAAGGACATGGATCTGTTGGAGCAAGTCCAGAGCAGAAACTCAAGATTAGAGGGATGGAGCACCTCTCCCATGAGGAAAGGCTGAGAGAGAAGATAAAGTTCCAGGAAGGCTTTATTGCAGCCTTACAGCATCTAAAGGGTATTCATAAAAGAGATGGGTAGAAACATTTCAGCAGACTCTGTTTCAAAGTTAAATTGTTTTAAACTAAATCAGGGTACATTCAGGTCTCATGTAAGGAGAAAAATTTTTACAGTGAGGGTGGTGAAACACTGGCACATGTTCCCAGAGGGATGATAGATGCCTTCATCCTAGGAACATTCAGTCAGACTGGATAGGGTTCTGAGCAACCAGATCTAGTTGAAGATGCCCCTGCTTAGTGCAGGGGGGTTGTTTTAGGTAAACTTTAAAGGCTGCTTTCAACCCAGACTTCTATGATCCATCTGATTTGCTATTGGATTAAATAAAAATATCTTCTCTGAGGTCAGTTGCTGATGAGATGAGACAGCACAGACACAAGAATTTTGATCTTAATGCTACTTTTCTTCAAGTCTAAGTATAACAAATTTGGATACTATAGAAATATCATTCTGAGAAATTTGTGAATTACACACAGTAGGACTGGAAGGGATTATAACCTTTCTAGGGAAAACAGGTTAATGAGAAACTACAGAGCAAATTATAGAAAAACTATAGAAGAGTAAAGTCTTCTTTTATGCAATGAAGCAGCAATTGTGATGAAAGAAATCCATCTTTAGTAGAAATTTAATGAGAAAAACAGTGGCACTAATACTTTGTTAAAGCTATAACTGCATGGTGTAATGACCACTGGGTAAAGTACTGTATTTTAAATTGAATGTGCTGGTTAAGATCCACACAGTATAGAAATTGTTATACAGAGCAAGAGGAAAAGTGGGAATTTCAGAATACCAAAACCAGTGAAAATTGTGGTGTAAAAGAGGAAACAATACAGAAGTTAAAATAGATTCATAAATGTATTATTGCTGAGACTATCTAGATTACATATCGATGGAGAAGCATAATTACTTAAAATTCTGGCTTTTACTGAGAAAATATATGAAATAATATAAAATTCCATCTGCCCAACCAGAAAAAGCATTCTCTAAGAATCATCCTGGATGTTCAATATTGCTTGGGCATTTTCAACTGTAAAACTTATGTGCTTTAAAGATGGAACTTTAAAATTATTTTCTTCTGAAATAGCCCTCAATCCTCAAATTAATGTAGAGATCAGCAAGTTCAAGACATGCAATTGGACATTTGGGGTGATTAAAAAGACAGTTGCTGATGTGCAATAATTACATACGCTTCCTGGATTGCATCTTGTGTAGGCCATTTGTGAAGTTATCCAAACTGGTTTAGCACCTTTCTTTAGTGAACCTTCCAATTTGTACAAGCACAATTTTTCACAACAAAATAAAAAGAATGGAACATTTGGATCTTCATAGGAACAGATGAAAGAGGAATCTGAAAGGGTAATGCTTGGCATAGATATAAATTCAAGGATGATAAAGCTGCAGTGGTGAGGATATCATGAGATACAGCCAACTGACAAAGCAATGGAATAAGACATAAAATTTTATGTTATCAACAAAAAGACAGTGTATGAGAACATGAGGAGGGCATAAAATAAAGAATGGGAAAAAAGTTAAGGCCTTGGTGCTTTGTAAGGGTAGTAGATGTACATTTTCTCTATTTGAATAAAATGTTACAGTAGATCATGAGGTCCTGAAAACTGTGTTGGATTCTAGACAAGCTCACAAAACTTACATCAGAAAACTTTCCCTCACACATATACAGGCAGAGTATTTGCAACATATCTAGTAGTGATTGTGAATAAAACATCATCAAAAATACAGAACCTGAGTTCACTGATGCAAGACAGAAAAGAAAGTATAGAAAATAGAAAACCATTTTACTTACTGGAATTACATATACAAACTTGAACAGCATAAGAGATTCCTCTTATCTAAAATCTGCTTTGCAGAGAGAGAAGTAGATATTTCTCTTTTCATTGACATTTTAATTTTGTACATTGATCTCTATATACAGCATGCATGCACCCTAAAACCCTCTGTCATGTGCTTGCCTTTTAAATACTAATTCAAACCAACATAAAATTCTGGTCAAGAGGAGACTTCTGTATCATTACTTCCACCAGAATATAAATTCTCATGTGTGTATTTGTATATGAACATGTATCTTGTGCTTAATAGGCCAGAAAAGGACCAGAAAAAAATTTGTATAGAAGTAGTTATTAGATATCAAAAATGATGGATAACAAATACTAAAATACTAATGAATAACTAAACCCAGTTTGTAGACTGGCCTTGTATAAGATCAACACTTTGGAAGAAAGAATTTTCCATCTACTAATTGTTGAATATTATTATTTCAAGAAACAAAATAATTCATATAAAGTAACCTATTCATGAACAGAAGAAAAAAGGACTCACTAAATAAAATACTTCAAAATGATCATTTAACTCACTCATATTTGATTGTCTTCTTGAATTTCGTATTTGGAAATCCTATCTAATGAAGTTTTATCATTACCACTTTGTGGTGATTGAATACGGTAATTCTCATATTTGTGCAGATCCCTAGTGCTCCCCACTTCTATTAAAAGCAGGGTTCTAATGAACCTCATGAGGTGTCACTAGGTAATTACCACTTACAGTCTGAAATGAAGCTCAGTTCCAAGCCATTTGCATTTATGTGCTAAAACTAAATTATTAATGTGGATTTTTACACATTTTTAGGTTTAATTTTTCAGTCTAATGAAACCATAAATTTCAAGCTTTCAAAAATATTCCTATCTCTTATTTAATTCAATATGTAATTGATAACATGCTTTTGCTACAGATGGAGAGGCCTTTTCAAATTTGAATTAATTTGGTGTTTTGCTGAGTTAGTAGATTAAGTGCTACAGATTGCCTGATGTTCACTACATTAAATCTTAGCTTTCAAATTAATGGAATGAAATTTTGGAAATTCGCAAGGTCAAAAATATTTTTTGCAAAGGTGGTAGCTGTATTTTCTGCCCCTTTTGAATGACTCCCACAAAGTGGTAACAGCTGGGAACAGTCAAAGGCAAAATTCTACCACACAAAAGCGAATAAACTCCAAGTTCATTTGCATATTCATTTTATACAATGCAGTCAGGAATAATAATACACCATTTTAAAGAAGTGGATATGTTATGTTTAGCTAGTGGTACAAAGACCCCAAGCAAAAAGTTTACAGCAGGTTTATTCTTAAAGTTCAAGGTACTCTACCAAGTTGTGAACACCAGACTGACACACCGTCTTCAGTGAGAGACTTCTGTGAGGAAATAAAAGAATTCCAAACCAAAAAGAACTTTACAAATAGCCACACAGCTAATTTTAATTTTTTTAAGTCCAATACCATTTCCTCAAATCTTGCACAAGTAGATCTGTCACTCATATTTCTCTCAGTGAAATTACTGACCACCAAGGTGGGGTAAAAAATGCCAAACACCAACAATCCCACACTCTTTCTACAGCAGCATTCAGCACTGTTGAAGAATGCTATTTTCTCTGCCTTGTATGACTATTCCTCTAGTCTTCCCCTCTCACCTAGGAAGGGTAAGGATATGTCATTACCTTGGCTATCTCAGCTTTCTCCAGTTTCTACCAACATGTTTCATTGAGCATGATGAGAGGTACAAAAGTGTTTCCTGCTTCAGTGTCATTCATAAATGCCTGGCTCTCCAGTACACCTACTACTACACACAGTGTATATTTTAGGGCTATTTTATCTATCACTATTCAGAGATCAACTCACAAATCTTTATACTAATATGTTACAGTATTTATTTCACAAATCAATTGCTTGATATTCAGTAGTGTCATATTTTGCCATTGACAGAAGAGAGAAGCTATCAGTGAGAAAATATTGAAGGATTAATTGCTATATCCAGTTAGAAAATCTACAAAGAAAAAGTGTCTCAAAAATACTCACAGTTACAATTGCAGTTAAAAAAAATGCCATTGATGGTTACAGTTAAAATATACAAATCCCTTAGCTCAAATTTTCTAGTCGTGGGGGTATAAAACTCAGGGTAATACCTCATTTTTGCTCCATAATATCTGTAACAAGCTATAATGCATCACTGACAATCTAGTGATTCATGAAATGAAAACTCCTTCCTGTTTACATCAATGCAGACATTCCCCGGGGATTCTTCACAAAACACCTGTCCGGTTGTACAGCATGCAAAGCATGAGACATTTGCTATCTTATGAAATTCTCTTATTTCTTTTTTTTCCTTTTTTTCAGAAGCGCTACCCTTAGAGAAGTTTCAGTATCTATTTCATAATCTGTCACCAGAATTTAAGTATTCTCTCAGTGGGTGGAAACAGCAGACTGATAACCTCAGCACTGATGTTCTCTACAACTCGGTGAAAGACGTGCAGCATGACACGTAATTCAAAAGATTGCTTTGCATTTATTTCACCAACCTCTCCAGATTCTCTTCAAAAAAAACCTCTTTTACCTTTGGCAGAGCTATACTTCTGAAGCACAGATCACACATATAAAACTAAAAGCATACTTGCTGATCCTAGCCCAGAGAACTCAGAGACCTACTTGGCTCCCTATAAGCACGGAAAGAAATTAGCCACCTGCTGAGAATAATCCTAATGCACTAGCTGTGAGGAGAAAGGGAGGAAAGCAGTCTGGAGCAAACCAACAGAGAATCATAAGCCTATGCATGTATCTAACTTCCTACCCTGCCTTCAAGTGTGGTGCCTCTGCTGGCTTTGAATGAAATCACTGCTCCATGCTGAGTCTCTGCTGAACTTCTTCTGACTGAGGAGATGCTGCAGCACAGTACCCTGCAGCTCCAGCAGTCACACCCAGTCGGTGGGACCATACCACAGCACTGCATCGCTCACAGAGTGTGTGGCACTTGCTGATGCATCTTTCTCATTTGGAAAACACTTATTAGATTTGGTTCCTCAAGCTAATGCAGTCCTCTGGGTAGGCTTTGGATAGTTGATGGGTCTCATTCTTCAGAGGGGAGCGGTTTTGGAGCTGCATGCAGAGCATAGCAGGACTCGTGCATACTCCCGGCTGGAAAGAGATACCTCACAAATGGAAGCATCGGTGAGCAATGTTTCTTTTAGGAGGTTAGCACATGCATAAACTCCTTTAGATATTTTGGTCCCTTGCCAGATTCTGTGCTGTCTAGAGGAGCTGAAGTGTTGTGCAGTTGAACAATCTAGGTCACAATATATGCACTGCATAAACTGTGCCCTGCATGTGCTGTACAGCTGACCAACTCTCATAACTCATTAAAAAATAGCAAGGGCTAATTAAAGTTTCTGCCCACTTTTCATTTCTAGGGAGTGTTCTCTCAACAATGCTTGAATAACTGACTGAATTGAGAGCAGTTTTACTTCTGAAAACTGTAGAGATGGAATGATTGCAAATAAATTATATTAGACACTACTGTTTTGATCCACCTCGAGAGCTCTTGCATTGTTTCACAACCCTGTGAAATAGTTGAGAATTCATTCTTCAGTGCAATGGGACTACTCTTCATAATTGTGACAGTACTTGGCCCAGAGGGATAAATTTCTGGTAAAAACATTATTTCACTGAAAACTAAAATTTATGTTTCTTTGAAACAGAAAGAAGTATCAGCATATTTGTACTGTGACAAACTGTCACTGAGGTACCTATATTCCATGTACAGTAAATTAAAATATTAGGAATTTAGTCAAAGACAGATAAATTTCTCTTCCACATTTATAATAATGCCCAGTATGGAAGATGATCAATAATGCAACACGAATTACTTTAGCCCCCACACAGAGACGTGTTTGAACATTTCCATTAATCTGTTTCATTGCACAAAGCACAAAACCATTCTCTTCCCAAAGCAAGAGCTGCTACATCAAATTTGTGGTGAGAAGTATCCCTAAACCCACAATAACATTCAAAGCAAAGCTGTAATTGGGGTTAGGATTTGGGTGAGTAATTTTATCTAGATTTAAAATTATGTGACAACTTTCATACTCTAAGGGAATCCAACATTGGGTTTCAATCCATAGAATTATAGGCTTAAACAAAATATTTTATAAAGGACTTCATTGATTTTCTTGGCATAACTGAAAACTTGTTCTTGTAAAGACCTTAGGAATAAGTAAAACGCTGATAGGACTGAGAAGAGCAACACTTAAGATGCCACACTTCCCAGAGTTCAAAACATGTAATTTTTAAATGTATTAAATAATTCTCAGTTAAAAAAAAAAAAAACAAAAAAAAAAAACTATTGAAATTTGGTGTGCTATATGCAAACACAGATTCAATTGGACTTTTTGGGAAAAAAACCTAGCAATTAACATGTTTTTCAGAATTCCCTACAGAAGAAAAAGCTATGCTTTGTCCAGGAAGTGGCCATGATTCTTGTAAGTATGCAACTCCTGCTGTAACTAGAAAAAGGCAAAAGACATATGAGGGTATGAGTGAGAAATATTATGATATTCAGTTTTCTCTTTTTTGTAACTTTGGAAGCTCTTATAAAATACCTTGATTCACAGTGCAGACAGCAGCTATCACAGGAACTTTTTTATCACCTAAATAATTATTCTTTCATACATTACAGAAATCCTCACTTGTAACATTATCTTAGAGAAAATATATGCTTAAAAATTCAACAACCATGAAATTAAGCTACAAAAGCTCTGCTGAAGGAGTGCCACTAACTAGTTTGGAAGGGGGAAATGGAAAATATCTGGCTTGCCAGTGATGAGCAAGGGGATATTGTCCCGAAACTTGAGGAAATGATCAATAATGGGATCCTTTAATCTGCTTCAGGAGGTGTTGTGGCCACAAAGAACCACCTGAAATGTTTCTACACTAATGCAGGCAGAGTGAGGAACAAAAACCAGAAGCTTTGGCCCAGTCCCAGATATTTGATATCCCTGCTTAAGAGAAACTTGATGAGTGAGTCCTGTGATCAGAGTGCCATGCTGGATTGTTCTGGGCTGTTCTAGAGGGATACCCAGGACAGAATATGGGGAGGCATGGCACTGCATGTAATGGAAGGGACAGAATGTATGGAGCTCACAGGAGGCACTGGCACAGTTGAGAGCCTCTGGGTAAGAATCAAGGGGCAAACAAATAATATGGATTTCACAGTGTTTTCTGCTACAGCTCCACAATTCAGAACGATGATGTCAAAAAATTATTTTTTGAGGTATCAGGAGACACTTCCAAGTCAACTGCTCTTGTCCTGTGGGGGACTTCAGCTTGTCAGAAATCAACTGGGAGCATCAAACAGCTGATACAACTGAGGCCAGAAGATTCCTAAAAAATCTGTCACATATGAAGTGTAAAGTTTCTGCATCTTGTGGAAGCTTTTGATAACAGTGTTTCTGTAGCTCTCTGAAAATAACTCACCTTCTAGAAGCTAAATCATTCCTTTTGGTCACTGCAGTACTGCTTTATCACCTTGAAAAAGTGTTTTTCTGATCCTGTTCCTGCAAGTTACACTGTTCCCATGAGGTTGTCTATGGATTTCTTGCTGTTATGGTGTAAGTTATTTTTCTAAATAGAAACTGAGAGACATTATTTATTTATTTTGGGATTAGAAAAATCAAAACCCTGTTTTAACTCTACAGAGAAAGGCTAGCAAGGTGAATGGTCTAGAATACATGTAAAATAAGTACAGTGCCACTGAAAGCTTTTAAAGTGCTGTATCGGAAATTATAGTTCAGCATAAAAGACTCCGAATCCTACACTAAGATTTTTTTCCCTTAGGTTTGGATTATGTAAGATCAAACTCAGCCAGTATATAAACATGTGGAAGTCAGTAATACTTTCAGTAAGAATTTCACTTCCATTCTGGCTTGATGTGGCTTATTGTCTCTAAGTATGAGCAGAAGTTTACTATAGGTGGAAGCAGCCAGCTCAAAAATCTTTGAATTTTGTTTTTCTTTTAAACTATCCTGTTTCTAAAGAAAAAGTCTATTGTAATGTCCCTAGAAAAGAATTTATATTCAAATTATTTAAGATTCAATTTCCTATTATTATCCATAAAATATTTCACCTTTGGATGCATTTCTGTGTCTCATTGTTCCTTATTTTGTTGCAACTATACAAACATCTGTACAGATATAGTTAAAATCAAAAGATTGTTATTTATATAAATGAAGGTGTTGAGCTCAATGTGCATCGATCTTAGATCTGTGAAATGTATAGCACTGCAATATATATGGTGATACCATAAATTATTATGGTTTCAGAAACTTTAGCAGCCCAATATTTGCTCACCTATTCATCAGCACAACTATTGAAAAGTTATTTGCAAAACATTTCTTTGTAGCAAAAATATTATTGGAGTACTCAAAACAGAAAGGATGATGATTCCTCAGGAACCTTATCTTGGACCTTTTGTCTTTTCCAAACTGTAAAAGTTCTCACACTTGTTGCATATTCAAGAAAAATGCATGCACAGGCCTGCAACATGACATACATGCAAAGAAAAAACTTGATTTGAAGAGGGACACCATGTGAATTCTTTCAGAGGACCAACATTTACATTATTTTTTCCTAAGTTAGCATTGACTGCTGTTTTCACATGAGAAGACCAATATAGTAAAACATCTATGAATTTTAGTTTCAGAAGAGACAAACCTTTCTGTTAAATGCAGAAATATTGATCATCTTATACAGAGTCAAGAATGAAAAGACGTGCCAACTACTGTACAATCTGCCTACTGAGCAGAAGTTTGCAATTTATAAATTATAAATAAATTCATTTGTTATAAACAGTGTTTGCTGTAAACACCAAGCAGAGAAGTTCACAATGTTGAGGTCTATCAGCCACTAATTGAACCACTGACAGCTTTACTTTTGAGAAAAAAACAAGCCCAAAACCAAATGGAAAATATTTATCTATCTACACGTTGCTGTTGCCTAAAGAGCATTCCATGAAGTGGACACTTCTCTCCAGTTATGACTTAGAGCTTCTGTCATGTATTACATCAGACAAAGGTGGGGGTTTTCTTCTGATGAGAGTATGATAGAATGACAGAATCATACTGCAGTGTCTTTAAAAACTCCACCTTCTTGTTACTTTTTATCATATTGGGAATAAAATCATACCCACCCCCATATATGGAACTAAAAGTAGTGCAGATCATTTGATTTTTGTACTGCTCTGGTACTACTACAGTGGCTATAAAAGCATAAAAATATTTGTAAGGACACAGATATTGGAAAACGTGCTTTTGTGAGAAAGTGCATAAGACAGAGAATATTGGTTTATTTGAGAGATTTCATAAAGAACGGCTGTGGATGATTTTATAAATCTGTCTCTAGGGATTTACTATCTCTATCCTCCTTTTTCTTCTACCCTCCACTTCAGAATAACCCTTTAAGGCTTCTAACTATTCAATTTCCATGCCACTTTGCTCTCTCTTTTTCAGAAACATGATATACTACAGCTCAAATGCAATCCTTCTGTTATTTGGGTTTGGGTAGAGAGCCTGGACATATTGCAAAATGAAACAAACAAAATATTGACTGAGTGTTGGCTTGGTTTTTTCCAGTATTTTGTAAGGCAATTGAGAACAAACTGTACATCTTGGCACCTAGAGCAAGAAGCTGCAAACTCCTGTTTCATCCCCTGCTCCTCCCTAACTGGCAGTGCTCTGTAAGTGCTTCCGAGAATACAGTACAGCATGTTTCTAAAAGTAACCAAGGCACAGTAACAAAAGGCTTCACCCAAAAGACTTGGAATCAGTGAAAAGCCCCTCAGCAATGAAAATTTTTGTATCACACCAAAAAAGATCTATCTATACCAAGCCAAGAATTTGTCTTGCAGCTAGCACAATCCCATTTGCAGTAACGATAGCTCAAATAAATACTTAAATATCTAGGGTGAAATTCATGCTTCAAAAATTTTAATTGTAACTATAAATAAAATCGTGTTATATGCTACTTTATAATTTAATAATGGCTAATATATGTTTCTGTCACTGTAAAAGTCTTCAATCATTTATTGCTTTTGAATAGAGGATTTCCAATACAAATGGCAGATAATCACTCGTGTATCATCTCATTACTTTGGTATCAGTAACTGAATAAAGAAAAAGGCAGAGATGAGTGCAAACTGTGCCATGAAATAATGAAAATAGAATTCTATTGTTTTCCATTTTGATATTTGATTTATCAGGTTTGCTGATTCGTTTTGATTTTTGGCTTAAATAGTCAAGGAAATGTGATGATGAGCAGCACAATACAAAGCATCATTTTCTTTGTGATCAAAGGATGCACAAGGGGCACAGGGGACCAACCTCTCTCTAGAACCAATTGTTTAGTTTTAGTTATATCTTATCATGATACAGTATGGTAAAATGCAAGAGGTAAAGTCAATTTTTTTCTGGATCCTTTTATTTCTATTCCTTTTTCCCCATTTATGTGTGTGTGCCAGGAAGAATGCCTTCAAACCAGAACACAAACACAATGTGTCATTGTCTTGCTTTTTTTTTCCTTTTCAGATTAACAATGTTTCTATTTTCTTCTTTCTGCCTCCACATGTTTAAGAAACAATTATTGTCCTTGTTGAAATTGTAAAATGGCATTGCTAACATCATTGGATTTTGAGGTGAACTTTTCTTGTTTAGCTTTAAAGTGTGTTTTTAAAATATCTATAAAATATCTCTCTTTTTTTTTTGTCTAGTTTTGCAGGCAAGCGACTGGGTGACTCTAGAGCCTTTGCAGAAAGTTCACATTTTCTGAGGGACACTGTCAGATTTATGCCCCTAGAGAAATCAAATTGTATTTTAAGCTGGGGATTTTTCTCTATTGCCTGCATATAAATCAGAATAACATAAAATTATTTTCCTAAAATACTGTAATTTAAGAATTTTAAAGTGTTATGGGCAGAAAAAGAGAGAAAAAAAAGCGAACTTTAAATTATTGTACAAACAATAATTTGTATTGAACAAATTGTACAAACCACTTGTGGGGACTATTTTCCAAAGGGCAATCTTAGGTAGGCAGCAGACATTCAGTCATTCAGGCTGGGCCATACAGACAAAAAATGTAACTTTCCAAAGACAATTTAGCACTTGGACATCATTTTTCTCTTGAAGTATGCTTGGAATCCTCAATGGAAAATGAATACTTAGTCAATGGCCTTTTCAAAATCTCCTCCTGCAATGTAGGGTGCTTTTGCTGTTCTGCTTAAAAAAATCTTCTGACCTAACAGCTCTCCTCTGGAAATGCTGATTCAGCAAAACTGGAATCAGCTGATTTCCAGTTTTCGAGGCAACCCTGACTGACATCTTGCCAGCCACCAACCTCCTCATGCTAGAAACAGTCCCAAAACGTGGAGCTCCTTGACTTCATGGACTCCCAACCACTTCCTTCATGGTGTTTCAGGAAATCATGGCTTCCAATGTTTCCCACCCTGTGCCAAACAGGAGAAGCAGTGGGATACTGCTGAAGAGCTGACCTGTCCACTCTCACAGCTCCCAGCCACCTTTTGGCTAGTCAGCTGCACAGGTAGCAGCAGCCTGCAGAAGTAGCTCTGAACCCCAGGGCACAGGAAGCTGCCTTGTGAGAGGTTTTAATGCCCAGGTAGTGGCAGATATAGAAAGCCTGGTAATCTTGATGATGTCAGTTTCGTGACAGCTTGCTTATGTGTGAGCTGCTGAGGGACCTGACTTGCTGCTTATCCACTGCCTGATAAAAGGTATATAGGAGATGCTTGGATGATCCACTCTTAAAACCAAACCTCACGTTTATATCTTACAAATGGTCTGTACTAAAAGCTAAAAGCAAATCAGAAATTACAGATCTGTTTATGTGCATGCCTTGTGAATCGGTTTTATGAGACTAGAGCTATAAACTGTTATAACAGGTGAAAGTTTTGTGAGCAGTGAGAAATTCATTTCAGCCAGAAGAAACTTTTTAAGGATGACAATGCAATTACAAGAACAGAAAAGTCCTTGGGGAAGATATTGGCTATGTCTGCAAGAGGCCATAGGGAACATGAAAAGCATAACCGTTCTCAGCCACAGCTGTGTCTGCACTATGGCTAGATGAAAAGTTTTGAATAAAAGCAGAACAAGTATGACAATCTTGAACAAAAGGAAAAGAGTGTGAGGACCCTGCTGTACCTATTTTTGAACCCCAGCATTCAGCAGACAGGGTGCTCTTAGGTAGATACCTCAGCTGCAAGTGTTACTTTAAAGGTCAGTATAACAAGACATTAGGCATTCAGGGCAAAGCTCTTCCGACAAAGATTAATTAACTGGGTTTCAGAGATGGTGACTGAGTGCCCTTTTAGCAGCAAATTCCAAACAAGTCAACTGTCAGTGTCTCAGAAAGAAATTCCAAAGCAAGTCCTATGTGTCGGTTTGCTTTAGGCTCCCAGCTCCTGGGTTAATTGGTTCCTGGTATTCTTAGGCAGCCTGGTAGCCTTGCAGCTTAGGGCACAAGCTATTGTCATTCACTGCAGGCAATTCCAGCAAACTAAAAAAATTCCACACAGTTGTTAAAGTATCTAGAAACCTCATAGAAGACAATGTGGTCTATGAGCTGACCTTTTGTTCAGATTTGTCATTTAAAAAAACAAAATAAGCAAAAGCCACCAAACCAAAACACATACATCTTAACAATAAATATTTGCATTTTTCATTTAGCTCTATTGTCCATCACTTCAGAAAGTTACATCAATACTCAAAGCAATATATAGTTCACTCTTCATACTAGTGATAAAAATTCTTAGTGATAAATTCTTTAGAAATGAAGCTTATAGGGAAATCTGAAGTGTATAAATTCACAGAGCACATTTTACAATTTTACCAAGTTTCAGTGCTTGCCTGTTGCAAAACAAGACAGTGATTAGACGAGGGACATCATCTACATCCTCTGCCCCTAAATGGATACAGTTTTGATAAAAAACTTAGCATCATTCATTATTTGTCAGTGTAACTCAAGACCCCGTGGCCAACCAGTCCTGGGGAGGCTAATCCAAAGCCACAGAGGGAACACACAGTATTACCTTGTGCTTGGTTTTTCACAAAGCTTTTTTAGTGTGTAGGGAGCAGAAACCCACAGAGCCTTCACAAACAAGAAAATAGAAGGAGATACAATTTGAGAAGCAGAGTGGGATATGATGAGACCTGAGCTTGGGAGCCATTCCACAGTCTGCAGAGGTATTACTGTGTAGCAAATATAAATTACTTGTCAAATTCACGTTTAGCATTTCTTAAAGGAACAATTCCTGGTGACAAGGATGTGCTCTTCCTCTGTCTCTCTGTGTATGCATATACATAAGTAAAACCCTGCAGACTCTGGTGGAAGTTGGGACTAGAGATCTGATATTACTTTTATACTGAAGATACAGTGGTAGCTAATGTACAGCCTGTTTACATTTCATCAGAGATGGCAGATTAAAAATAAGAGCACAGCACCCTGATATTTAGGCAAGTGATACGTAGCTATCCAATTCAACAGAATTAATCATGCACACAGCTGTCTCTTCCCATTTTCAGTAGTCACAAACGGTTCCTCTGTTCCATGTATCCCTATTTTGCTCAGCAGTGATTTGTTCAGAAAGATCCTGAACTGGCTGTATAAATGCAGCCTATATGTAGCCTGTAATAACAAAAAAGTGTAAACCCCTACATGAGTACACTAATTTCAAGTTTCGTACAATATAGTTAATAAGTCAACATGATTTTGAGCAGGGTAAATGTTGCTTGATCTGCATACTTTGTATCTTTTCACTGTTTCTGACAAGCAAACTTGGGAGTGAACAATCTGTTCCCACGCATTTCGCACAGACCACCATCCATGCTCACTTTCTCCCCTGCATCCTAGGTGACTGAATTAACACAGGAAATATGACTTGGTTACCTTTTCTGACAATTCCAGTACTTGCTTCGGGCTTCTTCCACTTTTCTGGCAGTTGATAACCCTCAAGTCACAACTCTGGATCACATTGTACTGCTTTTGCATTCAATAACTCGGCATGAATGTCACTTTCAGCATGTTGGCAATGGTGTTTGGAAGATCCAAATGTCTTTTAGTTAGAATTAGGAATGAAAAATTTCTGTTAAAGGAAAGATTTCTGAAAGTTCCAACATGCGCTTCTGTTTTCACAGACAAAGGCAGGTTACTTCGAAGTTTATCTTTGAGGATGACAAGAAGAAGAGATAATTACACCTTAGGTTTGCTTACAGCTAATGGATAGACTATCAAACCACATCTTCAATGGACTGAGGAAGCTTAAGTGTGGTTGAATGGCCAACCACCTTTTCCAGAAGTTCAATCCTCTCCTCAATCAACCAGACATTTTAATTCTGCACCAGCTACAAACTTAATGAAATGGCATGGTGTTATATACATAGATACTACATTAATAAAATATTTTTTAACAAAAATCATTCTTTAGAATACTGTTATAATACAGAATACAGCACATGAATTCATGGCACAACACTAAAAGAAATACAGAAGAACCCTTGCAGTGGTCCTAAATTTCCAAGTGGCTCCTGCAACTAAGGACTGAATTTGGATTATAAATTCAATTACTGCTTTAGAATTTGCTGTTGAGAACAGCTAAATAAAAAAAATTAACAGTATAAAAGCTCAAAATGCACTACTTTGTACCACCAGAAATAAAGTACTCATAAGAGGATGTTCTGCCTAAGGAAAAAGTACAGTGGCAATACAAAATTATTTTCAGCTGCAAGAGTATAGTAAATTTCAATTTTATCGAAAACATCCAAATAATTCCTTTATTGTCCATCACTTTGTTAACTGAAAAAGGATTTCAAATAGGATAGCAAAATAGACTGATGTAATTGGTGAGTGTATTTTAGCACTTACTAAAACTGTAACACAAAGGATGGCCCGCTTTGTAATATATAACCTGGTTTGCTTCTTAGCAGTGCCAAGACTCTATGGAGACAGAAGGGTGAATCTGATGTGATTTGACTTTGAAAAAACATTTCAAGGGGTACAAATTCCACAGCCATCCTTGTGTCACACAGTAATTTTCTCTACATGATATTAAGAGATAATGGACTAGTCTTCTTTTACAGGGATATAAAAATAGTGCAAAGATAACAAGAGCCAGATATGTTGCAACTGATACACTACAGAATTAATCTTGAGCCATATTGTTGTTACAAGCCGCCGGGATGTGTTTTCACTTTCAATTTATAGCTCCTTTTTTAGAGTGCCACTTCTCTTAGATTAGCCCTTAAAAGCAGGGGAAGATTCTGGGTGTGTCTATTTTTCTTTGTACACTATTTTCTAAACTTCAGTATAACCTACAGAGTAAACTAAAGTTCCAGGAGCTAAATCAAAAAGTACTTGTGGACTTCACCTGATTAACCACAAAATCTCTTTATTTTCTGTCTGGTAATAACATCAGCTCAAAGTATCACGTGGCTAAAATAAGGAGAGAATGTTGCAACAGTATTTCATGCACACACTTCTGCCTTGGAAATAGAAATGCAAATCTAGATTAGACATTTATTATTAAGACTAAACATTTTTAACTTTAAAACTGAGTTGAAAAAATCAAATGCAAAAAGGAGCTGATGAAATAAACCCAGAAAAATCAGAAAATACCCTGGGGTTCTTTGCAACCATGCTAAGTGCCTTTTCATAAGATTCATGGAAGCAGCAGTAGGAAACCAAATTTAAAGAGAGGAAAAACAATGTAATCTTTTTTCAGTATGTGGAATTTCTTGTGGGAATAAACATTCACAGCCAGTTAACAGACAAAAACAATGGAATATCTATTCAGATACATGCAAACATCTCTTATGAAAGCAGACATTTAGAAACAGCTAAAAACCATAAAAATACATTTTTCAAACTTAACACCATACTAAAGAATTTGCTCATGCTCTCCTGGCTTCCCCTTCTGTGGCTCCAGAGAAGTCAGTTCCAAAGAGGTCACTGGTTCCAACACAGTAAAAGTTGTTAGAATACACATTCTCTTGGTAAACCTTATTTTCCCCTACTCTAAAACTTTGATCAACATTGCTTAATCTTGTAATGTTTACATTACAGTGAAAGAAATCCCTTAATTTTTATTCAACATTCGTCGTTCATCTCCTAGATGCTGTACCACACAAGAATGTAGCTTAAAAAAAAAATTGCATCCCTTACATCCAATATAAAAATTATTCTACTTAAACAATTTCCCATGTTCAACCCAGCACACAAATGCTGATGAAGTCATAACACAAGAGGCTTCTAACAGCCTTGTGTGTAAAGGCTGAGGGCACTCGGTCTGGAATTGATGATACCAGATCCCTGAGAAAGGACAGCCTCCAACAGTCAGAGCAGACGCTCCAGTCCCCTAAAACTCAGTCAGTGCAGGAGCTACACACCACCATCTTATGGCACCAGGGTTTGGAGAAAAAGGCAAATAGCTTATTTTGAAGCATATGCAGTGCTTTCACCTTCAGCATTTTCGGTGTACATCTACTTCAGTGACTACTAGGTTCTAGTTCCTTTTTTAAAGGAGGCATCTTGCTTTTTAAAAGGTGTTCTATGCTCATCCCAGCCTGGGTATAATCAGTCATTGCTGTGGAAGAATGGGAAGGGCTAATGATAATAATTCTTTATTTCTAAATAGAATCAATTCCCACATTACTTACAGAAAGGCTTAAGGCTGTCATGAATCAGAAGTTACTCCTCCTTTTACAGATTACAGTTCCCAGTAACAACCTCTAGAAAGATTCAACTTTGAAGGTGAGGACAAGTTTAAACTTGACAAATACGTGTTATCCATAAGAGACCATAACAGAGGTTTTTAAATTATAACTTGAAAATAATAAAATAGTAATAGATAAAAAAGTCCACAACTTAAAAAAAAAAAAAAAAAACAACAACAAAACAGCAATTTAATATGACTTTATATTTTAAAATCCTTAGCTATCAGGAAAGTTTTTTTTATTTTTTTTCAAAGAAGATGAGATTAAATCAGATTTAAAACAATAAATTAGTATTTAGGTAACTTCTGGCTCAAAATTATGAATTTACAACTGTAAGTAATATTACAAGTTTGGTGCCTGGATGGAACGATTATGGTTATCTAAAAGCATGCCAACTCATCTTTAAGAAATGCAGCACTAATAGATATTTCATTTCTGAACCAAGAAGTCATTTCTTGTGAGTGAAGAATGTGAATATAATGAGGAAAGAAAATCAATAGTCAGCAAAATTATTTCAAATAACTGAGTAAGTGGCTTATATTTTTAAAAGTGTAATTCACATTGAAGGTTTTAACTGAACAGCAGAAGGTCAGGAGTTTTACTGTGGTTACTTATAGTATGTTGCTGGAAAGTCACTGACACCTATTATACTGGAGCAAAGAAAAAGATACCTTTATCTGTAGTTCCTACTATAATCTGTACTACTTCTTCTCAAAAGGCTTAGCTATTAAAATATATACCTATTTATAAAGAAATACCAGAAATCTGGTACCATTACAGAGTGCTTTACAGCGTTTAAGAAAGTGTCAGCATTTACTTTATAAACCTTTGCATTCAAAGGTTTATGTCTGAGCCATAAAAATCAGCCCATTGTATAACTTTGCTCATTAATTCTCACTGTAGGAGTCTGTTCCCCCACCCTGCTCCTTCTCCTTTGCTAAATAGCCAGATTTTCTTTCTCTGCTGAAGTTACAGATATATATTTTTAGAAGTGCACTTTTATGAGTGATTTTCTTCCAGTTAATTTCCCTTCACTGTTACATAATAAGGCAATTTTAGATATAATGCAACATTTTAACATAAATGTAAGATGAACTCTCAGCTTTCAAAGACACAGGTTGTTGTAACTAAATAAGCCAAACATATTTAATTCCCATGTCCTGAGCTCCTGTTTTTAGCTCACCTGATTCACTAAGGAGTAAAAAGTCCCTTAGTTGTTTCTGTTTGTTGTAGTCACAAGCCTCCGCAGAATCCTCTAAATCAGTCTGTCAACACATGCAGAAAGATGAGAAACAGAACTATATTTTGATTAAACATTTCCAGAAAAAAACATATCTTCATGCTTAACTTACCTTCTTGCGTCTCTGTGATACAGACACAGGCCATAAGACTAACCTCACATATTCTTAGCAGACTTTGGTGTTCCAATACCACCAGCATGTCTGGAAAGCTTGATCCACTCCATATTGTGAAGAAATTTAACTAAATCTAATATGGAATTCTTTAAATAGCAAGTCCTCAGTGGCAAGCTGCAAGCCACCAGAATTCATGGCTGCCAGCCATAGTTACCTTCCATACCCATGTTCCTGCAAGTGTGTGTTACCAGTTTTGCCAAGAACTCAGGTTCCCATTATCCAGAACTCTCCAGCAACTCTCTTTGACTGCTCTACCCCAATCAGCACTGGAAGGCAGACACTGACCTGACTGTTGTTGGCTCAGCTGGAAACAGCCCTCTGGGCTAGCACAGTGTGGTAAAACAAATACCTGGCCTATAGCACCTCACTCTTTGTAAAAGGTCTGCAAAGGTTTCACTTGTCAGCACCCTTCATTCTAATTTTCTAAAGGCTATTCTAAAACATAGAGAATAGCCATAAAATTCAGAAAGAGCTGCCTGAGATGCATTTGACCAGGCAGAGGAGAAGGGTGAGAAGAGAAAAATGTTCTCATATAAATAGGTCTCATCAAAGACAACCACTCATGTGGCTCCACCTTGCGCAGCCTCTACATGAGACAATCTCACATCTGCTGCTGGGTGAGAGCCACAGAGACCCTGTGGGTCTGAAGCAGGACACAAATGAGTTTTACTGTGCATTTATTCCCATTGCTGCATTCCTGAGTGATCTAACAGAGCACTGCTTTTTCCTCAAAGAGTATGTTGATTTAATATAATAAAAAGGATTTTATTGTTTTGGCTGTTAAATGCAAAGATAAATGCACTGACACCCCCAGAAATAATGCAGAGTTCTGTTGTTCCTTTATGTCTGAAGGGAAAACACATCACAATTCCACACAATGAAACTTCCGATTTTCATTCTTTCTTATTTATTTATCTATTTATGAGCTCTCAGCCATTGAGTCGCCTCAGCTTTCTACCCTGGGACATGATGCTTTCAGCTGGCCTGTTGAAACTAGTTCTGTGCTCAAGAAATTGATGACTGAAAGCAGGTAAAATTAGGCTATTTAGTTGTTTATGATATGTTGACATTCTCCTCAATTAAGTCCTCTTAGGAATGAGAGATTCATATGTCTATATGTGGCTCAACATTCCTAAGTAGCTATCTGGACAACTGACATAGAATCAAGTAGACTGATTGCTCTTAGTTTTTCTATCCTCTTCTCTTCCTGTAGTCCATGGCAGAGCTGAAACTCCACTAAGAAGGTATCAGATTTATATATAATATTTCTAAAAGCACATATGTGGCTCAATGAATAAAAGAAATAACAAGATATTCTAGGCTCACATTGCTTTTAACTTAGTGTGATCTACAGTATCTGCACAGCTTGGATTATTTTTGCACAAGTATCACTAACTTCTAGAGTAATATTTGTAAATCAACCCACCATATTTTTTCTTGATTATGAAATGAGAGAAAAATGCCATAAGCCACAAAATACTTTTAAGTCCTACGTATGATCATTATTAATTAACTTAAAATTCACTAATTCTACTCACAGTAAATATATGCACACCAAAACAAACAAAGAAAAACAAACCACAACCAACAACAAAAAAAAAATCAAATACTTATGACTTTACATGGCTTTTAATACTTATGGCTTTTCCTCAGTAATTGAAAGACACCAATCCACTGGTCTGTAGCATGTGGAACAAAGGAGCACAGTTTCACTAACAAGACATCATCAAATGGCAGGAATCCAAAAAAAGTTACTGGTTTTAGAAGTCCTTGATGAGGCCATGTATTTTTATTTCAATTCTTAATAGGTCACAATCTATAGCTGCAATGTTACATTCTTTCTATAATCGCAAGAAACCTAAACCTGGGTCTTTCTGCTAATAGATATGCACAGTGATTATACCACAACTGGGAAAAAGGAAAATCAAAACTGAAGCTGTTGCTAAATTTCCAAATTAACATGATGAGCAATGATATTCCGGGATGAAATGCGAGCAAATTTACTAATAATGTTCTTATGAAATTTAAAGCCCAAAGATAGTTGAGCTACAGACCTACAGACAAACTACATCCACTCTCTAGAAAAGCCAGCCTTGAAATCAGCACATCTGGATAATTTATTACTGGCAGCTACTTTTCTAAGAAAATGCTATCTGTACTCTAGAAAAACAAGGATGTGTTAATCATACAGTCGAAGAGCACATCAGCTGGCTGAAATACAAGAAAGCTTACAAAACAACTTTTTAATTTTTTGAAATATTTTCCTAATTGCAGAGATGAGTAAAGCAACAAAGGAACCCAATTTCAGAGCCAAAATTTTCCTGCACTAATATCAATAGACAATTTTCTTTTAGCAAGTCAACAGCCAAAAGAGGCTAGCTCTGTTCTGAGCCATCTGCTTTATTGTATTTAAAATTACACATAATGATTACATGAATTTGAACATTTAACATTTCTGGCTACTCTGAGAGAAAAACGCAATTTCATAGCCCAAATTTTCATTTATAGTTTGGCTTATGCACTGACAAGGGAGAAAACTGTTGCTCTGCAACAGTTGTTTAGGTCCCCAACCATGAAGGGAGTCAAGATTTTGGAGAGATATATAGAAGAATTTCAGGATTTCTTCAGCCTACACTAAATTACCAATACCAGCAAATTAAAGTAGCCACAAATGAGATATTTTTACCTTCCTTGCCAGGGAAATTCAGGACTAGTGCGCAATTCAATGAGATAAAATACATTTATAGTAACCATTATTAAGGACTTGGTGTATGCAAGACTGTGACTTTCAAATATTTATTTCTACAGAGAAATCATTGCTTTGATATCTAGCCCAGTCCAAAGGTCTGAAAACACTATCAGGCCTTATATATGAGTCTCCCTTGTCTTCATTTTCTGGATTTCCACTTTTCTTTGTTAGTTTTTAATCTTCTCCAATCTAAATGTCACCAAAAGTAACAAGACAAAGTAGCCCAATAGAGGACACGGTCAAAAAAAAATGTATTCTAGTGCATTGGCAGGAATAATGCAAGTGAAATAATTTCTAGCCATTTTATTCTTCATCTTCAATTAAAGCAACCCTAGAAGTACAGCAAATCAAACAACTTTTTTTTCTTAAATTGAATCATCTCTGTATCTTTGATTTTAACTTTTATTTTGATTAGTGTAATTATATCAATAATTAGTTAGTGCCCTAATATTTCTTGGGATCTCACCAATCCTATTCTTACTTTTAATTCCATTATGAGTTTGATGAGGTGCTACTGCAAATTAATAAATTTACTGCTAATAAATGAAGTGAATCACAGCAAAAGGGATTTCACTGCATAGATATACTGGTAGTTAGTAACTTATTAAATCACTGGTCTAACAAATTTTGCTCTTGAGTCAAAAGCAGGCAGAAGGCACTTAGGGCCCTAATAAAAAGCTGCTAAGACACATAGCTTATGGCTAGATTCTTACTGAGAATTGGAGGAAGGCTGGTTGCAAGACCTGATGCAAACAGTGAACTGCTGCTTGAGAAAGCATCTTTCCATGTATACATGCTACATATCACTCCCCCAATTCTCATATTTACATGATTACATTTAAATTTCCTGTTAAAGATTTTCCCTCTCTTTGTATGACTAGTGTATTTTTAAGCAAGGATTTTTTTTTTTTTCTGCTGCAAGGAGGCTACAGAGTAACAAAAGTTGTTTTTGTTAGGATTTTGAGACACAGTGCAGTTTATTTATAGATTAGGAATCCTATTAAAAATGTTGAAGTAGGGGCTTTTTCCTGCTTCTACGAGGCAAAAGAGCTACATAAATGAGCTTTTCTCATAAAATATGCATTGATAGAGTGTTTCAGATATTATATGCATTATAAAATACTATTACATTACAGTAGCGGAACTACAGTATTGTGTGACAAAAGGGAAGATAATGACTAGAGAAAATATTTCCTGTGCCCATTTTAAAGTGCTTAAGCACTGTTTTGGAAAAACATTATGATCTTTATCCTGATATGCTGCACGGTATGAATGTGCAAAGGAGTTATAAAACTTCTCTGGATAAGCAGCTGAGGGGATCCCTTAATGACCAATTGATGGCAGAGATGTCACTACAACATCCGCTTTGCGGCAATGACATTTTTGTGGAGACTTGATGGCACAGACATGCCAGAGTGCCACTTCTCTCTAGCTGACTTTCAGTCTGTCTAATGATACTTTGGATACACTTAAGAGACTGACAGTATTATGATGCTATCAAGATAAGGCTAACTGAAGACTGGCATGAAACCTTTGCCCCTACTGCATAAAGTCAAAATGTGTTAAAGCTGTTTCTGAATTTATTTTGACTTTGCAATAGAATCACAGTACAGCTGAGTCAAAATTCTAAGCTCTTCTCATGTCTTTTGCTAAAATAGCATTACTTAAACATTGTGCTTAAAACGTCTTCTTAAAAGTATCCACTACAGATAGGGAAAAATTAGAATAATGAAGAAAATGCAAACTAAATGTAGGAACAAATTACTAAACTACACAGAATAATCTAGAGGTTGTTTCCTCATTTTGTTTTTGTATTCTGCTAATGTATGACAACATTCAACTGTCTCAGTGATGTAACTCATCTAAAAGAAGAAGAGGTAAAGAGTAACTTGAAAATGTTGCTTAGAAAAAAAAATTATATTTCTCTCTCAGGCATCTTGTCATTGTTTTAACAATTTGTAATCTCCTATTGCATATTTTCACATTTGATACACAATTATTATGTACAAGCCGTGTGAATTCATTAGCTTTATGAAAATGATAGTTACTATGCATGAGTTTCTTCCTGTCCCTCAGGACTGAAATGAAACTGAGATACTGCATCTCTAAAGGCTTCCCTTTAGCAAATTTCATAAGTAAATACCTTAACCAAATGTTTGTCAAGTGGGAACTAACGTATAGTGAATCATATCCTACCTAATTTGAATAAAATCTTAGCAAAATTTCCAAGAAAGGATGACCTAGCTCCTGAATTTCCAGTGTTAGTCTAGAAGACCTTTATGTAGTGATGAATTCGTTCAGAATGTTTTTGGTTTTATTTGCCTGTGACTGTAGACTTGTTGACACAAGTCAACAAGTTGACTTGATTTTTTCTAATCAAATCATGTTGCTCAGCATTGTATCAACTTGGAAAGTTTCTGACTGGAAAGTTTCCAAAGTTGGATGTTTTCTAAGAGGACTACAGAGAGATATAAATAAGAAACATTTCTGCTTCCACAACACATACTTTGACATGAATCTTTCATGAAAACAGTTATTTCCATCACTGAGCAAAAATAAATGTGAGCCATCAAAAAAAATTAGGCCCACTTTCCAGTGAATGGCCTTGTGATGACTGGGAATGTAGTTAAAAATAAAACCCTCTTTGAACAGCTGTCAATAAAATCACTGCTGGTATGAGGAAATAAAGTTTCACGTAACATGACAGTTTATATTTTAAAAAACAATATTTTCCAATTCCAGTTAAAATAACTCACTGCTTTCTGAGGAAATTTGTATTACTTGCAGGAATCAAATCTGACTTCAAACTTTCAAAACTTCTTTTACATATTATTTCATTTCCCTTAACTTTTGTTCAGCTACTGTAGCACAGGAATTTATTTGATGAGGTGATTTGAATCTTGAAAGCCAGGACTAGTACCTCTCAGAGACATTGTCAGAGAAAAAGCCATTTAGCTGAGTTTTTGGAAACGGTCTGGATGACTTAAGGAAGGAGGAGAAGCAGAATATTTCTGACTTCTCAGTTAAATTAGCAATTTTAATTAGGTGTACTAACCTTTTTCTCTTATGAGGAGTGTCTTCTGGCCACGTAACGGAGCAGCATGAACAAGACAGGCAGGAACACTTTCCTAGCAGACTTAAGAGCCACTTCCAGCCCCCTGCCACACTGAAGCATCCATATCTCCTAGCCTACATCCTCCTGTGCCAGGACAGAAACAAGTGTAAAAGTTTGATGAGCATACCCCAGCCAGGTTTGCAGTCCTGATAAGCAGTGAATGTTGATTTCTAGATCATTCTCTGATGTCCAGAAATCTATACAAAGGCTTTTCTTGGTTTCTTTTCTTCTGAAGCTTTTGCCTCACTCTTACTGTAACAGTGTCACAAATATTAATTTCTTACCTTGGTAGGCATTTACAGACTCATTAGTCATCACAATACAACCACACTCAATGATGCAGTGGAAGAGAGCAAGGGAAAACTCAGCCCAAAAGCAAGTAAGACATTCAGATAAACTGGATGTCCACCACCACCACCATTAAGATCAACAATGAATTTCTTTTTTCGCTTACACCACAGCTGTACAGTTCCTTTCAGTACCATTACCATATAACTTGAAAGCTGTGGTTTATACATCTGTCTCTGGCAGACCTCAGGCATCAAGGGATGGCTAAGCAGCCTCTTCCACACAAACATCTTCAGTGCTGTGGACACTTCTGTACCTCAAAGAAAACAACATGGAGCTAAGAAGGTGTGGCGACAGTAATAACCTTACCAGGGACAGATGAGAAAGACTAGTATTGTTTGATGCAAAGAGAAGGATGATGGGGTATGTTTGAAGGTCCATAAAATCACAAGGGTGAGTGAACTCAGAACTATTTATTGAATAAGCCCAAAGAGAAACAGCTATCTCTTGATGAATTTGTCATATCAGTTAAAAGCTTCTAATAAAATAGTTTTGTACAGTAGAAAGTGGACTTCTGAAATTTGTTGCCCCAGGAGTCTCTCAGAGGCAGCAGATTAAAAAAAAAAAAAAAAACTCCGACAAATTTAAAGACAAGAGGGCCATAAACAGGCATTGAAGTGAATAATCAAAAAGGCACCTTCTAATATTTAAAATCTAATAGTTGTGGATTTATAATGTCTCTGATTTCAAGAACTTACAAGTTCTTACAATTTCTATTCTGTTCTTACAATTTTTTAATACGGTTTTCAAGAGCTGGTTGGATAAAGCCCAGAGTAACCTGCTCTCACCTCACAGCTGACAGTGCTTTGAGTAGGAAATTGCATGAGGATGTCTCCTGAGGTCCTTTCCAGTCTGAAATATCTTATGATCCTAACTTGTGAGTTGAATAATTTAAGAATTCAGGAAAAATAAGATCATTATTGTTCTAGTGCGAGCATTCTCCTCAGCAGAAAAGCTTCATCAGAGAGAAAAGCACAGCTGTATTGAAAGGCTGTATTGAAAAAGGCTGTATTGAAAGGCTGCATTAAAAAGCTGTATTGAAAAATTAAAATTCTGCTACAAAGTTTAGCACATATTAAAGTTAATGGGGCATATTTTGAAACTGCTAAAGTCCATTCATTGTCACTGTAATAGTTAAAATTCATAGAGGATAAGTTTTAACTTGGTGGGATTTCAGGAGCCTAGCTAGAGGGCAAATCTTAGCCCACGGAAATGTTCCTTTTTTCATTTGGAAGGAAAGCAGTTGAGCTTTCTTGGTTAACAATAACTTCATTAATAAAACTCCTCAGTGAGCAACTTGCTTGTGCACTGATCCAAGGGTGATGCAAATGGGGAAACCAGGCTGCCCATGAAATGAAACACTTTCACTTCTTGTAGAAACAGCATTCATAGAAGTCTAACACTGTTTCCCAAGGAAGGTACCTCTCTGTTTTACCTCTTATCTGCTTCTTTTTCTCCGTTTTCATCATGTTATTAAACAGTAGAGTAAAAATAGATAAATCATCTATGTTTCTGCTTCTTAGTCTAGATTTTTCTTGCCTGGGGGCTTCCTGAGCTCATAGTAGGAATCACAGAATCTGAAAGTGGCTCTTGAAAAACCCATAACTGCTCTTCCTTCTTTCCAAGCCCATTCATGCATCCTCACACATGGGTTTGGCTGCTGCTGTTGCCACATTCAGTTTGGAAAATGGCATCCCACACCCACCCTACAGTAAAAGACAAAAAATTTTATGCATATTTATCAGCATAAATATGGTTTTACTGAATTTAGTAGTAACACTATCTGCCCAGAGTCATATTTCTGCCAAGGACTTGGTAGTACAATTCAGTGTGTTTCTTGTGAGGAATGAAGGGGAAAAGATTTGATTTTTTCCTTCCCTGCCTAGTCTTTATAAAAAGCAAGAATTCTTCCTAATGCTCTGCAGTAGCCCACAGTTTACTCCATAGCCCTAAGAAACTTCACATTATTCAACAACTTTCTAAAAGCTCAAATATGAGTCGGGTTCAAAGTGATACTGAGTGATAGAGAGAAAATCAACAGATTCTATCACATCCAGAATATAATATCCCAAATTATCTTCAATTTTGAATGCCAGCATCTGGCCTTGCCATGTCAATTGTTCAGTCTAAGAGGCTCATGACTGAAACATTTATATCAACCACTTTATTTCCCCTGGGAGTGAGTCACAAGCTGCTGGTGAAAACTAGTGTCTTTCCATTGATTTTAATGGAGCTATTCCAGCTGGCACCATCTAAAAATTTCATGCCTTATCTCAGATTCCACACTTCATACGACTTAGTTCATTATGAAAGCAAAACCTTGTGGGAAGAAGCCATGACTCTCTGCTCCACTGTCTCATTACTAACACTTACAGAAGATTAGATTTTAGAATTCATGATGAGTACTTCAAAAAGAAAAAAAGAGTTAAAATAATAACACCAAAAAGAAAAAGAAATATATTTTCCAAGTTCACTGATACCATACAACTTTAGAGAGGAGTGAAGAAACTACTTGAAAAAAACCTATATAACAGCCCAAAGTTTACACTTCATTCTTAGGTAATCTCCAAGTTTGTAGGATAAATGTGAAATGGAAGAGAAATTTGGATATTTTTCAGGCATTTGGACAATTTCCCATTATGTTTTCTTCTGATTATGACTATTCATGTAGAATTCATTATTAGGGAAAGCCTTTATATCTGAGACAGATCATAGATCCAAATCTAAGAGAGATTTAAATTCCACAGCACTAAAATATCTATTTTTTTCTTGTTTGTTCATTTTAATAAGGTATATACCTCTGACTTAGTTTCCTATAATTCAACTTAAGAAGTATAGGGAGAAAGAGGAGTCTGAAAACCCACAAAAATCACAGAGCATAGCTGGAAGCCAGCTCCATATAACATTTGTAAAGCAAATGGATTAGACAGTGGGAAAGGTACTCTGCAGCCTAGAACACAGCCTACGGTGAGGGATACATTTTGGGATAAATGTTCTAACTACTTGAAGCAAAATCAATGAACAAGTTTGGAGTCTGCATTCTGTCTAAGGCCACACCCTCTAAATACAGCAAACACCCCTCTTTAAGGATGCAGTTATGTTCACAGTCACTCCACATCCTTCCTTTCCTTATAACTTCTCTTGACCTCTTCCTCTTTTCCCTCTTCTCCTTCCACACACACTTAGGAACTCAGAGTACAAAGCACTGCTCTTATAAGGCTACTTCCACCAAGTTAATTAGAAGTACATCTGATATACAGACAGTGTGAAACTCTTCAGTGTCCCACCCACATCAAACACCCCTCAACACACAAATTATTCCTCAGCATCTGACCAATGAATGGAGCCCTTACTAGAAAAGATCAAAAGCATTTGAAATGAAAACACAGCAGAGGAGGAAGGCTGACGTGATGAAGGATACTGCCTATGTTTAGAAATTCTACAAGAATTTCTGATGAAACCCCCCGATATTCCCTGAAACAAGATAATGTAAAACACAACCAAGCAAAATATTCTGACAAAATAGAAAACTCCTTCTTTCTCTCAAATTATTATGGGTTATGTGGGAAGTGACTATGAATATCCTCTAATAGTAAACCCCTCACCATGAGAAGACTAGAGACTGTCACACCAACCTGCTGCACACCAACCTTTAGAGGTTAGACCTCTAAAGGGTCTAAAAGTGACCGCAGTCAGAGGCTTTCCTGGCAGCTGTCCTCACCAGCTCCCAGCGTAGCCCTGATGCCTTGAGAGGCATGGCTTTTTCTGTGGAAAGCAGCACAAGCCCCTACCCCAGACAACATCCCAGTACTTCTCCCCAGACCAAATCACTTACTGAAGAAGAGTACATTTCTTTCTGAGCCAGAAAGCTTCAAAGACAGCAGTAATTGAATTCAACAGTGATACGAAGGAAGAGAATAAAAAGAGTGATCATATCTCCTTTCAATTTCTGTGTGGTACTCGTGTACAGGGTATGTGTCTCCCAAACTTACCGACAATGAAGAGAGAGAAAAGGAGGAAATAAAAAACATCAATTGCTCAATGTGCCATCACAGTCAAGAAATTACCACATATCCATCTAAAATGTCATCTCCTCCAGAATATTATGTGCAGCATTGATCACAGGGTTTCAAAAAAAGTGTCAAACTGGCAGAGGTTCAGAAAAGGAAGCTCAAATTTCTGGGAAAAAAAAATAACAAATGGGTGGAAAAACACTCAGTGAAGTTGGAATCGTTTTACTTAAAAAGGTGATACAAAAATGTTACTCTTTGTTTTAATGTAAGGACATCAGATTAAAAACACATGCACTGATAGTCTGGAAATGGTTGGGAGCTTCTCATCTCCATTTCTTGTACTAAATAGGTATGAAAAAGTTCAATTAAAGGATGCTAAAATCATAATAAGTACCTTTTCTTCCACATAGCAGAATAGAATTCACTGTTCCTTGAAGTTACTGAGGCCAAAATCTCAGAGATCCAAAAATAAATCTCTAATCAACATCCAGAATTCTTACAAGTGTCAACAATCTTTGTTTTGGAATATGTACAAAACTGCAGGAGTAAGGCTAAGAGTTTTCTATCCAGCAAAGGTTTAAGACCTAGAGAAACAGAAAGAAGAAGAGAAAATTTTTCTAAATTAAACAACTAAGAAATTATCTTTTTTTTCTCTTGCTACAGGTACAGTAAATAATATCCTTTCTCAGGTCAGAAGAAAAACACTGGGCAAGTTATATCTCTGGTCCACTCACTCCAGTACCTCAAATCCTAAAATAAAGAAGATTAAATTTATCTAGAATAGATGAGTGATGTTACATTTTTTGACAGAAATGGATCAATAGCAACTGTATCTTTCAAGCAATCCTGCTACAAAAACATACAGGTAATAAACTCTATGTCCTCTTGCTTACATGATGTTTCACTTTTTAACTAAGAAATACTTTTTATGTTATTTCATTCTAGCACCTTCAGGTACAATTGTTTTGGGATGATTTCTTTTTTCTGTATTGACTTCACCTCTGCATCATATATTTTGTCTTTACTTTGGCTCTGTTTTTATCCAAACTTTATCCTAAAAAGAAGTTTGGTACGTAAATTATAATTCACAGTGCATACCTTATTGTACATACTCATCTATACCTTGCAGATATTGGGCTTTTCATTGTTTTAATGGCAGCATGGTTATTGAATAAAAAACAAAGAATGTCTTTTAGTAAGTTAAGGAAACATTTATGACCTCACTTTCAAAAGTTATACCCTAATAAATATGAAGAATAGAAGAATAAATTATCATGAATTCCACAGTTATTGGCTGACATTACAGTATGCCTGTGATAAACAAGGTTAACCAGGCAGCTCAAAACACTATTTTCATACTCTTCAAAATTGTGTGCTTTTATACACTGATTCATTTTAATGAAATGTAAATTTAAAGTCTTATTTTCTCATTTGCTAGTGCATCATTAAAGCATTTTTCACACGGCCATTATAGCCTTTTATTTCCTTTTCCATTAAATCATTCATTCTTTATCTGGGTCCAGTGGAGGGCAGCAAGGATGACTGGGGACAGAAGCACCTCTCTTGTCAGGAACAACCTGTTCAGCCTTGAGAAGAGACAACTGAGAAGGGATCTCATCAATGTCCGTCAGTATCTGAAGAAAGGCTAACAAGAGGATGTTTCCAGGCTCTGCTTGGTGGTGCTGAGCAATAGGACAAGAGGCAGTGGGCAGGAACTGATTCACAGGAAATTCCACCTAAACATAAGGAAGAACTTTACTGTGCAGTGACTGAGCCCAGGTTGCCCAGAGAGGGTGTGGAGTCTCCCTTACTGGAGTTACTCAAGAAATGTCTGGTTGCAATCCTGTGCCTTGTGCTGTGGGATGACCCCACTTGAGCAGGGAGGCTGGACCAGACTGACCCACTGTGGTCCCTTCCAACCTTCCCATTCTGTCAATATATCTGATTTTAAAGAAATTTATTTTCTTTAGGTTTGTACATTTTGCTTACACATGTCCAAATTGGTTTCGCTAAAAAAAAAAAAAAAAAAAAAAGACATAAAATAAGACCCATTGCACCAAATCTCCCAGTATTTTTTTTGTCATTTTCATTATTATTTTCTCTGAATTACAGGTCACTTCTTAAATGGAAGAAGAAAATATCAATTGCTGGTGAGAGTCATATATCCTGCGAAGTCCTATAAAAAAAAGGCACTGGTTTTCTAAAAATAAATTAAAAGAAAATAGAATAGCAAAAACTATTACAAAGCCTTCCTCTGTATAGATCCTATTTTAAATCAGCTAAAATGAAACAATCTTCCTCTGCAGCTGTTATTGCACATAATCAAAATCTTTCTTACATTAATACTTAAGTGGGTACAATTTTGACTATTTCATGCTAAATTTCTGAATGTTTGATAAAGGGGCCTCACTGCCTTATTTCCTTAATGAAATATCATAAAGCTTTGATATAAATAAATAAATAAACAAATAAATGTAGATCATCTAATTACCTATTTTATTTTTCTTTTTAAAGCAGGCAAAGCAATCTCAAAGACTTGAGGGGGGATTAGAAAGACAGAGGTGTTTTCTCATTTTTTCAGTGTTAACTTAAAAAATTTTTTAAAAAGGCAAACCAAGAACATTTCATAAATGATATTTTATTTTTAATGTTAATTTTTACAAATAAATCCTTTTAAGTAATTAATTTTGAAAATTTCATGTGTGGTCTATGCTAGTCTAAAAACTTAAACATGGAAAACTGCATTCAGATAGATTTGTTTACCAATATTTTCAAGTGCTTTTACATAGATCCATAAGAAATCAGCATTGTATTTACTGAATTTATCCAGAATCCCGCCCTGCATTGTCTCTGGATAAGCATGTGAGTTTCAAACAATTTGGTCACACTCACATGATGAGAGTTACAAAGTAATAAAAGAATGCGAGCATCTATTGTCTCACAATAGCTGTAAATGAGCTCAGATTGGACTACTAGAAAAATCTTCATCTGACTCTACTCAGTTATAAAAGTTTCAGTGCAGTGATGAGACCACAGTCTTCAACAGCGTAACATATACATTACACAGAGTGGCATAACATGCAATTTGCATCAATTGGGCTTGTTCAATTCTTTTCATATTACATTGAAAATTATTTCAAATGCATCTTTATAAAGATCTCTATCTCTACTTATTAAAGAATATTTCTGTCTTTGAGTGGCAGTCTTCATTGGCAGACCTTCCTGAGACCTTATTTTTCACCCACATTGCTACTTGAATGAATCGTTCAAATTATAACCTGAATATAAGCAGCTCAGGTTTCTGCAACTGTAAAAGAAACATGCTAAGTACAAGAATGAAAATTAATCACACCTACTTATCTCCTACGTGCATTCTAAAACTCATGTTTTCTTACAAATTATAATTCAGCAATTTAGGTACACAAAAATAAACAGGCACCAGGATGCTCCCACACTAGCAGGATTTCAGGTCAGATTACTCAGCATGGTGAGGTTATAAACTAAATCACCTTTTACTATGCACTTGAGCCAGATTATGAACATCCAAACTTATTAGTTATTACATTGCAGGTGTAAGAGAAGACAAGATTTTCTTTGCTGTGGGACTACGGCAGAGTTCCTGCCTTGTTCAGCACCACGGCAGCCCACACCACGCTCAGAGAGAACAAGATCCCTCTAAGCAAATTCAGCAGGGGCTTCTCAACCACTGCAGAGAGAAAGAAGCATTTCTGTGACCACAGGAGGCTCAAAGGGCTTTCAAATTTCACAAATCTTCTGATCATTCCTGCTACAGATATGGAAAAGAGCTATAGATATCACAGAGAAATAGATACTGTGGGACAGAAGAACCAGGGTTTTAGCCTGCCAAAAGTCCAAGGTTTGATATGATTGCCCTCTGCAGACATATCAAGAGGCACTGTATCAAAAAGAGAAATATGTCATTTCAAATCAAGGATAAGGTGACACAAGAAAAAAAAAAAAAAAAAAAGGCCATAAATTGGGCATGAAGAACTGAAATCCTTTTGGAAATTCAAAGCAAGTGCCTTGTTACCAAAATACTGGGAACTGCGATCATCAAAATGCTTTTAATGTGATTTTAAGGAAATGACTAATGGCATTGCACGATGCAATTTCAAGGGAAGGGAAGGGAAGGGAAGGGAAGGGATGGCAATGCAATATAGGAAGATTTGGAGTCTCGAGGATTTAAATTTAAAGCTACAAG
>JAYDZK010000202.1:31530534-31544030 GCA_034509185.1 Euphonia xanthogaster | reverse complement strand
GGGTTTTTATAGTAATTTTTTTTGTAAATGTGTCACTCCAAGCTTTGTCTTTTAATGTGATCTTTAAAACTGAATTTTTAAATAAATACAGGATAAGATGTTTTATAAATAAATAATATAGATAATGAAAGTTTTATAATTAGTGTATACTAAAAGTGTAAATTATACACCTTGCTCTCTGGTATGTATTTTTTTTGTATGAAAGCTCAAGGTCTTTATGAAAGCACAAAGATGCATTTTTGGATGCACTAGAAATAAGGTATACAAGTTTTGCAGAAATACAGCAGACCTGCAGACAATAATCTAAAATACAAATCTGTTTTCTAGGAAATTAGGTTTCTTTTCCATAAATCATGCTGTACACAGATTTTGGGGCCAATAATTCTCAATCTTCATTGAAGAAATTAGACAATCAAATTTATTGGATGATCAAACTGATGATCAAAATTAATTAAATGAGAAAGAGGTTTTTGCAATGCATGTAAAATTGAGGTCAGAAAGTAAACATGCTTGAAATTATCAATAAAATGAAAGTATGGACATATATCAGGTATTACTAAAGACAGTCAATTTATTGATTGTATTCATCACATCCAGAGGACAATTCCTAAATAGGTAATTAAATAAGACTGGAGACAGAGCCTTCCACTGTGCTCCTTGGCTCAGTATTCACTGTCTTATGGGTCTTTTCCCATGAGACAACCCTTGCTTTTGGCACCTCTCAAACTGCCATTCTAGAAATCACTGCATACAGTCATAATGACCCAAAGATGTGAAAGCAAACAAATTTATCATTAAAAAGGGAAATCCTACAAAGGAAAAATAACAGAAACATCTTTGTTCAATAGCTGATGCTTTTAAAGACACCTAACCCAGAGGAATAATTACACAGACATAAGTTATGTAAATTCAGGACAGGCAAATGGCAGTAGAGATTTTTTTATAATTTTATAACTATGCAGAAAGGTCCTCTGAAAATCGTTTTTCATATCTCTGGACCAAATCTAGAAACACACCATGTTGGTAACACATATTAAAATCCCTGAAAAAAACGAGACATTATAATTGTTACCCAAATTGTCTAATATTCATGCAAATTTATAATCTAGATTTGAAACTGGCATTCATTTTTATGGATACAGACAGTGATTTTTTTTTTTTTTATAACATTTACTGACAAGTTGGAACATTAAAAGCACTTGATGTCACTTTTTTTATTATTTATTCTCGAGGTTGTACAGTATAAAAGGAAAATTCTGCTTTTCCAGCAAATTTTAAAATCATGACAGGAACTCTTTAACACATATTTGTACAGGTGACATATTTCATAGAAAATTAAATATGCCATTTGAAACTATTAATTTTGTAGAATTATTGTTTTTACTGTTGAGACATCTCCTATTCTATCACCAAATCTGATCTTTATGTTTTCTTTAGCTTGATTTGGGGGAATATGGGTTGAATTCACTATGTCTGATATAAGACACTGGTCATCAGAAATTGTCTTAATTTCTCCTTTAAGGTACATTAAAAAGTGTGATTTTGGAGGTTTTGAACTCAGTAGTGATATTGTCATTGATCTCAATAGGGAATGGGTAAAGGAGTGTCATTTACACCCTTTTAAGAGAAAAAAAATTTACAAACAATCCATAAAGTATTGACAGTTTCTATATTGGATGAAGGAATATGCACTTCACTCAAAAAGAAGGAAAAACAAATTAGTTTCAGATTCTCAACAGGATCAATGAGTGATCAGTTACTGATCAACCAGTAATAATTATCTCCAGCCCATTTTTAGGAAGTGGATAATGAAACTGGGTCTCAGCATCCTATTATGGATTCTTGGCTTAAGGATTTTTAAAAAATGTAACTTTTAAAGTGATGCACATTTTTGTGCTGAGGGAGCTAAGTATCATTGTGACTTAACCACCAGAACTTATGTAATAATTTTCAGTCTTCAAAGCCATGTTGGCAACCATTTCAAATTACTTGTAATAGTTGGAGGTACAGCATTAGAAGAAAAATTGTGGAGAGATGGCACAGGGGGAAAAATTAAGATAAAAAGGTAAAAAAATAAACATTACATAATTTCAAAATAAAATATTCAATTTGAAGAATATATTCAAATCATAGAAGCCTATAAAAAAGACCAATGCAAAAGCACCTGGAAATTACATAGCAAAAATTTTTCCTGCTGATAAAAGTCATGCACCTCTCTTGGTGCTAAATTTTACATGTGGGGAGAAAAATAATGAGATTTATCTAAAAATATCTTTTTTCAAGCTTGAAAAATAAGTCAAGTATCCCAGATGATAACTGGGACAGAAGAAAAAAAATAACCAAGTAATTTTTTTCTTTGCTTAAAAATTCTATTTCTTAATGAGTCTTTAGGTGTATTTTGGATGACAACAAGCTTTTAGAAGCACTGGCATAAATAATGAAGTCAAAGTGATACCTGCCATCAGTGGCCCCAAATGCATGTCTGACTTTTTCCACCTTCTTCTCTCCCCATCTTAATGCATTTAGCAGTGGACTAGATTCCCCAGCTTTTCAGAGATCTCCTGATTGTATTAAGAGCCAGTCTAACATTAGGAAGGAAAGTACAGCTGTAAGAGCAGGATTCCCGTATTGAGACACAAGGACATGGAGGAGAGATATGAAGGAGGGATGTTTCTTGTGATGGAAGGAATAAGCTCCTCCATTGTGGTACAATCTGATTTCATGAATGTTACAGCTCTTTCAGCTGAGGATTAAGCTAAAACATAATTTCTCTCTTTAGTCAGCCTTCTTCTCTCCTTTTCATCTCCTACCTCCATCCACAGAAACTGTTCTGATCAAGTAACTGACAGAACTGTGAATGAAGAGGAAAAAAGGTCTAAAGAGTAATGTACTGATTCATTCCCTCCTATCAAAGGTTTTGCTAATCTTATACCATTTTACTGTTTTAGCTGGAAATTCCCACTATACCTAACATTTAGTGATGTTATATATTCATGTACACATATCACTTTACCAGGTTCACAGTTTTTTCCAAATAAAATGTACACCATGCAAGAAGGTTTTTTTAGGCCCAGAAATCATAGCAAGCTCTAGGATAAATTTTCAGGGGCTATAGTGATTTTACACAATATTTTATAATACAAATTTGCATCTGCTTTAAACTGCAGGTAAAATTCAGTAAGAAGAAAATAATGATCCAAACTGGAATTGGAGCAGAGTGCTAATGACTCCACTCTTGCAGAACAATACTGACACGCTTTTGGTTCTGTCACTTACGTGAAAAATGTAATCACCTTTATCATATGGAGTTCCTTACTCACTGCTGAGCTATAAATTCAAAAGTTACTTGAATCAGCACAGAATTTTTTTTAAAACCCTCAACAACTAAATCTTGATTTCCTTTATTGTTTTCTATCCTGGTTTCACCAGAGGGAAACATACATCTTTGATTACTTTTTTTCCTTTAATTTTTGTTTTTTTCCCCAGGAACCAGCCTGTTTGATTAGAAAACTGGAAAAATATAGTCCCAAATGGTTTTTGCCAATGGAAAAACCATTTTAGATGGATCTCAGAAGCTGATCCCTGTTCTCTGCAGCAGCAGTAACATTTGTTTTTTATGTGCAAGGAGCAAGTTGTTATTTTCTACAAACTCTGTCATTTAAACGACCTTGACATTACATGAAATAATTTTGTTTTGTTTTGTTTTCCTGAACTCAAGAATCATTCCTTCCATCTGGAAGCAGAGCCGTTGACACTGATGAATGCCCTTTAAGAATTTTACATGTGTATTTCGCAGTGATCTGTGTGTTAAAATCACATAGGTCACTGAGAAAGTCATAATTGTAGTTAATCTCAAAATTAACAAATCTCTAAACATTACCAGCAATCATATTGAAAAAAATAGCTTCTTATTTTGGCAGTAATAAATAAAAGACCCAGGCATGCTTTTGCAGTTCCCTTTTATCAGTTATTCTGTCTGAATCAGATACATCCATTGCAATTATCCTACAGATCATAAGAAATACTGAAGCTACAGCCTGAATACAGGCAACATAGATTATTTGGAGACATGTTTTTCAAGATGTGAGTACTAAATAACTGGAACTTCTATACCATATGAGGTTTCAACTCGAGAGGAAACAATGGATGGCAATACCTCATCATCTACTTATAGGAGGTAAAGAAAAGTATTTCTGTGTCCCTCAGCTATTTTCTGACAACTTGAGAACAGCTGCAAAAGAGGTCAGAAATAGGAATTTGTCAACTTTCTTATTAAACAAAATCAGAAGAAACATGTTTCCAAGGAGGTAACACACATCAGGATCAAACATGCTGAGGTTCTTCAGCAAAAGCTCATAATCCTTTCTATCAATCCCATCTTCTGACTGGGTTGTCTCACCATGAAGAAGCAACCCTAATCCGCTCCTCCTCTCAACTTAGTGGGACTAGGACCCAGCAGATGCCTGGGTCTCTGTTGTGCCAGGTCATGACAGCACTTGGAAGCTGGTACAAGGAATGTACCCAAAGGAGCTGTCTGTTCAGGGATTCACCAATTAGAGCAAGGGGATGGAGCACAGAAGATAGAGTATTATGAGTTATTACAAAATTATAATAGTTGTTTCTGCCTTTTATAGCATGTAACACAAGATGCTCATCATTAAATAGAATTCAACTTTTCTGTTCAAGAATAAGGATCGATATTACAGTAATCCAAAACACTATAAAAAGCTACCTCTGTGATTGTCCTTCAAGATTTTTACATATTTTCCAATCATTGCATTAAACTAGCTCTTACGTCAAACACTTACTGCTACAAGCACTTTTCTCACCATTTTCCCACTGCCTTGACATTCTCCTAAAAGAATAGGGCAAAGTTTAGCAAGTTTATACATAAAATGTACTCAGCCCACCGCTGAGTTCAAATAATTGTAAGACGTAGAATAGGACTGAGTCAGGGTCTTGACTGACTTTGCTTAACTGTTCCCACTGAAATCAGAAGTAAAATTCCTACTCACATCTCAGGGAGTGGAATTAGTTTTACTAATTTAGCAGATTAACTACAACTGCACCTTTCCTCCTGCATTCTACATTTTTTTCTATTCTAACTGCTCTCCTCTCCTGCTTTTCCCTTAGGGTCAGTTGTGCTCTCTGACCTGCAGCTGTTAAACATTTATTCACTTGGACTGTCCCTAACCTAAACTCAGTTTTTAATTCATGTTTAAATTGATATTTGTACATTAAACATCAATATATAGCTATGCAGGTAAGGGGATTTTTTCAGTTATCTTCAATGGTTTTCTTGTTCTTTTATCTCTACAACTAAAAAGTATATTAGAGTTATTAACAAGCAACACCCATATCAAATTTCTTTTTTACTGACAGGTGAATTCTGAAACTTAATGATGGATGATCTGACATAAAATGGATAAAAATTTAGATTATCAATTCTGTTCCCTAGGACTAACTCAACAATGAATATAAATTCTGCAATAAAATCAGCTCAATGACTGTTTAAAATATTTTTCTGCTAAATAGAAAGTGCTAAATAATTCTGACTAATCTAAATCCCAGAAGATTGGCCCTCTCGTGCAGATTTCTGAGCTACGCCATGTACTTACCTTACCTAGACAGTGCTACCACTGGAACCTTTCTTTAGCCTTTTGCGTTCTCTCTTTTCAGTTTAGAATGGTGATACTTCCAGGAGAAAAAGATCTTCAATTTGCTGGCTCTTTTATTCTGCCTTTCCAGTTATACACTTCAACACAGCACACCTTAATTAATTTCCATGTTTCAGTTTTGAGTTCACATTTTCCAAAAAGGAAAAAAAAATCTGCCTTTTGGGCTTGACTTCATAAATGCAAATGATTTTCCTTGCATTCAGCCTAACATTTTCTAAAACGTTAGGCTGAATGCAAGGAAAGTAATTTTTCTTTGCAATTACATTGCAAGTCTCATACATGCAGTACACTAATCTTCATTTCATTACACAACTGCAGTTATACAAAGTACTTTAAACCCAGAAAAACAATTATTTGGATGTGATTTCACGCAACAGAATAATTGCATCTACAAAACATTTCCTATTTATTATAAGTGCACTCTAAATGGATTAATTTTGGAGCTACAACTAGAAAAGCTGCTGTTAAGACATTATTTTCTAACGAAAGAAATCTGCAGCATGTATGCCTATATTTTTGTCTAGTACATAGCAACTGAAATAATGTTTTATGTAGAATGCTTGTTATATTCTACCACCTCTTGTTCACAGTAAGTAAAGTTGAAGTATAGAGTGAGATTGCCCTTACCTTCAGATCCAGCAAATAAAGAAATGTAGCACTTCAACTGACTGAAGTAGGCTCTGCCTGAACCAACTCTAGCAATTTTCTGTGGATCTACTGGTAGTTAAAACTAAAGCTCTCCATAGATGAGCAATTTCCAGACCTAGGGTAAGATTTGGGAAGAATTAGGAAAAAGGGTCTCTGTAATAAACTCAAGCAGGACTTTGCAAGATGCATTAGAGTGAAATTTACGACTACGGAATGAAAATTTAGATGCTTATTCAAAGACAAACTCAGACTGGACTCAGATTAGGGATATTTTGCTGACATTTTTTATCACACTGGAGGCCAGACCTGACTGATGAGCACTTAAATGGCAAAATTCAAAGCACAAAAGGTAGGCATATAAAACAAGTATGTCTCAAAATCTGTATCAGAGGTTTTAAGATAGATTTTTATAAGAAAGCTTCAAATTAACTACAGATAACTTTCTGTAACTTCTTAAATTCAAGAAAAAAGAAATATGGGTTTATAATTATAAAATTAATTCTAATGCAATGCAGCAAGAAAAGAGCAGAATTTTTCTTCAGATTGTTACCAGCACAGTATTTGCTGCCCTTATAAACATGCTGAAACAACACATTTATGAATGCTAGACATCTTTAAAAAATCATGAGGTTTTGAGGAGAGCATTAAGTCCTCTAGAAGTCTGTGTGTTTGCTTTTTGAGTTTTCCTTTTAAAATTATTCTTTTTTACATCTGGATGAAACTTGAAATAGATTGATAGATTATGAGGCTAACATGGGGCAAGAAAGAAACTAAGAGAACTGAAGCTGACAGAACTCTTGGGTTAGTAAGCTCAAAGAGGATTTAAGGCAGAATATGATGATACACTACCACACAGACAAAAGGGTATCTGATCTCACAGTCTTCTGACTAGCTCTAACTAGAGTGATAAAAGTGGTGAACCTTTTTCATTGGCCTTCTCCACAGGGTGCAAACTAAAAAAGGAAAGATTAAAATGCTATATTTTTATCTAAATGTCCTGGAGTCATTTTATTTGTGGGGATTACAGTTGTAGGGAATGTTCAGAGTCTATGCTGAATCTATATCAGTAACAAAAGCACAGCAAACCAGAAGGGTAGAGATGTTGAGAAAAGCAATCTCTAAAAAATTTATGATGAATGTCAGAGCCCAGTGTTTTTCAGCCCAACCTTTTGCTGTTGCCACTGCAAGACACAATCCTACTGGTAGTTATCTTCAACAAACACTCAGTAAGAAAATATCCATGGAGAATGGGACTGTGTTCATCTGCAGTTGTGCCTGGGAAGAGGGCAGGTAAATCCCCATCGGTCAGTAATCAAATGACAAATAGTCACTGAGGACAATTTCAAACAAACAATCTTGTTGATTCCTGCTCTTTATTCAAGTCTCTATTTGGTAGTGAGAGTAAAAGATAATTTGAGGCATAGTTCTAGCAGTGGAGTCCTGTAAATCTCCACTTCATGGCCATAAAAAAAATTTCAAAAGCTAAACATGGTAAAGCATTTACTTATAACAAATATATTATTTACATCAACTAGGTTCCGTCAGAATCTATCACACATTCTACAGAATGACAAAGATTTATTGAGCATTAGCTGCTATATGCAACACAAACTAGCACCAAATGGCTCAGACAAAATCCTCAAAGAAAGATAATCTTCCATACCAACTACCTATCACTTATTTGAGGCTTAAGTGCTCCAAAGGTCACACACATTCTCCTTTAAAGAGGAATAAGTTACCTTATGCACACATCTGTTCTTATTCAGTTAATGAACCTTCTCTTCAGTTGATTAACTTGTTGGCATATAATATCTTGAAGACCTTGCAAGCTATATGTCAAGTGGTGACATGTGCACATATAAAGAGCCACAGTGCTGGCAGGAGTGAAATACAAACTTCAGGGCTAGAGAGCTAGCTAGACACTTGGTAATTTCTATCTCCAGCCTTAAGAAAAGATGGTTTTGGATATCAGCCACAAGGGCTATTGAATTTATCAACATTAATTATAAAAGATAATACTGTGTGAACATAGATGCAAATAACCAAGGTGATCTTGACCCACAGCTGAAGTGATAAGAATAGATATATTCCACCACCTTGCTGGCTGGAGGATTTCATGAGCAAGCTGGGGCACATACATTGCTAAGTTCATTCCATCTTAGCAGGGGCAAAAAGCATGTGTGACCTATTTCCCAGCCTCAACATATCAAAGGGTCTGGCACATGCATGATTTACCTCCATTATTTTCTCTGTGCTTCTTATGACCTCTGCTTCCATCTCTCTACCAAGACAGGAAGCTCAAGCATGTCTTGGGGAGGGCCTCCAACTCTCTGTAAACACCTACGTTATTTCTACACAGAAATTCTACTTCTCAAAACAGAGGATAAGCAGCACCAGGCATAATATATTGCTTCCCACTCTGTTGTGTGCCAGGACTTGGCATTCCCAGCTACAAGTCACTCAAGTAAATCTACTATCCTCCTTGCCATTCTCTGCTTTGACTTCTTTCCTCCCAACAAATGCTATTACCTTTGGGATACAAATTAGAAGAATTTTTTTTTAAAGTGAACAGGGCTGAAAACAGTGCTGCAGAAGACATAGAAAGCAGCATCTTATATTCTCCACAACTACTATAATTTAGGAAGGCAAAAAATCAAAGGAGGAATTTACAGCCAAGGCAGCTGCAATGAAACAGGTGGGCAAGGTGTACCAGCTGTCTGCACAAAAAAGTGCAGGGAAAGAAGGATAAAATATTCTTTGCAAACAGACTCCAAAGAATAACTGTACCTTGTGGTCATTCAGGTGATGAGTCAATGTTTTGTCCATAAAACAAATATTTACCCAAAAGACAATTAACATGAACACTACAGACCTAACTGAAGGGTTTTGAAAGGATATAATGCCTCCAGAACTTCATGTTTCCAACCTGCTGTCAGTAGCAACCAGAATCGTATTCTGCCATCTCCATTTCCAAGACACAATATCTCCATCCCAGACACCAGGCCTGCAGACAACTGATTTAAGTCAACTCAATTAACTACTCACTAGTTAAGATCTACTTTGAGTTTCAAAGGAAATAAAAAGGGGGCCTAAGAGCTGTGAAAATCCTTTTATGCTGGTTTCTCAGTGGGGGCATCACAACAGAAATGAAAGCTGAAAGTGTGAATACACTATTTTAGTGGGGCACAGATCAGTCCAGTGGAGGCCACTGGTGTGTACAGTCTCAAGCTACCAAATTGTTCTCATTGGGAACAATAGGTCAACTGCTCAGGAGCACATCAGGAGATAGGAATTGCTGTTCTAATATGATTTGGTGGTTCTCACTGAGTTTTGAATGGTAGAAACATTTACAGTGTGCAGCAGTCTGTTATACAGCTCCTTTGGTAATTCAGCAGGAGCCGAGTGCAATTGTTTCAGACAAAGGCAAGATGATGGGCCATTAATCAGTAAATCAGTGCTCTCAAGGTAGAGGAGTGACTATTTTTAACATATTGAGGACAGCAAAATACCTCATATTAGCCATGCTATTTCTTCAATTGAACTTCAGGACCAAAAACACATGCTTTTGAAAGTCTGAATGGACATGAAATGCAGGATGAGTCTACAAAGGTCTTCCTTACATTGAGAAAGTATGTTATGGGCAGATTCCTAGGAATATTTACAGAAACCCAAATCCTGCAGTCAGAAATAGAAACAGTAGAAATAATAGAAAGTTTTTTCAGGCATTATTGGATGCAAGGATACTCAAGAGTACTCTAAACCATAAAATTACCCATTAACTTCCTAATAGTTGGCACCTAATCAAAGCTGCCAAAATAACCATTTAGACTAATCATTGTTTAGGACGATTATCACATACAAAACAAAACTAAACAAAACAATATAAATCCAGTGAAGAAGTATCAGGAGCTTCAAGTTTCAACAAGACCCAGCAGAGAGATTATTCTCATTTCAGTTATTTATACATTAAAACAATCCAAGATATAGCATGTTAATTTCCAGACCTAAACTATTATCTTAAACTCTCTAGTTTAATGCTCAGCAACCTCTCCCATTGGTCTCATAAACCAGCCACTTGTTTAACTATGTTCCAGCATTTTTTGTGCTGTCTGAAAGTCACATACAAGGGGAGCACTGCTCACAATGACTGGTGGTGCCCAACAGCATGAGAGCACTGCTGGTTTACACCTCATTCTTTCAGAACTAAGATGACCACTGAGAAGGAACATCATAGCTGGAAGTTGCCCTTTGCTGCCATGCCACTGCCTGTCTCATTATGAGATTTAAAAATGCTGCAAATCTTTTTTAGATCTTACAAAAATATTCCTACAGAAGACAGCTGGGCAGCATTTCTTGATCTGCATCTTGTTTTTTGAATCAATTACTGCACTGAATTCAACCAAATCAGGTTTTTCAGAGCTGATAAAAATGCACCCAGTTTTATTACTGGCACCTTTTTTTTTTATATAGGAAATCCATAGACACAAAATAAGGCTAAAATGGAAAGGACCAAACTACAGGCTTAGCTTCTGGGACACAGGATTCCTGGAGCACAGGAGAGGTGATCTTTCGATCTTCTGTTGCAAATGTACTTTCCTGTTGTGTACAAGGCAGAGTGCTAGGAGACACCAACAGTGTCACAGATGGCACAAAAACCAGCATTACACATTAGCCACTTTTGTTCTGTTAATGAATGTGTACAACACCTAGTTTGGCTGTGCTCTTGACAAAATCTATGTTGTCACAGCAGTAACAGCTTGCAAGACTGTTGCATCCTTAGACATGTCACATATATTCTTACCATTCTCAGGTTAGAGTTGTTTATATTGTGCCTTACCTGATTTATTATTTCTTTCCTTACTATTACTATTGTACTCATAAACATCCAGAGTTTCAGTTCTAAAATACAATTTACCTCCTTGTGCTCCCTGGACATCCAGCTTGTAAATTAAAATGTAATATTCACTCAATTCTGAAGAAATTAAAGTTATAGCATCACGATTGCATTTAGCCACGAATCAATTTCCAAAATTATTTTTTTCATTATGTAGATGGAAAAAAATCAAATAGCAGAAAAACAAATAGGCAAAACCCATAGTGAATGGAGAACGACTGACATTTGATTCTGATTAATTAAAAATACTGAAGAGGAGCTATTTAACAAACGGGGCGGGGGGAGGGGAAGCATTGTTAGAAGCCAAAGTATCTTCATATTTGCAAGAGAACATATTGAAAAAAATCTATTCCTGTTTTTTGCATAATTCTTTTTTCAACAGAGATAGTCCCAAAAATGGAGGGAAACTCCAATTAAAGGGCTGCAAGCAGCATAAGATTCAATTGCCTCTAGAAGTGACAGGAGTTTCACTGGATGCATAGACTCTCTCAAGTCAGTCTTCCTCAGTATAACGGCACCTGCTGATAGACATTATTAAACTACATTCTGTCTTAACTGCTGGTGAATTATGGTCTGGGGTACAACGATAGGTGATATTTTGTATTCAGTATTTTCTGTACATCACTGCACTGTCATTGGTTTATTATAATGACTGATTCCATTTAACAAAGTCTGATGATTTATTGATTTTTTTTTTTAATTCACAGACTATATTTCAGTGGTTAGTGACACATTCTGTAGTCATTACCTTCAGCTAATTAGCACTTCTGGATTTATTTTTTTACACAACTGACTGGAGATGGAGCACAACAGGCAGCAGAAAATCACTGCATCCCTGGACATGCTCAAGGCCAAGTTCAATGGGTCATTAAGGAACCTGGTCTAATGGAAGGTGTCTGCACCCATGCTAGGGGCGGTTGAAACTCAATGATCTTTAAGGTCCTTTCCAACTTAAATCATTCTTGGCAGACATAGACACAATGGTTCTGTGATTCTATACACAAATAAGACTGCAGATTCTATAACACAATAAGACTTCAAATGCTTTGGACTGAATTTAAAACTGGTATTTTGGGCACTGGAATTCTTCTGGGGAAGCAAAGATCCACTGAATATATCACATCTGAATATGACTTCATAATATTAAACTATGCTGTTCTTCACTTTTTTTTTAAAGATTTGCACTGCCAAAATAAAATTCACCTCAGCACAGCAGGTCAAAAAAGTCTATGAATTGAGTCCCACTCAAAATATCACTATAACCTAAATGGTCTTTTAATAACCCTCTATAGAATTGAAAATTCTTCACCCCCACCACCCCCTGCCAATCTATCTCTCTGTATATTTAGAGATGTACTTTTCTGAAAAGTAAATATAGGATTTTTCATGTTAATTCATATAGCAGGATAATCTAGGACCAAGGGCATCCAACAACGTGATCAAACGAAATGTTTAAATAGGCAGGTTTGCTATTTGACAGGGGAGCAAAAGGAAAGCCTTAGCAATATCTTGAAAAGCATTCCTGTCAGTAGCAATAAGAAACCTGTCATCATGACTAGTAAATGCTTCATAGCTGAAAATGGTTTATATCTCCCTCCCTTTTCCACTTGTATCTGTCTCATGGAATCCAACTGCTGATCCCAAAGGAAACATGATCAAAGCCTAAGCTTGGAGTTTGCATCTTATCTTCCATACATACTATGTCATTTTCTCTAACAGTTGTTGCAACTGCATTGTGTTATGTGTTATCTTTTCTTTCAGGAATGTCTATGAATAGGTTGTTACCTTATGTTGTCATTATATTGCTTTTCTTCTGTTAACTCTTAAACTGGCAAGAAAAATAAGTATAATAGAAGCTCAACTTACTGTGATCAAATACCTACTCTTTCCCATTCTTGTTTGCTCAGTCTTATTCAATAAAGGTACAGGATCACAGTCAGCTTTATAACCTCTAGGTATTTTCCTCTAAAGCTAAAGGATGGCCACAGGCAACATGCCTAAATCCACAGGCAGTATCAGATCAGTAGAAAACACTTGATATACCACCTTTATTGATTTTTTTAAAATACATATTCCACTGGTATAGCATTACTCTATTTGGAAAACAAAAAAAATATACTTTATTGCAGTAGCATATTCTCAGCTGTGTTTATGTGTAACATTTAGGACATTTTATAGACATAGGAAACCTTGGCAATTATTTTCAAAGTTACTTGTAATATTTAAAAGGAGATGAGCAAATAACATATTTGTGCTCACAGTAAGTTTTTTTTATA